>OZ038384.1:98152872-98555234 GCA_964036045.1 Eutreptiella sp. 'Long Island Sound 2002'
ACACGGCCACACACGGCCACACACGGCCACACACGGCCACACACGGCCACACACGGCCACACACGGCCACACACGGCCACACACGGCCACACACGGCCACACACGGCCACACACGGCCACACACGGCCACACACGGCCACACACGGCCACACACGGCCACACACGGCCACACACGGCCACACACGGCCACACACGGCCACACACGGCCACACACGGCCACACACGGCCACACACGGCCAGACACGGCCACACACGGCCACACACGGCCACACACGGCCACACACGGCCACACACAGCCACACAGAGCCACACACGGCCACACACGGCCACACACGGCCACACACAGCCACACACAGCGACACACGGCCACACACGGCCACACACGGCCACACACGGCCACACACGGCCACACACGGCCACACACGGCCACACACCGCCACACACCGCCACACACCGCCACACACAGCCACACACAGCCACACACAGCCACACACGGCCACACACGGCCACACACGGCTTCACACGGCCACACACGGCCACACACAGCCACACACGGCCACACACGGCCACACACGGCCACACACGGCCACACACAGCCACACACAGCCACACACGGCCACACACGGCCACACACGGCCACACACGGCCACACACGGCCACACACGGCCACACACGGCCACACACGGCCACACACGGCCACACACGGCCACACACGGCCACACACGGCCACACACGGCCACACACAGCCACACACGGCCACACACGGCCACACACGGCCACACACGGCCACACACAGCCACACACTGCCACACACAGCCACACACAGCCACACACGGCCACACACAGCCACACACGGCCACACACGGCCACACACGGCCACACACAGCCACACACGGCCACACACGGCCACACACGGCCACACACGGCCACACACAGCCACACACAGCCACACACGGCCACACACGGCCACACACGGCCACACACAGCCACACACAGCCACACACGGCCACACACAGCCACACACGGCCACACACGGCCACACACGGCCACACACGGCCACACACGGCCACACACAGCCACACACAGCCACACACGGCCACACACGGCCACACACGGCCACACACGGCCACACACGGCCACACACGGCCACACACGTCCACACACGGCCACACACGGCCACACACGGCCACACACGGCCACACACGGCCACACACGGCCACACACGGCCACACACGGCCACACACGGCCACACACCGCCACACACCGCCACACACCGCCACACACCGCCACACACCGCCACACACAGCCACACACGGCCACACACGGCCACACACGGCCACACACGGCCACACACGGCCACACACGGCCACACACAGCCACACACGGCCACACACGGCCACACACGGCCACACACGGCCACACACAGCCACACACAACCACATACGGCCACCCACGGCCACCCACGGCCACACACGGCCACACACGGCCACACACAGCCACACACGGCCACACACAGCCACAAACGGCCACAAACGGCCACACACAGCCACACACAGCCACACACGGCCACACACGGCCACACACAGCCACACACAGCCACACACGGCCACACACAGCCACACACGGCCACACACGGCCACACACGGCCACACACGGCCACACACGGCCACACACAGCCACACACAGCCACACATAGCCACACACGGCCACACACGGCCACACACGGCCACACACGGCCGCACACGGCCACACACGTCCACACACGTCCACACACGGCCACACACGGCCACACACGGCCACACACGGCCACACACGGCCACACACGGCCACACACGGCCACACACGGCCACACACGGCCACACACGGCCACACACGGCCACACACGGCCACACACGGCCACACACGGCCACACACGGCCACACACGGCCACACACAGCCACACACAGCCACACACAGCCACACACAGCCACACACGGCCACACACGGCCACACACGGCCACACACGGCCACACACGGCCACACACGGCCACACACGGCCACACACGGCCACACACGGCCACACACAGCCACACACAGCCACACACGGCCACACACGGCCACCCACGGCCACCCACGGCCACACACGGCCACACACGGCCACACACAGCCACACACAGCCACACACGGCCACACACGGCCACACACGGCCATACACAGCCACACACAGCCACACACGGCCACACACGGCCACACACATGCACACACAGCCACACACAGCCTCACACGGCCACACACGGCCACACACGGCTACACACGGCCACACACGGCCACAGACAGCCACACACAGCCACACACAGCCACACACAGCCACACACGGCCACACACGGCCACACACGGCCACACACGGCCACACACAGCCACACACAGCCACACACAGCCACACACGGCCACACACGGCCACACACAGCCACACACGGCCACACACGGCCACACACGGCCACACACGGCCACACACGGCCACACACGGCCACACACGGCCACACACGGCCACACACGGCCACACACAGCCACACACAGCCACACACAGCCACACACGGCCACACACGGCCACACACGGCCACACACGGCCACACACGGCCACACACAGCCACACACAGCCACACACGGTCACACACGGCCACACACGGCCACACACGGCCACACACGGCCACACACAGCCACACACAGCCACACACAGCCACACACGGCCACACACGGCCACACACAGCCACACACAGCCACACACAGCCACACACGGCCACACACGGCCACACACGACCACACACAGCCACACACAGCCACACACAGCCACACACAGCCACACACGGCCACACATGGCCACACACGGCCACACACGGCCACACACAGCCACACACCGCCGCACACGGCCACACACAGCCACACACAGCCACACACGGCCACACACAGCCACACACAGCCACACACGGACACACACAGCCACACACAACCACACACGGCCACACACGGCCACACACGGCCACACACGGCCACACACAGCCACACACAGCCAAACACAGCCACACACAGCCACACACGGCCACACACGGCCACACACAGCCACACACAGCCACACACAGCCACACACGGCCACACACAGCCACACACGGCCACACACAGCCACACACAGCCACACACGGCCACACACAGCCACACACAGCCACACACAGCCACACACAGCCACACACAGCCACACACGGCTACACACAGCCACACACGGCCACACACGGCCACACACGGCCACACACGGCCACACACGGCCACACACGGCCACACACGGCCACACACGGCCACACACGGCCACACACGGCCACACACGGCCACACACGGCCACACACAGCCACACACGGCCACACACGGCCACACACGGCCACACACGGCCACACACGGCCTCACACGGCCACACACGGCCACACACGGCCACACACGGCCACACACGGCCACACACGGCCACACACAGCCACACACAGCCACACACAGCCACACACGGCCACACACGGCCACACACGGCCACACACGGCCACACACGGCCACACACGGCCACACAGAGCCACACACGGCCACACACAGCCACACACGGCCACACACGGCCACACACGGCCACACACGGCCACACACGGCCACACACAACCACACACAGCCACACACAGCCACACACAGCCACACACGGCCACACACGGCCACACACGGCCACACACGGCCACACACGGCCACACACGGCCACACACGGCCACACACGGCCACACACGGCCACACACAGCCACACACGGCCACACACGGCCACACACGGCCACACACAGCCACACACAGCCACACACAGCCACACACGGCCACACACGGCCACACACGACCACACACAGCCACACACAGCCACACACAGCCACACACAGCCACACACGGCCACACATGGCCACACACGGCCACACACGGCCACACACAGCCACACACCGCCGCACACGGCCACACACAGCCACACACAGCCACACACGGCCACACACAGCCACACACAGCCACACACGGACACACACAGCCACACACAACCACACACGGCCACACACGGCCACACACGGCCACACACGGCCACACACAGCCACACACAGCCAAACACAGCCACACACAGCCACACACGGCCACACACGGCCACACACAGCCACACACAGCCACACACAGCCACACACGGCCACACACAGCCACACACGGCCACACACAGCCACACACAGCCACACACGGCCACACACAGCCACACACAGCCACACACAGCCACACACAGCCACACACGGCTACACACAGCCACACACGGCCACACACGGCCACACACGGCCACACACGGCCACACACGGCCACACACGGCCACACACGGCCACACACGGCCACACACGGCCACACACGGCCACACACGGCCACACACGGCCACACACAGCCACACACGGCCACACACGGCCACACACGGCCACACACGGCCACACACGGCCTCACACGGCCACACACGGCCACACACGGCCACACACGGCCACACACGGCCACACACGGCCACACACAGCCACACACAGCCACACACAGCCACACACGGCCACACACGGCCACACACGGCCACACACGGCCACACACGGCCACACACGGCCACACACAGCCACACACGGCCACACACAGCCACACACGGCCACACACGGCCACACACGGCCACACACGGCCACACACGGCCACACACGGCCACACACGGCCACACACGGCCACACACGGCCACACACGGCCACACACGGCCACACACGGCCACACACGGCCACACACGGCCACACACGGCCACACACGGCCACACACGGCCACACACGGCCACACACGGCCACACACGGCCACACACGGCCACACACGGCCACACACGGCCAGACACGGCCACACACGGCCACACACGGCCACACACGGCCACACACGGCCACACACAGCCACACAGAGCCACACACGGCCACACACGGCCACACACGGCCACACACAGCCACACACAGCGACACACGGCCACACACGGCCACACACGGCCACACACGGCCACACACGGCCACACACGGCCACACACGGCCACACACCGCCACACACCGCCACACACCGCCACACACAGCCACACACAGCCACACACAGCCACACACGGCCACACACGGCCACACACGGCTTCACACGGCCACACACGGCCACACACAGCCACACACGGCCACACACGGCCACACACGGCCACACACGGCCACACACAGCCACACACAGCCACACACGGCCACACACGGCCACACACGGCCACACACGGCCACACACGGCCACACACGGCCACACACGGCCACACACGGCCACACACGGCCACACACGGCCACACACGGCCACACACGGCCACACACGGCCACACACGGCCACACACAGCCACACACGGCCACACACGGCCACACACGGCCACACACGGCCACACACAGCCACACACTGCCACACACAGCCACACACAGCCACACACGGCCACACACAGCCACACACGGCCACACACGGCCACACACGGCCACACACAGCCACACACGGCCACACACGGCCACACACGGCCACACACGGCCACACACAGCCACACACAGCCACACACGGCCACACACGGCCACACACGGCCACACACAGCCACACACAGCCACACACGGCCACACACAGCCACACACGGCCACACACGGCCACACACGGCCACACACGGCCACACACGGCCACACACAGCCACACACAGCCACACACGGCCACACACGGCCACACACGGCCACACACGGCCACACACGGCCACACACGTCCACACACGGCCACACACGGCCACACACGGCCACACACGGCCACACACGGCCACACACGGCCACACACGGCCACACACGGCCACACACGGCCACACACCGCCACACACCGCCACACACCGCCACACACCGCCACACACAGCCACACACGGCCACACACGGCCACACACGGCCACACACGGCCACACACGGCCACACACGGCCACACACAGCCACACACGGCCACACACGGCCACACACGGCCACACACGGCCACACACAGCCACACACAACCACATACGGCCACCCACGGCCACCCACGGCCACACACGGCCACACACGGCCACACACAGCCACACACGGCCACACACAGCCACAAACGGCCACAAACGGCCACACACAGCCACACACAGCCACACACGGCCACACACGGCCACACACAGCCACACACAGCCACACACGGCCACACACAGCCACACACGGCCACACACGGCCACACACGGCCACACACGGCCACACACGGCCACACACAGCCACACACAGCCACACATAGCCACACACGGCCACACACGGCCACACACGGCCACACACGGCCGCACACGGCCACACACGTCCACACACGTCCACACACGGCCACACACGGCCACACACGGCCACACACGGCCACACACGGCCACACACGGCCACACACGGCCACACACGGCCACACACGGCCACACACGGCCACACACGGCCACACACGGCCACACACGGCCACACACGGCCACACACGGCCACACACGGCCACACACAGCCACACACAGCCACACACAGCCACACACAGCCACACACGGCCACACACGGCCACACACGGCCACACACGGCCACACACGGCCACACACGGCCACACACGGCCACACACGGCCACACACGACCACACACAGCCACACACAGCCACACACGGCCACACACGGCCACCCACGGCCACCCACGGCCACACACGGCCACACACGGCCACACACAGCCACACACAGCCACACACGGCCACACACGGCCACACACGGCCATACACAGCCACACACAGCCACACACGGCCACACACGGCCACACACATGCACACACAGCCACACACAGCCTCACACGGCCACACACGGCCACACACGGCTACACACGGCCACACACGGCCACAGACAGCCACACACAGCCACACACAGCCACACACAGCCACACACGGCCACACACGGCCACACACGGCCACACACGGCCACACACAGCCACACACAGCCACACACAGCCACACACGGCCACACACGGCCACACACAGCCACACACGGCCACACACGGCCACACACGGCCACACACGGCCACACACGGCCACACACGGCCACACACGGCCACACACGGCCACACACGGCCACACACAGCCACACACAGCCACACACAGCCACACACGGCCACACACGGCCACACACGGCCACACACGGCCACACACGGCCACACACAGCCACACACAGCCACACACGGTCACACACGGCCACACACGGCCACACACGGCCACACACGGCCACACACAGCCACACACAGCCACACACAGCCACACACGGCCACACACGGCCACACACAGCCACACACAGCCACACACAGCCACACACGGCCACACACGGCCACACACGACCACACACAGCCACACACAGCCACACACAGCCACACACAGCCACACACGGCCACACATGGCCACACACGGCCACACACGGCCACACACAGCCACACACCGCCGCACACGGCCACACACAGCCACACACAGCCACACACGGCCACACACAGCCACACACAGCCACACACGGACACACACAGCCACACACAACCACACACGGCCACACACGGCCACACACGGCCACACACGGCCACACACAGCCACACACAGCCAAACACAGCCACACACAGCCACACACGGCCACACACGGCCACACACAGCCACACACAGCCACACACAGCCACACACGGCCACACACAGCCACACACGGCCACACACAGCCACACACAGCCACACACGGCCACACACAGCCACACACAGCCACACACAGCCACACACAGCCACACACAGCCACACACGGCTACACACAGCCACACACGGCCACACACGGCCACACACGGCCACACACGGCCACACACGGCCACACACGGCCACACACGGCCACACACGGCCACACACGGCCACACACGGCCACACACGGCCACACACGGCCACACACAGCCACACACGGCCACACACGGCCACACACGGCCACACACGGCCACACACGGCCTCACACGGCCACACACGGCCACACACGGCCACACACGGCCACACACGGCCACACACGGCCACACACAGCCACACACAGCCACACACAGCCACACACGGCCACACACGGCCACACACGGCCACACACGGCCACACACGGCCACACACGGCCACACAGAGCCACACACGGCCACACACAGCCACACACGGCCACACACGGCCACACACGGCCACACACGGCCACACACGGCCACACACAACCACACACAGCCACACACAGCCACACACAGCCACACACGGCCACACACGGCCACACACGGCCACACACGGCCACACACGGCCACACACGGCCACACACGGCCACACACGGCCACACACGGCCACACACAGCCACACACGGCCACACACGGCCACACACGGCCACACACAGCCACACACAGCCACACACAGCCACACACGGCCACACACGGCCACACACGACCACACACAGCCACACACAGCCACACACAGCCACACACAGCCACACACGGCCACACATGGCCACACACGGCCACACACGGCCACACACAGCCACACACCGCCGCACACGGCCACACACAGCCACACACAGCCACACACGGCCACACACAGCCACACACAGCCACACACGGACACACACAGCCACACACAACCACACACGGCCACACACGGCCACACACGGCCACACACGGCCACACACAGCCACACACAGCCAAACACAGCCACACACAGCCACACACGGCCACACACGGCCACACACAGCCACACACAGCCACACACAGCCACACACGGCCACACACAGCCACACACGGCCACACACAGCCACACACAGCCACACACGGCCACACACAGCCACACACAGCCACACACAGCCACACACAGCCACACACGGCTACACACAGCCACACACGGCCACACACGGCCACACACGGCCACACACGGCCACACACGGCCACACACGGCCACACACGGCCACACACGGCCACACACGGCCACACACGGCCACACACGGCCACACACGGCCACACACAGCCACACACGGCCACACACGGCCACACACGGCCACACACGGCCACACACGGCCTCACACGGCCACACACGGCCACACACGGCCACACACGGCCACACACGGCCACACACGGCCACACACAGCCACACACAGCCACACACAGCCACACACGGCCACACACGGCCACACACGGCCACACACGGCCACACACGGCCACACACGGCCACACACAGCCACACACGGCCACACACAGCCACACACGGCCACACACGGCCACACACGGCCACACACGGCCACACACGGCCACACACAACCACACACAGCCACACACAGCCACACACAGCCACACACGGCCACACACGGCCACACACGGCCACACACGGCCACACACGGCCACACACGGCCACACACGGCCACACACGGCCACACACGGCCACACACAGCCACACACGGCCACACACGGCCACACACGGCCACACACGGCCACACACGGCCACACACGGCCACACACGGCCACACACGGCCACACACGGCCACACACGGCCACACACGGCCACACACGGCCACACACGGCCACACACGGCCACACACGGCCACACACGGCCACACAGAGCCACACACGGCCACACACGGCCACACACGGCCACACACGGCCACACACGGCCACACACAGCCACACACGGCCACACACGGCCACACACGGCCACACACGGCCACACACGGCCACACACGGCCACACACGGCCACACACGGCCACACACGGCCACACACGGCCACACACGGCCACACACGGCCACACACGGCCACACACGGCCACACACGGCCACACACGGCCACACACAGCCACACACAGCCACCCACGGCCACACACCGCCACACACCGCCACACACCGCCACACACAGCCACACACAGCCACACACAGCCACACACGGCCACACACGGCCACACACGGCCACACACGGCCACACACGGCCACACACGGCCACACACGGCCACACACGGCCACACACGGCCACACACAGCCACACACGGCCACACACAGCCACACACGGCCACACACGGCCACACACGGCCACACACGGCCACACACGGCCACACACAGCCACACACGGCCACACACGGCCACACACGGCCACACATAGCCACACACGGCCACACACGGCCACACACGGCCACACACGGCCACACACGGCCACACACAGCCACACACAGCCACACACGGCCACACACGGCCACACACGGCAACACACGGCCACACACGGCCACACACGGCCACACACGGCCACACACGGCCACACACAGCCACACACGGCCACACACGGCCACACACAGCCACACACAACCACACACGGCCCCACCGGCCACACACGGCCACACACGGGCACACACGGCCACACACGGCCACACACAGCCACACACAGCCAAACACGGCCACACACGGTCACACACGGCCACACACGGCCACACACGGCCACACACAGCCACACACAGCCACACACAGCCACACACGGCCACACACGGCCACACACAGCCACACACAGCCACACACGGCCACACACGGCCACACACGGCCACACACGGCCACACACAGCCACACACAGCCACAGACAGCCACACACGGCCACACACGGCCACACACAGCCACACACAGCCACACACAGCCACACACGGCCACACACAGCCACACACAGCCACACACGGCCACACACGGCCACACACAGCCACACACAGCCACACACAGCCACACACAGCCACACACAGCCACACACAGCCACACACAGCCACACACGGCTACACACGGCCGGACACGGCCACACACGGCCACACACGGCCACACACAGCCACACACGGCCACACACGGCCACACACAGCCACACACGGCCACACACGGCCACACACGGCCACACACGGCCACACACAGCCACACACAGCCACACACAGCCACACACGGCCACACACGGCCACACACGGCCACACACGGCCACACACGGCCACACACGGCCACACACGGCCACACACGGCCACACACGGCCACACACGGCCACACACAGCCACACACAGCCACACACAGCCACACACGGCTACACACGGCCACACACGGCCACACACGGCCACACACGGCCACACACGGCCACACACGGCCACACACGGCCACACACGGCCACACACGGCCACACACGGCCACACACGGCCACACACGGCCACACACAGCCACACACAGCCACACACAGCCAAACACAGCCACACACGGCCACACACGGCCACGCACGGCCACACACAGCCACACACAGCCACACACAGCCACACACGGCCACACACGGCCACACACAGCCACACACAGCCACACACGGCCACACACGGCCACACACGGCCACACACGGCCACACACAGCCACACACAGCCACAGACAGCCACACACAGCCACACACGGCCACACACAGCCACACACAGCCACACACGGCCACACACGGCCACACACGGCCACACACAGCCACACACAGCCACACTCAGCCACACACAGCCACACACAGCCACACACGGCTACACACGGCCACACACGGCCACACACAGCCACACACGGCCACACACAGCCACACACGGCCACACACGGCCACACACGGCCACACACAGCCACACACGGCCACACACGGCCACACACGGCCACACACGGCCACACACAGCCACACACAGCCACACACAGCCACACACGGCCACACACGGCCACACACGGCCACACACGGCCACACACGGCCACACACGGCCACACACGGCCACACACAGCCACACACGGCCACACACGGCCACACACGGCCACACACGGCCACACACGGCCACACACGGCCACACACGGCCACACACGGCCACACACAGCCACACACAGCCACACACAGCCACACACAGCCACACACGGCTACACACGGCCTCACACGGCCACACACGGCCACACACGGCCACACACGGCCACACACGGCCACACACGGCCACACACAGCCACACACAGCCACACACAGCCACACACGGCCACACACGGCCACACACGGCCACACACGGCCACACACGGCCACACACGGCCACACACAGCCACACACAGCCACACACGGCTACACACGGCCACACACGGCCACACACGGCCACACACAGCCACACACGGCCACACACGGCCACACACGGCCACACACGGCCACACACGGCCACACACGGCCACACACGGCCACACACAGCCACACACGGCCACACACAGCCACACACGGCCACACACGGCCACACACGGCCACACACGGCCACACACGGCCACACACGGCCACACACAGCCACACACGGCCACACACAGCCACACACGGCCACACACGGCCACACACGGCCACACACGGCCACACACGGCCACACACAGCCACACACGGCCACACACGGCCACACACGGCCACACATAGCCACACACGGCCACACACGGCCACACACGGCCACACACGGCCACACACGGCCACACACAGCCACACACAGCCACACACGGCCACACACGGCCACACACGGCCACACACGGCCACACACGGCAACACACGGCCACACACGGCCACACACGGCCACACACGGCCACACACGGCCACACACAGCCACACACGGCCACACACGGCCACACACAGCCACACACAACCACACACGGCCCCACCGGCCACACACGGCCACACACGGGCACACACGGCCACACACGGCCACACACAGCCACACACAGCCAAACACGGCCACACACGGTCACACACGGCCACACACGGCCACACACGGCCACACACAGCCACACACAGCCACACACAGCCACACACGGCCACACACGGCCACACACAGCCACACACAGCCACACACGGCCACACACGGCCACACACGGCCACACACGGCCACACACAGCCACACACAGCCACAGACAGCCACACACGGCCACACACGGCCACACACAGCCACACACAGCCACACACAGCCACACACGGCCACACACAGCCACACACAGCCACACACGGCCACACACGGCCACACACAGCCACACACAGCCACACACAGCCACACACAGCCACACACAGCCACACACAGCCACACACAGCCACACACGGCTACACACGGCCGGACACGGCCACACACGGCCACACACGGCCACACACAGCCACACACGGCCACACACGGCCACACACAGCCACACACGGCCACACACGGCCACACACGGCCACACACGGCCACACACAGCCACACACAGCCACACACAGCCACACACGGCCACACACGGCCACACACGGCCACACACGGCCACACACGGCCACACACGGCCACACACGGCCACACACGGCCACACACGGCCACACACGGCCACACACAGCCACACACAGCCACACACAGCCACACACGGCTACACACGGCCACACACGGCCACACACGGCCACACACGGCCACACACGGCCACACACGGCCACACACGGCCACACACGGCCACACACGGCCACACACGGCCACACACGGCCACACACGGCCACACACAGCCACACACAGCCACACACAGCCAAACACAGCCACACACGGCCACACACGGCCACGCACGGCCACACACAGCCACACACAGGCACACACAGCCACACACGGCCACACACGGCCACACACAGCCACACACAGCCACACACGGCCACACACGGCCACACACGGCCACACACGGCCACACACAGCCACACACAGCCACAGACAGCCACACACAGCCACACACGGCCACACACAGCCACACACAGCCACACACGGCCACACACGGCCACACACGGCCACACACAGCCACACACAGCCACACTCAGCCACACACAGCCACACACAGCCACACACGGCTACACACGGCCACACACGGCCACACACAGCCACACACGGCCACACACAGCCACACACGGCCACACACGGCCACACACGGCCACACACAGCCACACACGGCCACACACGGCCACACACGGCCACACACGGCCACACACAGCCACACACAGCCACACACAGCCACACACGGCCACACACGGCCACACACGGCCACACACGGCCACACACGGCCACACACGGCCACACACGGCCACACACAGCCACACACGGCCACACACGGCCACACACGGCCACACACGGCCACACACGGCCACACACGGCCACACACGGCCACACACAGCCACACACAGCCACACACAGCCACACACAGCCACACACGGCTACACACGGCCTCACACGGCCACACACGGCCACACACGGCCACACACGGCCACACACGGCCACACACGGCCACACACAGCCACACACAGCCACACACAGCCACACACGGCCACACACGGCCACACACGGCCACACACGGCCACACACGGCCACACACGGCCACACACAGCCACACACAGCCACACACGGCTACACACGGCCACACACGGCCACACACGGCCACACACAGCCACACACGGCCACACACGGCCACACACGGCCACACACGGCCACACACGGCCACACACGGCCACACACGGCCACACACAGCCACACACGGCCACACACAGCCACACACGGCCACACACGGCCACACACGGCCACACACGGCCACACACGGCCACACACAGCCACACACAGCCACACACAGCCACACACAGCCACACACAGCCACACACAGCCACACACGGCCACACACGGCCACACACGGCCACACACGGCCACACACGGCCACACACGGCCACACACGGCCACACACGGCCACACACAGCCACACACGTCCACACACGGCCACACACGGCCACACACGGCCACACACGGCCACACACGGCCACACACGGCCACACACGGCCACACGCGGCCACACACGGCCACACACGGCCACACACGGCCACACACGGCCACACACGGCCACACACGGCCACACACGGCCACACACGGCCACACACGGCCACACACGGCCACACACGGCCACACACGGCCACACACGGCCACACACGGCCACACACAGCCACACAGAGCCACACACGGCCACACACGGCCACACACGGCCACACACGGCCACACACGGCCACACACGGCCACACACAGCCACACACAGCCACACACGGCCACACACGGCCACACACGGCCACACACGGCCACACACGGCCACACACGGCCACACACGGCCACACACGGCCACACACGGCCACACACGGCCACACACGGCCACACACGGCCACACACGGCCACACACGGCCACACACGGCCACACACGGCCACACACGGCCACCCACGGCCACACACGGCCACACACGGCCACACACGGCCACACACGGCCACACACGGCCACACACGGCCACACACGGCCACACACGGCCACACACGGCCACACACGGCCACACACGGCCACACACGGCCACACACGGCCACACACGGCCACACACGGCCACACACGGCCACACACGGCCACACACGGCCACACACAGCCACACAGAGCCACACACGGCCACACACGGCCACACACGGCCACACACGGCCACACACGGCCACACACAGCCACACACAGCCACACACGGCCACACACGGCCACACACGGCCACACACGGCCACACACGGCCACACACGGCCACACACGGCCACACACGGCCACACACGGCCACACACGGCCACACACGGCCACACACGGCCACACACGGCCACACACGGCCACACACGGCCACACACGGCCACACACGGCCACACACAGCCACCCACGGCCACACACCGCCACACACCGCCACACACCGCCACACACAGCCACACACAGCCACACACGGCCACACACGGCCACACACGGCCACACACGGCCACACACGGCCACACACGGCCACACACGGCCACACACAGCCACACACAGCCACACACAGCCACACACGGCCACACACGGCCACACACGGCCACACACAGCCACACACGGCCACACACAGCCACACACAGCCACACACAGCCACACACGGCTACACACGGCCACACACGGCCACACACGGCCACACACGGCCACACACAGCCACACACAGCCACACACGGCCACACACCGCCACACACGGCCACACACGGCCACACACGGCCACACACGGCCACACACAGCCACACACGGCCACACACAGCCACACACGGCCACACACGGCCACACACGGCCACACACGGCCACACACGGCCACACACAGCCACACACAGCCACACACAGCCACAAACAGCCACACACAGCCACACACAGCCACACACGGCCACACACAGCCACACACGCCCACACACGGCCACACACGGCCACACACGGCCACACACGCCACACACGGCCACACACAGCCACACACGGCCACACACGGCCACACACGGCCACACACGGCCACACACGGCCACACACGGCCACACACGGCCACACACGGCCACACACGGCCACACGCGGCCACACACGGCCACACACGGCCACACACGGCCACACACAGCCACACACGGCCACACACGGCCACACACGGCCACACACGGCCACACACGGCCACACACGGCCACACACGGCCACACACGGCCACACACGGCCACACACGGCCACACACGGCCACACACAGCCACACAGAGCCACACACGGCCACACACGGCCACACACGGCCACACACGGCCACACACGGCCACACACGGCCACACACGGCCACACACGGCCACACACAGCCACACACGGCCACACACGGCCACACACGGCCACCCACGGCCACACACAGCCACACACGGTCACACACGGCCACACACCGCCACACACCGCCACACACAGCCACACACAGCCACACACGGCCACACACGGCCACACACGGCCACACACGGCCACACACGGCCACACACGGCCACACACGGCCACACACGGCCACACACGGCCACACACAGCCACACACGGCCACACACAGCCACACACGGCCACACACGGCCACACACGGCCACACACGGCCACACACGGCCACACACGGCCACACACAGCCACACACGGCCACACACGGCCACACACGGCCACACACGGCCACACACGGCCACACACGGCCACACACGGCCACACACGGCCACACACGGCCACACACAGCCACACACGGCCACACACGGCCACACACGGCCACACACGGCCACACACGGCCACACACGGCCACACACGGCCACACACGGCCACACACGGCCACACACGGCCACACACAGCCACACACAGCCACACACGGCCCCACCGGCCACACACGGCCACACACGGGCACACACGGCCACACACGGCCACACACAGCCACACACAGCCAAACACGGCCACACACGGTCACACACGGCCACACACGGCCACACACGGCCACACACAGCCACACACAGCCACACACGGCCACACACGGCCACACACAGCCACACACAGCCACACACGGCCACACACGGCCACACACGGCCACACACGGCCACACACAGCCACACACAGCCACAGACAGCCACACACGGCCACACACGGCCACACACGGCCACACACAGCCACACACAGCCACACACGGCCACACACAGCCACACACAGCCACACACGGCCACACACGGCCACACACAGCCACACACAGCCACACACAGCCACACACAGCCACACACAGCCACACACAGCCACACACGGCTACACACGGCCACACACGGCCACACACGGCCACACACGGCCACACACAGCCACACACGGCCACACACGGCCACACACAGCCACACACGGCCACACACGGCCACACACGGCCACACACGGCCACACACGGCCACACACAGCCACACACAGCCACACACAGCCACACACGGCCACACACGGCCACACATGGCCACACACGGCCACACACGGCCACACACGGCCACACACGGCCACACACGGCCACACACAGCCACACACAGCCACACACAGCCACACACGGCCACACACGGCTACACACGGCCACACACGGCCACACACGGCCACACACGGCCACACACGGCCACACACGGCCACACACGGCCACACACGGCCACACACGGCCACACACGGCCACACACGGCCACACACGGCCACACACAGCCACACACAGCCACACACAGCCAAACACAGCCACACACGGCCACACACGGCCACACACGGCCACGCACGGCCACACACAGCCACACACAGCCACACACAGGCCACACACAGCCACACACGGCCACACACAGCCACACACAGCCACACACGGCCAGACACGGCCACACACGGCCACACACAGCCACACACAGCCACACACAGCCACACACAGCCACACACAGCCACACACAGCCACACACGGCTACACACGGCCACACACGGCCACACACGGCCACACACGGCCACACACGGCCACACACGGCCACACACGGCCACACACGGCCACACACAGCCACACACGGCCACACACGGCCACACACGGCCACACACGGCCACACACAGCCACACACAGCCACACACAGCCACACACGGCCACACACGGCCACACACGGCCACACACGGCCACACACGGCCACACACGGCCACACACGGCCACACACAGCCACACACGGCCACACACGGCCACACACGGCCACACACGGCCACACACGGCCACACACGGCCACACACGGCCACACACGGCCACACACAGCCACACACAGCCACACACAGCCACACACAGCCACACACGGCTACACACGGCCACACACGGCCACACACGGCCACACACGGCCACACACGGCCACACACGGCCACACACGGCCACACACGGCCACACACGGCCACACACAGCCACACACGGCCACACACGGCCACACACGGCCACACACGGCCACACACGGCCTCACACGGCCACACACGGCCACACACGGCCACACACGGCCACACACGGCCACACACGGCCACACACAGCCACACACAGCCACACACAGCCACACACGGCCACACACGGCCACACACGGCCACACACGGCCACACACGGCCACACACAGCCACACACAGCCACACACGGCCACACACGGCCACACACGGCCACACACGGCCACACACGGCCACACACAGCCACACACAGCCACACACAGCCACACACGGCTACACACGGCCACACACGGCCACACACGGCCACACACAGCCACACACGGCCACACACGGCCACACACGGCCACACACAGCCACACACGGCCACACACGGCCACACACGGCCACACACGGCCACACACGGCCACACACGGCCACACACGACCACACACGGCCACACACGGCCACACACAGCCACACACGGCCACACACGGCCACACACGGCCACACACGGCCACACACGGCCACACACGGCCACACACGGCCACACACGGCCACACACGGCCACACACGGCCACACACGGCCACACACGGCCACACACGGCCACACACGGCCACACACGGCCACACACAGCCACACACGGCCACACACAGCCACACACGGCCACACACGGCCACACACGGCCACACACGGCCACACACAGCCACACAGAGCCACACACGGCCACACACGGCCACACACGGCCACACACGGCCACACACGGCCACACACAGCCACACACAGCCACACACAGCCACACACGGCCACACACGGCCACACACGGCCACACACGGCCACACACGGCCGCACACGGCCACACACGGCCACACACGGCCACACACGGCCACACACGGCCACACACGGCCACACACGGCCACACACGGCCACACACGGCCACACACGGCCACACACGGCCACACACGGCCACACACGGCCACACACGGCCACACACGGCCACACACGGCCACACACGGCCACACACAGCCACACACAGCCACACACGGCCACACACGGCCACACACGGCCACACACGGCCACACACGGCCACACACGGCCACACACGGCCACACACGGCCACACACAGCCACACACAGCCACACACGGCCACACACGGCCACACACGGCCACACACAGCCACACACAGCCACACACAGCCACACACGGCCACACACGGCCACACACGGCCACACACAGCCACACACGGCCACACACGGCCACACACGGCCACACACGGCCACACACGGCCACACACAGCCACACACGGCCACACACGGCCACACACGGCCACACACGGCCACACACGGCCACACACGGCCACACACGGCCACACACGGCCACACACGGCCACACACGGCCACACACGGCCACACACGGCCACACACGGCCAGACACGGCCACACACGGCCACACACGGCCACACACAGCCACACACGGCCACACACGGCCACACACGGCCACACACAGCCACACACGGCCACACACAGCCACACACAGCCAAACACAGCCACACACGGCCACACACGGCCACACACGGCCACACACGGCCACACACAGCCACACACAGCCACACACAGCCACACACGGCCACACACAGCCACACACAGCCACACACCGCCACACACGGCCACACACGGCCACACACAGCCACACACAGCCACACACAGCCACACACAGCCACACACGGCCACACACGGCCACACACAGCCACACACAGGCACACACAGCCACACACGGCCACACACAGCCACACACAGCCACACACGGCCACACACGGCCACACACAGCCACACACAGCCACACACAGCCACACACAGCCACACACGGCCACACACAGCCACACACAGCCACACACGGCCACACACGGCCACACACGGCCACACACGGCCACACACAGCCACACACGGCCACACACGGCCACACACGGCCACACACAGCCACACACGGCTACACAAAGCCACACACGGCCACACACGGCCACACACGGCCACACACGGCCACACACGGCCACACACGGCTACACACGGCCACACACGGCCACACACAGCCACACACGGCCACACACGGCCACACACGGCCACACACAGCCACACACAGCCACACACGGCCACACACGGCCACACACGGCCACACACGGCCTCACACGGCCTCACACGGCCACACACAGCCACACACAGCCACACACGGCCACACACAGCCACACACGGCCACACACGGCCACACACGGCCACACACGGCCACACACGGCCACACACGGCCACACACAGCCAAACACAGCCACACACGGCCACACACGGCCACACACGGCCACACACAGCCACACACAGCCACACACAGCCACACACGGCCACACACGGCCACACACGGCCACACACGGCCACACACAGCCACACACAGCCACACACAGCCACACACAGCCACACACGGCCACACACGGCCACACACAGCCACACACAGCCACACACAGCCACACACGGCCACACACAGCCACACACAGCCACACACGGCCACACACGGCCACACACAGCCACACACAGCCACACAGAGCCACACACAGCCACACACGGCTAGACAAAGCCACACACGGCCACACACGGCCACACACGGCCACACACGGCCACACACGGCCACACACGGCTACACACGGCCACACACGGCCACACACAGCCACACACGATCACACACGGCCACACACGGCCACACACAGCCACACACGGCCACACACGGCCACACACAGCCACACACGGCCACACACGGCCACACACGGCCACACACAGCCACACACAGCCACACACGGCCACACACGGCCACACACGGCCACACACGGCCTCACACGGCCACACACGGCTACACACGGCCACACACGGCCACACACAGCCACACACGGCCACACACGGCCACACACGGCCACACACAGCCACACACAGCCACACACGGCCACACACGGCCACACACGGCCACACACGGCCTCACACGGCCTCACACGGCCACACACAGCCACACACAGCCACACACGGCCACACACGGCCACACACGGCCACACACGGCCACACACGGCCACACACGGCCACACACGGCCACACACGGCCACACACAGCCAAACACAGCCACACACGGCCACACACGGCCACACACGGCCACACACGGCCACACACAGCCACACACAGCCACACACAGCCACACACGGCCACACACGGCCACACACGGCCACACACGGCCACACACAGCCACACACGGCCACACACAGCCACACACAGCCACACACAGCCACACACGGCCACACACGGCCACACACAGCCACACACGGCCACACACGGCCACACACGGCCACACACAGCCACACACAGCCACACAGAGCCACACACAGCCACACACGGCTAGACAAAGCCACACACGGCCACACACGGCCACACACGACCACACACGGCCACACACGGCCACACACGGCTACACACGGCCACACACGGCCACACACAGCCACACACGATCACACACGGCCACACACGGCCACACACAGCCACACACGGCCACACACGGCCACACACGGCCACACACGGCCACACACGGCCACACACGGCCTCACACGGCCACACACGGCCACACACGGCCACACACGGCCACACACGGCCACACACGGCCACACACAGCCACACACAGCCACACACAGCCACACACGGCCACACACGGCAACACACGGCCACACACGGCCACACACGGCCGCACACGGCCACACACGGCCACACACAGCCACACACAGCCACACACAGCCACACACAGCCACACACAGCCACACACAGCCACACACAGCCACACACGGCTACACACGGCCACACACGGCCACACACGGCCACACACAGCCACACACAGCCACACACAGCCACACACAGCCACACACAGCCACACACAGCCACACACAGCCACACACGGCTACACACGGCCACACACGGCCACACACGGCCACACACAGCCACACACGGCCACACACGGCCACACACAGCCACACACAGCCACACACGGCCACACACGGCCACACACAGCCACACACAGCCACACACGGCCACACACGGCCACACACAGCCACACACAGCCACACACAGCCACACACAGCCACACACAGCCACACACAGCCACACACGGCTACACACAGCCACACACGGCCACACACGGCCGCACACGGCCACACACGGCCACACACGGCCACACACGGCCACACACGGCCACGCACGGCCACACACGGCCACACACGGCCACACACAGCCACACACGGCCACACACGGCCACACACGGCCACACACGGCCACACACGGCCACACACGGCCACACACAGCCACACACGGCCACACACGGCCACACACGGCCACACACGGCCACACACGGCCACACACAGCCACACACAGCCACACACGGCCACACACAGCCACACACGGCCACACACGGCCACACACGGCCACACACGGCCACACACGGCCACACACAGCCAAACACAGCCACACACGGCCACACACGGCCACACACGGCCACACACAGCCACACACAGCCACACACAGCCACACACGGCCACACACGGCCACACACGGCCACACACGGCCACACACAGCCACACACGGCCACACACAGCCACACACAGCCACACACAGCCACACACGGCCACACACGGCCACACACAGCCACACACAGCCACACACAGCCACACACGGCCACACACAGCCACACACAGCCACACACGGCCACACACGGCCACACACAGCCACACACAGCCACACAGAGCCACACACAGCCACACACGGCTAGACAAAGCCACACACGGCCACACACGGCCACACACGGCCACACACGGCCACACACGGCCACACACGGCTACACACGGCCACACACGGCCACACACAGCCACACACGATCACACACGGCCACACACGGCCACACACAGCCACACACGGCCACACACGGCCACACACGGCCACACACGGCCACACACGGCCACACACGGCCTCACACGGCCACACACGGCCACACACGGCCACACACGGCCACACACGGCCACACACGGCCACACACAGCCACACACAGCCACACACAGCCACACACGGCCACACACGGCCACACACGGCCACACACGGCCACACACGGCCGCACACGGCCACACACGGCCACACACAGCCACACACAGCCACACACAGCCACACACAGCCACACACAGCCACACACAGCCACACACAGCCACACACAGCCACACACGGCTACACACGGCCACACATGGCCACACACGGCCACACACAGCCACACACGGCCACACACGGCCACACACAGCCACACACAGCCACACACGGCCACACACGGCCACACACAGCCACACACAGCCACACACAGCCACACACGGCCACACACAGCCACACACAGCCACACACGGCCACACACAGCCACACACAGCCACACACAGCCACACACAGCCACACACGGCTACACACAGCCACACACGGCCACACACAGCCACACACAGCCACACACAGCCACACACAGCCACACACAGCCACACACAGCCACACACGGCTACACACGGCCACACACGGCCACACACGGCCACACACGGCCACACACGGCCACACACGGCCACACACGGCCACACACGGCCACACACGGCCACACACGGCCACACACGGCCACACACAGCCACACACGGCCACACACGGCCACACACGGCCACACACGGCCACACACGGCCACACACGGCCACACACGGCCACACACGGCCACACACAGCCACACACGGCCACACACGGCCACACACGGCCACACACAGCCACACACGGCCACACACGGCCACACACGGCCACACACGGCCACACACGGCCACACACGGCCACACACGGCCACACACGGCCACACACGGCCACACACGGCCACACACGGCCACACACGGCCACACACAGCCACACACAGCCACACACGGCCACACACAGCCACACACAGCCACACACGGCCACACACGGCCACACACGGCCACACACGGCCACACACGGCCACACACAGCCACACACAGCCAAACACAGCCACACACGGCCACACACGGCCACACACGGCCACACACAGCCACACACAGCCACACACAGCCACACACGGCCACACACGGCCACACACGGCCACACACAGCCACACACAGCCACACACGGCCACACACGGCCACACACAGCCACACACAGCCACACACAGCCACACACGGCCACACACAGCCACACACAGCCACACACGGCCACACACGGCCACACACAGCCACACACAGCCACACACAGCCACACACAGCCACACACGGCTACACAAAGCCACACACGGCCACACACGGCCACACACGGCCACACACGGCCACACACGGCCACACACGGCTACACACGGCCACACACGGCCACACACAGCCACACACGGCCACACACGGCCACACACGGCCACACACAGCCACACACAGCCACACACGGCCATACACGGCCACACACGGCCACACACGGCCACACACGGCCTCACACGGCCACACACGGCCACACACAGCCACACACGGCCACACACGGCCACACACGGCCACACACGGCCACACACGGCCACACACGGCCACACACGGCCACACACAGCCAAACACAGCCACACACGGCCACACACGGCCACACACGGCCACACACGGCCACACACAGCCACACACGGCCACACACGGCCACACACGGCCACACACGGCCACACACAGCCACACACGGCCACACACGGCCACACACGGCCACACACGGCCACACACAGCCACACACAGCCACACACAGCCACACACGGCCACACACGGCCACACACGGCCACACACAGCCACACACAGCCACACACAGCCACACACAGCCACACACAGCCACACACGGCCACACACGGCCACACACAGCCACACACAGCCACACAGAGCCACACACAGCCACACACGGCTAGACAAAGCCACACACGGCCACACACGGCCACACACGGCCACACACGGCCACACACGGCCACACACGGCTACACACGGCCACACACGGCCACACACAGCCACACACGATCACACACGGCCACACACGGCCACACACAGCCACACACGGCCACACACGGCCACACACGGCCACACACGGCCACACACGGCCACACACGGCCTCACACGGCCACACACGGCCACACACGGCCACACACGGCCACACACGGCCACACACGGCCACACACAGCCACACACAGCCACACACAGCCACACACGGCCACACACGGCCACACACAGCCACACACAGCCACACACAGCCACACACGGCCACACACGGCCACACACAGCCACACACAGCCACACACAGCCACACACAGCCACACACAGCCACACACAGCCACACACGGCTACACACGGCCACACACGGCCACACACGGCCACACACAACCACACACAGCCACACACGGCCACACACAGCCACACACAGCCACACACAGCCACACACAGCCACACACGGCTACACACGGCCACACACGGCCACACACGGCCACACACAGCCACACACGGCCACACACGGCCACACACAGCCACACACAGCCACACACGGCCACACACGGCCACACACAGCCACACACAGCCACACACAGCCACACACGGCCACACACAGCCAGACACAGCCACACACGGCCACACACAGCCACACACAGCCACACACAGCCACACACAGCCACACACGGCTACACACAGCCACACACGGCCACACACGGCCACACACGGCCACACACGGCCACACACGGCCACACACGGCCACACACGGCCACACACGGCCACACACAGCCACACACGGCCACACACGGCCACACACGGCCACACACGGCCACACACGGCCACACACGGCCACACACGGCCACACACGGCCACACACGGCCACACACGGCCACACACGGCCACACACAGCCACACACAGCCACACACGGCCACACACGGCCACACACGGCCACACACGGCCACACACGGCCACACACAGCCACACACGGCCACACACGGCCACACACGGCCACACACGGCCACACACGGCCACACACGGCCACACACGGCCACACACGGCCACACACGGCCACACACAGCCACACACAGCCACACACAGCCACACACAGCCACACACGGCTACACACGGCCACACACGGCCACACACGTCCACACACGGCCACACACGGCCACACACGGCCACACACGGCCACACACGGCCACACACGGCCACACACAGCCACACACGGCCACACACGGCCACACACGGCCACACACGGCCTCACACGGCCACACACGGCCACACACGGCCACACACGGCCACACACGGCCACACACGGCCACACACAGCCACACACAGCCACACACAGCCACACACGGCCACACACGGCCACACACAGCCACACACGGCCACACACGGCCACACACGGCCACACACGGCCACACACAGCCACACACAGCCACACACAGCCACACACGGCCACACACGGCCACACACGGCCACACACGGCCACACACGGCCACACACAGCCACACACAGCCACACACAGCCACACACAGCCACACACAGCCACACACAGCCACACACGGCTACACACGGCCACACACGGCCACACACGGCCACACACAGCCACACACGGCCACACACGGCCACACACGGCCACACACAGCCACACACGGCCACACACGGCCACACACGGCCACACACGGCCACACACGGCCACACACAGCCAAACACAGCCACACACGGCCACACACGGCCACACACGGCCACACACGGCCACACACAGCCACACACAGCCACACACGGCCACACACGGCCACACACCGCCACACACAGCCACACACAGCCACACACGGCCACACACGGCCACACACGGCCACACACAGCCACACACAGCCACACACGGCCACACACGGCCACACACGGCCACACACAGCCACACACAGCCACACACGGCCACACACAGCCACACACAGCCACACACGGCCACACACGGCCACACACAGCCACACACAGCCACACAGAGCCACACACAGCCACACACGGCTAGACAAAGCCACACACGGCCACACACGGCCACACACGGCCACACACGGCCACACACGGCCACACACGGCTACACACGGCCACACACGGCCACACACAGCCACACACGATCACACACGGCCACACACGGCCACACACAGCCACACACGGCCACACACGGCCACACACGGCCACACACGGCCACACACGGCCACACACGGCCTCACACGGCCACACACGGCCACACACGGCCACACACGGCCACACACGGCCACACACAGCCACACACAGCCACACACAGCCACACACGGCCACACACGGCCACACACAGCCACACACAGCCACACACAGCCACACACGGCCACACACGGCCACACACAGCCACACACAGCCACACACAGCCACACACAGCCACACACAGCCACACACAGCCACACACGGCTACACACGGCCACACACGGCCACACACAGCCACACACAGCCACACACGGCCACACACAGCCACACACAGCCACACACAGCCACACACAGCCACACACGGCTACACACAGCCACACACGGCCACACACGGCCACACACAGCCACACACAGCCACACACGGCCACACACGGCCACACACAGCCACACACAGCCACACACAGCCACACACGGCCACACACAGCCACACACAGCCACACACGGCCACACACAGCCACACACAGCCACACACAGCCACACACAGCCACACACGGCTACACACAGCCACACACGGCCACACACGGCCACACACGGCCACACACGGCCACACACGGCCACACACGGCCACACACGGCCACACACGGCCACACACGGCCACACACAGCCACACACGGCCACACACGGCCACACACGGCCACACACGGCCACACACGGCCACACACGGCCACACACGGTTACACACGGCCACACACGGCCACACACGGCCACACACGGCCACACACGGCCACACACAGCCACACACGGCCACACACGGCCACACACGGCCACACACGGCCACACACGGCCACACACAGCCACACACGGCCACACACGGCCACACACGGCCACACACGGCCACACACGGCCACACACGGCCACACACGGCCACACACGGCCACACACGGCCACACACAGCCACACACAGCCACACACAGCCACACACGGCTACACACGGCCACACACGGCCACACACGGCCACACACGGCCACACACGCCCACACACGGCCACACACGGCCACACACGGCCACACACGGCCACACACGGCCACACACGGCCACACACAGCCACACACAGCCACACACGGCCACACACGCCCACACACAGCCACACACGGCCACACACGGCCACACACGGCCACACACGGCCACACACAGCCACACACAGCCACACACGGCCACACACGGCCACACACGGCCACACACGGCCACACACGGCCACACACAGCCACACACAGCCACACACAGCCACACACAGCCACACACAGCCACACACAGCCACACACGGCTACACACGGCCACACACGGCCACACACGGCCACACACAGCCACACACGGCCACACACGGCCACACACAGCCACACACAGCCACACACGGCCACACACGGCCACACACGGCCACACACGGCCACACACGGCCACACACGGCCACACACGACCACACACGGCCACACACGGCCACACACAGCCACACACGGCCACACACGGCCACACACGGCCACACACGGCCACACACGGCCACACACGGCCACACACGGCCACACACGGCCACACACGGCCACACACGGCCACACACGGCCACACACGGCCACACACGGCCACACACGGCCACACACGGCCACACACTGCCACACACGGCCACACACGGCCACACACGGCCACACACGGCCACACACGGCCACACACGGCCACACACGGCCACACACAGCCACACACGGCCACACACGGCCACACACGGCCACACACGGCCACACACGGCCACACACAGCCACACACAGCCACACACAGCCACACACGGCCACACACGGCCACACACGGCCACACACGGCCACACACGGCCGCACACGGCCACACACGGCCACACACGGCCACACACGGCCACACACGGCCACACACGGCCACACACGGCCACACACGGCCACACACGGCCACACACGGCCACACACGGCCACACACGGCCACACACAGCCACACACGGCCACACACAGCCACACACGGCCACACACGGCCACACACGGCCACACACGGCCACACACAGCCACACACGGCCACACACGGCCACACACGGCCACACACGGCCACACACGGCCACACACAGCCACACACAGCCACACACAGCCACACACGGCCACACACGGCCACACACGGCCACACACGGCCACACACGGCCGCACACGGCCACACACGGCCACACACGGCCACACACGGCCACACACGGCCACACACGGCCACACACGGCCACACACGGCCACACACGGCCACACACGGCCACACACGGCCACACACGGCCACACACAGCCACACACGGCCACACACGGCCACACACGGCCACACACGGCCACACGCAGCCACACGCAGCCACACACAGCCACACACGGCCACACACGGCCACACACGGCCACACACGGCCACACACGGCCACACACGGCCACACACGGCCACACACAGCCACACACAGCCACACATAGCCACACACAGCCACACACGGCCACACACGGCCACACACAGCCACACACAGCCACACACAGCCACACACGGCCACACACGGCCACACACGGCCACACACAGCCACACACGGCCACACACAGCCACACACGGCCACACACGGCCACACACGGCCACACACGGCCACACACGGCCACACACGGCCACACACGGCCACACACGGCCACACACGGCCACACACGGCCACACACAGCCACACACAGCCACACACGGCCACACACGGCCACACACAGCCACACACAGCCACACACAGCCACACACGGCCACACACGGCCACACACGGCCACACACGGCCACACACGGCCACACACAGCCAAACACAGCCACACACGGCCACACACGGCCACACACGGCCACACACGGCCACACACAGCCACACACAGCCACACACGGCCACACACGGCCACACACAGCCACACACAGCCACACACAGCCACACACGGCCACACACGGCCACACACGGCCACACACAGCCACACACAGCCACACACAGCCACACACGGCCACACACGGCCACACACAGCCACACACAGCCACACACAGCCACACACGGCCACACACAGCCACACACAGCCACACACGGCCACACACGGCCACACACAGCCACACACAGCCACACACAGCCACACACAGCCACACACGGCTACACAAAGCCACACACGGCCACACACGGCCACACACGGCCACACACGGCCACACACGGCCACACACGGCTACACACGGCCACACACGGCCACACACAGCCACACACGGCCACACACGGCCACACACGGCCACACACAGCCACACACAGCCACACACGGCCACACACGGCCACACACGGCCACACACGGCCACACACGGCCTCACACAGCCACACACAGCCACACACAGCCACACACGGCCACACACAGCCACACACGGCCACACACGGCCACACACGGCCACACACGGCCACACACGGCCACACACGGCCACACACAGCCAAACACAGCCACACACGGCCACACACGGCCACACACGGCCACACACGGCCACACACAGCCACACACAGCCACACACGGCCACACACGGCCACACACGGCCACACACAGCCACACACAGCCACACACGGCCACACACGGCCACACACGGCCACACACAGCCACACACAGCCACACACGGCCACACACGGCCACACACGGCCACACACAGCCACACACAGCCACACACGGCCACACACAGCCACACACAGCCACACACGGCCACACACGGCCACACACAGCCACACACAGCCACACAGAGCCACACACAGCCACACACGGCTACACAAAGCCACACACGGCCACACACGGCCACACACGGCCACACACGGCCACACACGGCTACACACGGCCACACACGGCCACACACAGCCACACACGATCACACACGGCCACACACGGCCACACACAGCCACACACGGCCACACACGGCCACACACGGCCACACACGGCCACACACGGCCACACACGGCCTCACACGGCCACACACGGCCACACACGGCCACACACGGCCACACACGGCCACACACGGCCACACACAGCCACACACAGCCACACACAGCCACACACGGCCACACACGGCCACACACAGCCACACACAGCCACACACAGCCACACACGGCCACACACAGCCACACACAGCCACACACAGCCACACACAGCCACACACAGCCACACACAACCACACACAGCCACACACAGCCACACACAGCCACACACAGCCACACACGGCTACACACGGCCACACACGGCCACACACGGCCACACACAGCCACACACAGCCACACACAGCCACACACAGCCACACACAGCCACACACAGCCACACACAGCCACACACGGCTACACACGGCCACACACGGCCACACACAGCCACACACGGCCACACACGGCCACACACAGCCACACACAGCCACACACGGCCACACACGGCCACACACAGCCACACACAGCCACACACAGCCACACACGGCCACACACAGCCACACACAGCCACACACGGCCACACACAGCCACACACAGCCACACACAGCCACACACAGCCACACACGGCTACACACAGCCACACACGGCCACACACGGCCACACACGGCCACACACGGCCACACACGGCCACACACGGCCACACACGGCAACACACGGCCACACACGGCCACACACGGCCACACACAGCCACACACGGCCACACACGGCCTCACACGGCCACACACAGCCACACACAGCAACACACGGCCACACACGGCCACACACGGCCACACACAGCCACACACGGCCACACACAGCCACACACGGCCACACACGGCCACACACGGCCACACACGGCCACACACGGCCACACACGGCCTCACACGGCCACACACGGCCACACACGGCCACACACGGCCACACACGGCCACACACGGCCACACACAGCCACACACAGCCACACACAGCCACACACGACCACACACAGCCACACACGGGCACACACAGCCACACACGGCTACACACAGCCACACACGGCCACACACGGCCACACACGGCCACACACGGCCACACAAGGCCACACACGGCCTCACACGGCCACACACGGCCACACACGGCCACACACGGCCACACACGGCCACACACGGCCACACACGGCCACACACGGCCACACACAGCCACACACAGCCACACACGGCCGCACACAGCCACACACAGCCACACACAGCCACACACAGCCACACACAGCCACACACAGCCACACACAGCCACACACGGCTACACACGGCCACACACGGCCACACACGGCCACACACAGCCACACACAGCCACACACAGCCACACACAGCCACACACAGCCACACACAGCCACACACAGCCACACACAGCCACACACGGCTACACACGGCCACACACGGCCACACACAGCCACACACGGCCACACACGGCCACACACGGCCACACACGGCCACACACGGCCACAAACGGCCACACACGGCCACACACAGCCACACACAGCCACACACGGCCACACACGGCCACACACGGCCACACACGGCCACACCCGGCCACACACGGCCACACACGGCCACACACGGCCACACACGGCCACACACAGCCACACACAGCCACACACGGCCACACACCGCCACACACCGCCACACACGGCCACACACAGCCACACACAGCCACACGCAGCCACACACAGCCACACACAGCCACACACGGCCACACACAGCCACACACGGCCACACACGGCCACGCACAGCCACGCACGGCCACACACGGCCACACACGGCCACACACGGCCACACACGGCCACACACAGCCACACACAGCCACACACCGCCATACACAGCCACACACGGCCACACACGGCCACACACGGCCACACACGGTCACACACAGCCACACACGGCCACACACGGCCACACACGGCCACACAAGGCCACACACGGCCTCACACGGCCACACACGGCCACACACGGCCACACACGGCCACACACGGCCACACACAGCCACACACAGCCACACACAGCCACACACGGCCACACACGGCCACACACGGCCACACACGGCCACACACGGCCACACACAGCCACACACAGCCACACACGGCCACACACGGCCACACACGGCCACACACAGCCACACACGGCCACACACGGCCACACACGGCCACACACGGCCACACACGGCCTCACACAGCCACACACAGCCACACACAGCCACACACAGCCACACACAGCCACACACAGCCACACACGACCACACACAGCCACACACGGCCACACACAGCCACACACGGCTACACACGGCCACACACAGCCACACACGGCCACACACGGCCACACACGGCCACACACGGCCACACACGGCCACACACGGCCTCACACGGCCACACACGGCCACACACGGCCACACCCGGCCACACACGGCCACACACGGCCACACACAGCCACACACAGCCACACACGGCCACACACAGCCACACACAGCCACACACAGCCACACACAGCCACACACAGCCACACACAGCCACACACAGCCACACACGGCTACACACGGCCACACACGGCCACACACGGCCACACACGGCCACACACAGCCACACACAGCCACACACAGCCACACACAGCCACACACAGCCACACACAGCCACACACAGCCACACACGGCCACACACGGCCACACACGACCACACACGGCCACACACGGCCACACACAGCCACACACGGCCACACACGGCCACACACGGCCACACACGGCCACACACGGCCACACACAGCCACACACAGCCACACACGGCCACACACGGCCACACACGGCCACACACGGCCACACCCGGCCACACACGGCCACTCACAGCCACACACGGCCACACACGGCCACACACGGCCACACACGGCCACACACGGCCACACACAGCCACACACAGCCACACACGGCCACACACAGCCACACACAGCCACACGCAGCCACACACAGCCACACACAGCCACACACGGCCACACACAGCCACACACGGCCACACACGGCCACACACAGCCACACACGGCCACACTCAGCCACACACAGCCACACACGGCCACACACGGCCACACACGGCCACACACGGCCACACACAGCCACACACGGCCAAACACAGCCACACACAGCCACACACGGCCACACACGGCCACACACGGCCACACACGGCCACACACGGCCACACACAGCCACACACAGCCACACACCGCCACACACAGCCACACACGGCCACACACGGCCACACACGGCCACACACGGTCACACACAGCCACACACGGCCACACACAGCCACACACAGCCACACACAGCCACACACAGCCACACACAGCCACACACAGCCACACACAGCAGCACACGGCCACACACAGCAGCACACAGCCACACACAGCAGCACACAGCCACACACGGCCACACACAGCCACACACAGCCACACACAGCCACACACGGCCACACACAGCAGCACACAGCCACACACGGCCACACACGGCCACACACGGCCACACACAGCAGCACACAGCCACACACAGCCACACACGGCCACACACAGCAGCACACAGCCACACACGACCACACATGGCCACACACAGCCACACACAGCCACACACAGCCACACACAGGTGTTCTGTTTGGTGCCTGCCAGCTGGTGACACTGCATACCCAACCGAAAGCCAAACAGGCGCGATCCTCGGTGACTCCGTCATCACACGGGCTGTTTCTGCCTCCCCCTGGGCTGGTGAAAACCCTGCTTGGCACGACCCCACGGGTCATACAAAATGTCGGGACTCACCCATGAAATTTTGGAAGCGCTACGTAAAACCGAGCTCCTGGAAGCTCTGGCCGCAGCCATCGCACCACTTCTCAATGGGAAGAAGGATCTACCGCCGCCGGCGAAAACGACTACTGCACGGGAAGAGGAACTCCTTGGCGTCATCCGGGAGCTACGTGGCACGGTCCGCGAGTTGCGCGCAGCACTACAAGCGGCAGGGGGTAAATCGGTGCCCCCAAAGGAGCAGACCGTGGTGGACGAGCAACAGTCCCCCTATCGCGCGGCCCTCACTCGGAGGATGAAAACACAGAGCCGTCTTGTCGTACAGGATGTCCCAGACCTGGGAGAACCACTGCAGCCAACAGCCACTGCGGTGCATGAAATTGAGGGCAAACAGGGCTTCACTGCGGTCCAAGGACGCCGCATCTACCAGGGAGAGCACAAGAATGCACTCAAGCCTTTGCAACAGATAGGAGCAAACAAGCCTGTCCATGATTGGAAGGTCACAGAGGCCACTCCAAAGGCCTTCGAACACGTTTTGCTTGTGGGGCAACTGCTGGCGGAAGCGCACGCAATAGCAACACAGGCCTTAACAAAATATGACAGCATCCAGAGCGTCAGCGCACACGTGCTAGCGACAAACTGCAGACGGGGAGTGGTCAATGTGCCAGGCATACTGGCAGCGCTTGGCAGTTCACGAGAATGCTTGCATGTCAAGGATTTCGTTCTCAGCATCAAGGTCGTTACCAAACGTATGTCTTGGGAAGTCAAGAGAGACCCGGATGTGACTGTGATCCCACCTGAGCACTCCATCCTGCTTTGCTGGGAGCGACCCAAAGACGGCGTCGAAGGACAGGACACGGAGCCAGAAGTGCTACCTCAGGACAAGGCTGCCATTCGGATAGTGTGCTGCCTAGACCCTTCCGCACTGCGCGCGGGACAGGACAGCACCAAAGTCAAGGCATCCCGCTGGGCTGAAAACACGTGCTGGGAGCTGACGGCCCCCCTACTCCAGCCGGCACTCACCAGTCCCCCACCCATGCAAGTGGGCAAGAGGGGCAGCAAGTATGAAGTCACGGTGGTGCTACCAGCGCCCATGGCTAAGCAGGTGCTCTGCAGCAATTGCAAAATCGTCGGCCTGGAATACAGGTTGTTTATGAGCAAAACCATCGATGTCGATGACCTGAAGGCCAACATGGTCTGGGTCAAGCTCCCTCCATCCAACAAGCGCTCCATTTCGGAGCAGTGGCGTAGATTATGCAAGCAGCCTTGGTTCGCAGGCCTCATGGCAGGGGACAAGGACGACAGACTCGGGGTACGAGTATGGGGGGGGGCTGTCTTGCCCGAAACCAGGGAGGAAATCGCAGGGCTGTTGGGCATACAACTCACCCCCCCCGTGACACAAGTGAGAGTGAGAGGCTATGGTATTTCTATGGGCCTTGTCTCAGGGTCGCAGTCTGCGGCCCAAAGGGAGGTTGACCGCGTTTTCGGCGCTAACACTGTCAAAGTGCAACGATGTCAACACCTGAAGCACAGTGGGCTGGTCAACCCTGTGTTTGATATGGATATTACGGGAGTCCCCCCACACTGGGAGGGCTGCACTGCACCGGCGAAGGATTCGCGGATGCCTGTCCGTAGGTGGCACCTATGTCTGCGTAAATCCACTGGCCCCTCATACACCCCGCTGGGGAAAAACACGACGCTCCCTGCGGTCCAGGGGTGTGTCTTGCATGATGATGAAGAAATGGAGGACTCGCCTGCAGGAGCCCCCGCGGCAGAGGAGGATGAGAGCATTCTCTGAACCCCCCCCCCCCCCCCTGGAAGATGGCACTGAGTTACAGGTCCTCTGAAATTCGTTCAGACAAACGTTACCTCTTTGCGCGTCCATCACGAGGACGTATTCAATTTTCAGGCAGATGTGATTGGAATGGAAGAAACCCGGCTCACTGAGGCTGGGCAACGCTGCATGAGGGCAATTGCAAAAGAATGGGGCTGGGAATGCCACTGGGGAAAACCCCTGGGCTCCCCAACAGGAGGCATCTGGGGAGCTCCCCAAGGAGGGGTGGGACTTTTGTTCAGGAAGGGCTGGAGTGTCCGCAAGGTTGAACCAGATCCAGACGACCCAATTGCCTGCAGGCTGTGGCATTCAGGGCGCTGGCTACACACACGGGCAGGAATCGGTGCAGGGAACTGTGTGCTGAACATATGTGTGGCCTATGGCATCCCAGGCAACGAATCTTTGAACCAGGAGTTCTGGGAGCAGGTGGTCTGCTATATGAGCAAATTAGGCAATGCTGGATGCATCCTGCTAACGGATGCAAATTTTAATTTCGACCTGCTGCACAAAGTTCCTGCCGCACTCCTGACGGCGCTGGCAGACGGCTGGTTGGTGGATGCCGACCGCACTTTTAGCGTTCTCCATGGCACACCATGTGCATGTGGCTTCACGACGGCAGGCAAACCCCCCAACCGCATTGACGGCCTCCTGGTCACCCCAGCGCAAGCGGGCACGTTGACTGATGTCACAGCGCTGAAGTCTCATTCCCTCCCCGGGCATGCTCCAGTGTGCTTCACTTTCTCGCTTGACGTCCCAATGCAGAAAGTTGTTAAAATGAAGAAACTGCCTCCTTTCTCCCCCCCCCCCCAGATCGGCTGAGGACACTCAGAAAATCTGTGACTCGCTGCTCCGGCCACACAAGGCTGATTGGAATGCCCTGCTGCAACAGGGAAACGTCAATGACATTTGGGATAGGTGGACCTGGCTGGCCGAGGAAGTAGGCATGGCACTCACATGCACGCATCTTACACTGGACACCCCCAACCCCACACTCCCATTTGCACCCAAGAGTGCCCCACGGGGGCGTGGCACGGAGCGAATGGTGCGGGACACTACGCTAGCACCGACAGGCTTGGCGCCCAACGGCGGCCCGCGCACGCGCATACTTTCCAAAATCACGGGGACCCTGGGAGCCCTTCGCTCGGTCATCCAGTGGCAACGTGCCCAGCTGGGCATCAGGGACAAACGAGTCCCGGCATCCGCCAAACGCAAAGCCAGCCAGGTTTTCAGGCCAGGGGTGGTGCCCAGACAGGTGGAACTATCGTGGCAGGCCGCGTGCCGCCGCATGCGCAAAACGGCGCTGGCCTTTCGTGAGGACCTGCTGCTTCATTAATTTGTGGCCAGTGCCCCTGATCCCTCCCTCCCACTCATACGCCCCTGCCAACGCTGGTAGACTGCATGTCGCTGTATGACAGCCTATGCGCACTAGGGAAGAGATATGCCCGCTATGAAGAGCGCACGCGCATTGATAAATGGAAATCCAAAATGGACCAAGCCTGGCTGGACAGGCCAAAGGAGGTTTATCAGTGGATACAGAACGAGTACCAACCTCCTCTGGTTATGCTCCTGGACCCAGACACAAGCCAACCAACGGCGAACATCCCCCGCATGGATGAAATTCTTCATGCCTCTTGGGACCAGGTTATGCGAAAATATGCAGACACCCCAGAGCCAGACGTGCACGCTTTTGCACAGAAGTATGATAAGTTTCTGATAAAGGGAGTGCAGATGCAGTCCACCCCTATCACAGGGTCCCGGCTCGCGAAACGCCTTAGAAAGATGGGTGTTCACACAGCCACCGGCCTGGATGGCTGGTGTGTTTCGGACCTTTTACTGCTGCCCACCTGTCTGCTGGACATGCTGTCAGAAATTCTGTTTCTAGTTGAGGCAACAGGAACCTGGCCCAGGGTCCTGGCGAGGGGATATGTCTCGCTGATCCCGAAAGGGGAAGGGATGATGCCGATGCAGCAGCGCCCACTGTCCGTACTGTCCCAGATCTATAGGGTCTGGGCAGGGATCAGGTTAGAGGAGTGCATGGTGTGGCAGGAACTGTGGATCCACCCGCACGCATACGGTTTTCGCAAGAAGCGCGGCGCCACTGATGCGGCCGCCTTTATCTCCATGCTCATTGAGCTACACAAACTGATGAAAACAGTTTTGCATGGTTTTGGATTAGACTACATAAAATGCTTTGATTTAATCCCACAATCCATTGTACTGCATATTGCACTGACGCAGGGGATGGATTTGGGCACACACAGGGCCCTTTCTGGCATGTATCGCACCCTCACAAGGTGCTTTAAAATAATGGGATGTTTGGCCAGTTTTTTTGATGCCACCAATGGCATCCTCCAGGGCTGCCCATTGAGTGTGATACTCATCAACCTCCTGACCTCGGTCTGGAAACGGGTGCTGGATGCACAGCAACAGGGCATCAAAGTCGCAGTACAGGCCCTCCCCCCCAGCGATCAGCCAGCGCAGGCCCTGCAATTCATCCTAACTGCCCTTGGGTATGCGGATGATACTTATGGGTTTGCAGCCGGAAGCAATACCCTCACCCCCCTGCTAGACTGCACCACTGACTGGCTTGAGGACACGGGTCAAGGGGTGAACGCAAAGAAATCTGTCGGTTTTTCGTCTGACGCCCGTCACCCAGTGAAGGCAGCACTACAGGGGGTGCCCTTCCCTATCTCTTCTGAGTTTAAGTCCCTGGGCGCGGGGGTCCGCACCACGGACGCGACTTGTTCGGGACCGCTCATCAAGAAAAGGATTTCCAGAGCCTGCAGCCTCCTGGATAGGGTGCATGGCGCTCAAGGCAATTTTGAAAGGAGATGCGACATCATCTCCACAATGATCACGGCCACTGGCCTGCACGCAGCAGAAATAGTGCCACTTCAGCCCAAAGACCTCCTGCCCTTCGAGACTAAGGTCATGCAGACTATTTGGGGACGGTCACGGCCCGGCAGGGCCAAAGAAATCTTTTTCACCTTGCTGTGCAAAGGGCACCGGATTGCACCTACCTTGGTACTTAAGTATCATCGCATCCTGTGGTTATCCCCGTTGTGTCGCACCAGGGGTGCTGGACAGATCACAGCCCAGGCCATTTGGGAGATGACAACATTTCACAAAGGCTCCGGCCCATACGGCCGAGCCATGTCCACAGCACAGGAGTGTGGCTGGGTCGCTACGCAGGGATGGTGGGGATGGAAAGTGCCTGGGCGCCAGGAACCCCTCCTCCTATACGGGGATAAAAACACTATCAAGCACGAGGTGCGTGAACAGCTGCGCTCGCAAATGCTGGACAGCCTGGTTCAGAGACGTCCCCGCCTTTTCGCGGGGGCTCATTACACCACATACCGGCGCCTGGTCCAGCCCAGCATAGCGTCATTTGCTACAGAGTTACAGCGCTCTATCCTGCGGGGCATCCTATCAGGAGCAACCTGGACAGCCCTCCGGGCCTATCAACGTGGCATGAGAGCCACATCCACGTGCCCGTACTGTGGCAATGCTCCGGAAAACGAGGAGCACATTTTTTGGCAGTGTTCAGCCTGGAGTACGGTGCGGGACACCCACCTGCCGGGCATCAGGACGGCGGCAGCACAGATCCCAGGCCTTCCCCTCATGGACCAGTGGCCCCCATGTTTACGACTTTGTGGATTAGCCCCAGAGTTAGACACAGACAGCGTCAAGTCAGGGACAGCGCTCGCATTCATGACAGCTCTGCACAATATGTTAGTAGCCGTTTTGCAGGCCCGCAAGTTACGAGACACACAATCCCCCATGCTTTTCATGGGGTCGAGCCTCTCACAGCAGCTTCGGCAATACCCGTACCACCAACTGGTGGGACCCCTCCCCAGACCGGAAGACAAAGGGTTACTTCTTTTGCGTACCCCTAAGAAGGTGGAATGGCAGTGGGAAATGCCCTTTTTGGCGGACCTGCTACGCTGGCTGAGGGAACTGCACTGGGCCCCTGAACCAGGCACAGTAACGTTCTTGGAACTCGCACTGGACTTTGAGGAATTTGCGCAACGCACCCTCCCACACGCTCCACAGGCAAAATTTAAGGGCACCACCCTTTCACTGCAGGAGAGAGGCCGGGTCTTACGACTGGCAATGGCAAATGCGCAGCGCCTGGTCACCAAAGGCCATTTGCATCCAGCGCGTGTGGTCACACGCTGCAGCTCTTTAGTTCCTTTGGGGGGGCCGGCACTGTGCGGCCTGACCTGCCGCCCCCTATTTCACCTGCCGCAGTGCCATGAACATGCACGTTCAGCAGTTAGCGGCATACTGTGAGCACACGTGGGCCACCAAGGTTGGTCTCAACAGAATACACAAACTGCGCCCGTACACACATAGGCCACGCAGAACAGCGTAGGAAGTGGAGGAGCATCGACTACAGCGTGCACTCCAGGGGAATCTGCAGTTGGGGCTGGCTCTGTCCTCGGAGCAGACTACTTTTGCCAAAGGGGGGGGGGGGGGCTGCTCCTCCTTTGCAGCTGATTTCTTCCCTGTGATAGGGGATGGGAAGCTCCCACAGCGCCCCTACACCGGGACACGCAGGCGCGCAAACACACACAGGGTGCCACCACCGGCGCCGCCGGCTGATCCGTCAAAATGTGCCCAGCACTCTGCTGACGCATGCACGACCTGCAAGAGACTTCGGCGCACAGCTGAAGCATGCTGTGCGCTGGGACATCACGCTGATGACCACATAGCACGCAGACCGCAACTGCAACTATGCCCACTGCATGGCCTGCCACCGTGCCCGAGGTGCACACTCAAGCAAAGGGGAGTGTGCCACTGCTGTCAGCGGGGACACCATAAAGTGTGCACCCCAGTGCCTGCGCGCCGGAAGCGCCCACTTGCTGCACATGCACAACTGCCCAACAAACGACCACGCGTGCAAGGGCCTGCACGTATCTCTACGGGTCTGCTGAGGTCCCCACATCAACCCCCCACCCCTCCAGCCCCCAAACGCAGGAGGCCGAAAACACCCCCCCCTCCGTCCCCACCAGCCCCAGTTCCACGGGGGCTGGAGGAGACCGTGGCCGAGGATGTCGCCCGCCCGCTTTTCGTGAGGAGGCACGGGAGAGCAAACACTCTGGATACCTAACCAGCAAAATACAGAGGTTCTGATTCCGCAGAAGGGAGGGAAACAACGTCACAAAGAGGCCTCAGCAGACCTGAGCCAAATGAGGCGTCCAGCCCAACGCTGCACAAGGATCCACCTCTAAAAGTACAGATCACACACAGCCACACACAGCCACACACAGCCACACACGGCCACACACAGCCACACACAGCCACACACGGCCACACACGGCCACACACAGCCACACACAGCCACACACGGCCACACACGGGCACACACGGCCACACACGGCCACACACGACCACACACAGCCACACACAGCCACACACAGCCACACACAGCCACACACAGCCACACACAGCCACACACAGCCACACACGGCCACACACGGCCACACACAGCAGCACACAGCCACACACAGCCACACACAGCCACACACAGCCACACACAGCCACACACAGCCACACACAGCCACACACAGCAGCACACAGCCACACACAGCCACACACAGCCACACACAGCCACACACAGCCACACACAGCCACACACAGCCACACACAGCCACACACAGCCACACACAGCAGCACACAGCCACACACAGCAGCACACAGCCACACACGGCCACACACAGCCACACACAGCCACACACAGCCACACACAGCCACACACGGCCACACACAGCAGCACACAGCCACACACGGCCACACACGGCCACACACGGCCACACACAGCAGCACACAGCCACACACAGCCACACACGGCCACACACAGCAGCACACAGCCACACACGGCCACGCACAGCCACACACGGCCACTGATCCCTCAGGTGGAGGCGACGGGCTACAACTCGTCCGTTAAGATCTACCAGAGCAACTTCATGTTCATACAACAGCTGCTGGCCACATCAATGCAAAACGGATTCCGAGTCGGTGCGCTGGGCGACGTGCTCGACCGAGCCACGGCGGCGGCGGGCTGGCTCAGCGCGCTGTGGGACATGCTCGGCGAAGCGGAGGTGGTCAAGATCGTGAACACCATGAACGCGAAGAAGCTGCCGCCGTGGCACGAGATCGTCCTCGGGCGATGGAACGCGACGCGGTCCAAGATACAGTTCCTGACCAATTTCCGGTTTGGGCACCTGTGCCTCGGAGGGAAGTGCGGCTCCGACCCCACGGCCGCGGCGCCCATGCTGGCGGCGCTGACGGGGGCCACTGGGAGTCTTCAGGGCAACGACTACCGCCCGCATCCCGTGTACGCAGGTGTGGCTCAGGAGGATCCGAGTGGTTGTAGATACGGTGCCCCCAGGGCATTGTTGAAGGTGGGGGTGATCCCTATGGAGAGGGGGGGGGGGGGGCTGACTGAGTGATGACTGGCTAGTCTTACGGAGCCTAGCCTCAACCCCACCCACAGGTGGGGGCGCGGGGGAGGGGTCTCTTGTTTGACCTGACTTCAGAGCTCTAGATCCTGCGTGCGTACATGTTTTGCTGCATATATCATACTTGTATGCTCTTTGTCTGTCCAATCTGTATATGCCAGAATATAAGTTGATGATGTTGCCCTCTCTCCCACGCAAAAAGCCACACTCACACTCTTCATCCAGACTTTTTGCGAAAGGCGCCCAGGGCCGTCTTTCGGCTCTTGATAAGCTTTTCTCTCTGTCTTGTGAACTGCATGTTCGGCGGGTTGTGCTGACGTTGACTCAAACAACACACCACACGTGACAGCTCACACGTCACCATTCGGGGGGCTGAGACCATACATAATCAGTTCGTGTAATTATCATCAGCCAAGCCCTGCACCAAATTCCAGTCTCTCCTGAGGACTTTTCTGATGTGGATGTGTGTGCGCGCGGCCGGGGGTGGGCTGCGATTGGCCAGGGCCCCCGCCCCCCGGTTGTCAAGCAATGCCCTGGGTGCCCCTCCCGTACAAGGTCAACCGCAGGCCCCTCCGCCCCTCAAATGATGCCGGGCGCTTCCTTGTTTGGGAGCAGCTGAGGTGGAGCGCCGCATGCCTTTTGCAGGATATTCCTTCCTCGAGGGCCCCGAAGTGGGAGTCGTCTTCAAGATCGACATCGAGGCCGTACAAGCGCAGTACGCCGAGCTCGCGACGGACGTCGTCAACGAGATGAACAAGAACCGGCGGAACACGCTCGAGATCGTGCTGGCGAGGCTCAGCCCGCGGGGGAGTCTGCAGTGGCTGAGCGAGTTGATCTTCTGCAACGGCTGCAACGCCACGGCCTGGGTCGCGGAGGACATGCGCAAGGCCCTGGAAGGGGAAGAGGGCGCGATGATTGTCGACGACTACCGCCCGGCGAAGGTCGTCTCTGGCTACGGCCCCATCGCCGCGTTGGACGTGGGCGTTGCCGTACAGGTGCTGTGGAGGGCGTAGCCCCTTGTGCATGCGGGTGATGTACCCAAGCCTCCTCGGTACCCCAATTTCCGGATACCCACGGATACTTTCGATCTCCCCAATTTTCCCATCCGGAAACCGGATGCCCAGTTTTGTAAAGCGAACTAATGGGAAGGTCTGCGGCCTCCGGAAAAATGGGGAAAATGGGATTGGGGACCATGCAGATATGTACATGGCATATCTTCGGCAGTGTATCCATACCCACCCTGGGCCAACCAGTGCACTATGGGGCAAGGTTAGGGACCCCCCCCCCTATTTTGGGGTCGGGGAACACAAAAAAACATGTTTTAGAAGTGAATTGGATGATTATTAGTGGGTATTTGCCCCTATAAAGGGCTAAAATGGCTAAAATTAGGGGATGACATCACTGCTGGTAGGATCCTAACCAGAGTACCAAAAATAACCACTAAATCCTAAAAATAACCCACACCACCCCTATATACACCCAATGACATAGTACTTCAGCATTTTTAACATACCTTTGTCCATTTTCATGTCCCTCAAACTATTATTGGGGGTATTTGGTGCTAGTATTAGGGGTTTGGACCACAATTGTGCCCATGTTTAGTACTTTGGTTAGGATCCTACCAGCAGGGATGTCATCCCCTAATTTTAGCCATTTTAGCCACTTATAGGGGCAAGTACCCACTAACAACCATCCAATTCACTTCTAAAACATGTTTTTTTGTGTTCCCCGACCCCAAAATAGGGGGGGGGTCCCTAACCTTGCCCCATAGTGCACTGGTTGGCCCAGGGTGGGTGTGGATACACTGCCGAAGATATGCCATGTACATATATGCGCGTATGCGCGTATACGTGCGCAGGCGTATACATGTATATGTATACGCATGTATACGCGTCTACGCGCGTATACAAATACGTGTATACAAACACCATGTCTATGCAAGGAGCTTGTGTATATGTGTATCCATTGCGTGTACTGAAGCAATTATATAGTCTGTAGACACTGTGCATAGTTTGTAGACACTGTGCGCATACACTCATTGTCTGGTCACTCACGGTCCACCATGTTGCGCGCGTTGCACTCCGCAGTGCCCCACATCATTGGCCGGACGGCCTCGGGCGTCAGTATGCGCGGAACCCTCGTGCCATGCCGTCGAGTGGATTTTTGTTTTGGAAATGTAAGTCCATATGTCCAGACCACAACGCCCACTGACGAAGGACCAGCCCACGGCCCGTTGGAGGCCCGTAGCCATGCACAACTGCCATCTACCGCCTGTGGACGAGGTCGGTGTACGATCCCCTGATCTCCCCCCAAGCTGAACCCCGGCCAATTTGGTGGAAGACAAGCCCTGGGGGGGGGGGTGAGGTACGCAATTTCCCGCAATTTCCCGCAATTTCCCGCAACGTCCCACAATTTTTCCTGCAATGCGTTTTGCTTGTCCACCGTGCGGCCTCTGTGTCCCTTGTGCAGAGGTGTTGCTCCTTGAGGCTTCGGGAGGTTTGGTTACGCCACCGCGATTTTCCCGCGATGGTTCCGCGATCTTTCGCAATTGAATGTGACACCCCCTGACCGCAACCCTCTCCCCCTGATACGGCACCCCCGCCGTTTATGTTTCCCGATCCCCCTCCGGCTCGTCCGTCTGTCCCCAGATCGATTTGGCGGAGATCGCGGGCAGCATCGCGACGGATCTCGCCCGCTCCCTGGACGGCATCAACACCAAGATCAACACCACCGAAGAGATGATCTTCGTGCGGCAGGTCGCGCCGTCGGACGTGCAGGTCCTCACGGGGCTCAAGTTCGCGGGACAGTGCGCGAACCGGACGGCGTGCGCGTACGACGTGGCGCCGGGCTCGGTGGCGCGGGCCGCCGTCGAGACGTGCCGCGCGGACGTGCTCGCCGCGACCGACTACCGCGGCGCCGACGTCCTGATCGGCCAGCGCTGCCTCCCGTTCCTGCACGGCGCGCTGCTGATGAAGGTGTGCCCCTGCAGGCCTTGCGGTCCATTCCCCCCCATTCCCCCCCATCCCCCCCATCCCCCCCCCCCCCCGATTTCCCCTTCATTTCCCCCCATTTTGCCGCCACTTTTCCATTTCCCCCATTTTCCTGAGCCCCTACGGCTCGCCGGCCAATTCGGGTGCGGCCAGCGCGGATGCTCCCCCCCCCCCCCCCGAACACACTCTTAAGGGGGGCCAGTGCAGTCATGATGCTTTTCATCAGACATCCTTCTGGCACAGGCCCCCCTCCGCTGAGCGCCCAGCCCTGGACCCATGCAGGCCTTCCTCTATAATATGGCATCCCCCCCCCCCCCCCCCGAACACACACACACACACTGACAGCTACTGACTGTGATTGTCTGACTAATGTAGTCAGACATGATGTTCTGTTTTCTGTTTCAGACACAGTGTGCATCTTGAGGTTTAACCAGGTTTGGCATAGAGAATAAAGATGCACTTATGCCTGACTGTGGAGTGCATTGCCTCTGGTTTGCATTTGTCTGTTTTTTAATTAGGTCACACCCCCCCCGAACACACACACACGTGTGTGTGCATGCACCTGCGCACAGGTGGACGACGCCCAGATCGACGCCCACGGGCGGCAGATCTCCATCAACTACGTCAACAGCCAGAACGAGTACGACATGGGGACCACGCAGGAGATCATGCTGGCCCGCCGCGCCCCCGGCGTCGCGGCCCGGGACGTGCGCAGCCGCACGGACTTCACGTTCCTCACGGACTTCAAGCTGCGGCGCCATTGCCTCGGCGGGCGGTGCCCCGACGGCAACGCATCCGCCCCCGGGATGGCGCGGGCCCTGCAGGAGTCGGTAGGCACGGTGAGGTGTGTGTGGAGGGGGGGTCCGGTCGGGGGGAGATCGGGGGCGTTCTCGGGCCGTGCCGGGGAAGGCAGAGTGTGCGCAACAGGCCTCGTTGATGAGGAGTACGTTGCAAATCCGAGGGTTTCCTGGGGTGGGCACCTGCCACGGCCCCCTTCCCTTGTTTGTTAGAGCTTGGACTATAGTGCCTAAGGCAGAAGGGGGCCTTCACCCACCACCAGCCATTGCATAGGCACAAATGGATTCAACATAGACACTTGCGCATGTCAAGACGGACACTGGCGTCACGGATGGCCTGCACACGGTACGTCTGTGCACCCAACTTGGACCAGGAGCGGCACGCCAGGCTGTTAGAGCTTGGACTAAGCCGGCTGCTGTAGTTTCTGTTGGTTGCACTTGGATGCAACCACCTCGGGGAAATTGAGTGGGCGTATAGGGAATGGTTCACAGCATCGTACGTTGTTCAAGTAACACTGAGCCCCAACACCCTACCCCCCCTTCCTCTGTGTTAAGAACGGGTGGTAACCAAGCCAAAACCCCCGGCACCGGGTAAACAGTGTGACCCAAGTGATGGTCTTGACCCACCCATGTTACCTGAGTAACATCAAGTGGTGTGAAACGTTCCCATACTTTTCCTTGCTTTCTCCCGTTGCTTATGCTTCTCACTCCTCAGGTGCTTCCCTTTGGCCCCAGCAGAGGAACCAACAAATGCCAACAACTGCCGTCGGTTGCCCTCCAACCGCAGGGATTGTCGCCCATTCGTGCATGAAAAGGTACGAAAAAGTACGAAAAAGTGCGAATCAGAGGAGAACCGGGAATTACGAATAGGTACGAAAATGTGCGAAAATGTACGAATGAATTTTTTTTCAAAAGTACGAAACAGTGACAATCCCTGCCAACCGCCGTCGTGTGTGACAGCCGGGTGCCTCTAGTTCAGGTGTCAGGAGCAGGGCCGCCGAGCCACGCCCGCCTCCTGTGCGCTCAGGGGCGTGGACTACCGGGAGGAGCAGGAGGTCGTGGCGGCGTACGAGTACATCGGCGAGAAGGGCCTGGGGCTCGTCGTGAAGGTGGACATGGCCGAGGTCCAGGCGCCGGCCATGGCCGCGGCGCTGAAGCTGTTCATGATCTGCCTCGGGGCGATCGTCGCCTCCGTGTTCGTCCTGGGGTACATCACCAAACGCATGTTGGACTCCATCGAGAGGGCGTGGGAGGACGGGAAGGCGGAGATCGAGCACGAGAGGAAGCAGTTCAGTGCGATGGTGGGGTCCATGTACCCCCAGGTGTGCCCTGAGCCCCGGGAAATCGCGATTTATTGCCATTTTGGGTATTTTTCGGCTTGAATGCCCCGGCCGTGCCCGGCCGGGTGACTAAAATGGCCATAACTCGATTTTAGGGGCTCCAAAACGCGCGGCACTTTTGACCATCGGATGCGGAATTTCTTGCTCTTCCTTTTTGTCTCTCGCAACATTTACTGAAAATGCACGTAGCCCCGGGAAATCGCGATTTATTGGCCACACAGGCCTGCGACCGGGAGACCCGGGTGGCACAGCGCAGAGACGCCTGTGAGCCGCAGTGGCCCCGCATGCTGTGGGTTCTCTGCCTTTGGTCAATGGCTGGCACTGGGATCTGCCTCAGGGAATTGCTTGAAGGGGGGGGGGGGTACCCCCCTCCCCCCCAACACCCCGGCCCTGACTCTACCCCAGGCATGCCCACACCCCAACACCAGCCCCAACCGCATTTCCAACCGCCAGAAACCGCCCCCCAACCGCTTCACATCCCCCGTGACCGCTCTGCAACCGCTCTGGAGTTTCCCCCGATCGCACCCCCTCCCTTTCAAGCAAAGCCCTGATCTGCCTCTGGAGCACGCCTCCACGTGGTGATCCCAGTGCTTGCCCAGTGCAGCCTGTCACCATCCCAGCCGGATGTCCTGTGCAGCCTTCATGGATCCCCGATTCGGCTCCTCCGGCCAAAACGGGCGAGGAAAGCTCCCGTTCAGCGCAGCCCGTTTGTTATACTATAAGGGGAGGCCCCCGGCGGCGTCGCAGCCCCGGCACGGCACACCCCGCCGGGGCGCTCAGAGCATGGCCCTCAGGGGAGCCATTCAGGACGCGGTTCCCCCCCTTTTTTCTCGATGTTGCGAAAGACCACCTCTCGCTATGTGCCCCGCCGCAGTCGCTGTGTGTGCCGGCATGCCTCAGGTCGGCTGAAAAAGGACACCAAGAACCAACCCCCCCCCCCCCCCCCCAAACAGGCCGACACTGATCCGACACTGATTGCTGATGTCTGACTGACAGCTACTGACTGTGATTGTCTGACTAATGTAGTCAGACATGATGTTCTGTTTTCTGTTTCAGACACAGTGTGTGTCTTGAGGTTTAACAAGGTTTGCCATAAAGAATAAAGATGCACTTATGCCTGACTGTGGAGTGCATTACCTCTGGTTTGCATTTGTCTGTTTTTTAATTAGGTCACCCCCCCCAAACAGGCCCCAACAAAATGTGGCATGTGATTTGATGTGGGTACCAAAATTCAGCCTCTTTGGACCCGCGCACGTTGGCCACACGTCGTTTACCGGTTTTTCGTGCAGGTTTTTTGGTTTTCCTCTGCCCTCCTGCAGTCCCCCTCTGCTTGCACTATTGCGGTCTCACACTACGCGCCGTCACTCAGAGGCGAGGCTAGACTCCCGCAAGGATTTAGTTTGCATGCGGCAGCCTCCGGCGGGGGGGTGCCCTCACATGCGGCAGCCTCCGGCAGAGACTTGGGGCGCATGCGGCGGCCTCCGGCAGAGACTTGGGTCGCATGCGGCGGCCTCCGGCAGAGACTTGGGGCGCATGCGGCAGCCTCCGGCAGAGACTTGGGGCGCATGCGGCGGCCTCCGGCAGAGACTTGGGGCGCATGCGGCGGCCTCCAGCCGGGTAAACACCCCCTCCCAGAGGCACAAGTAGACGTTTCTGGGAGGGCAGCGGGGTCGGAACTTGCCGACCACCCACCCCCTTGGCAAGGCCACCATTTGTCACGCCCGGGAGAGCGCCGTACAACCAACGCACAACCACAAGTTCCACAATAGCCTCATCCTGCGGCCTCCGGCAGAGGCAAGGGCAGAGGGAGGGATCGCATCCGGCGGCCTCCGGCGCGGAGTCGCGTGCGCTGCAGTCTCTAACTGCCGTTGCCGCCGTTCGCCAGGCCGTGTCCGATCTGCTGTTGGCCGGCGAGACCCAGATCGTGCTCAAGATCCCGCACGCCGCCGTGTTCTTCTCCGACATACACAACTGGACCGCGAAGGCGAACAACATCTCCTCCGAAGAGCTCGTCAAGTACCTCGGCTACACGTACCGCGTGATGGACCGCGTCGGCGACTCCCTCGGGGTCTACAAAGTGAAGACCATCGGGGACGCCTACCTCGGCATCGCCGGGCTGCCGGGCTCCGCGAGGCAGTCCCTCAACCCCTGCCTCGACATGCTCCGGTTCGCGTCCTACGTCGCGCAGATCTTCAGCAACCGCTTCATCCACCCCGAGGCCGGCGCCATCCTGAAGACAGTCGCGCAGAAGCGGCAGGTCAGGACGTGGTTTTCCTGGACAACCCCCCCCCCCCCCCTTTTACATGCGTCGACCTCCGACTGCCGTCGGTTGGAGGGGAACCGACGGCCTTTGGAGACCGTCGGTTACCCTCCAACGGCCGTCGGTTGCCCTCCAACGGCCGTCGGTTACCCTCCAACCGCCGTCGGTTACCCTCCAACCGCCGTCGGTTACCCTCCAACGGCCGTCGGTCACTTTTTTGCCGCCGTCGATCCCTCCAGAACCGCCATCGGTTGCCCTTCCAGCGCTGGCCCATCGTGCGCATAAATGCTGAGCTTGCTAGTGGACGGCCTGAGTTCGGGTTTTATTTCAGGCCTGCACCAAGCCTTTTTTTAGTGGCGCGCACACCCTCCCCCAGGGGGGGGGGTGCCTGCCTGCCTTTTTGGAAATTCTGGGTGCCCTCAGCAGAAACACCCTCCCCACCCCCTGGGTGGGGGTAGGCCAAGAGTGGGTTGGCCTTTTTGGGGGACAATATTTGTAAGCAAAATTTTCATTCTGCACCTGAGAAGTGGGTAGCCAGATCTGGTCAGTAACCTAGCGGTACTGCACTGCACCGGCGTTCTACAGGTCGTTGGTTTGAACCCTGGCGCTAAGGTAATTACTGCGCCAGGCTGAGATTCTTTGAGGGAATAGATTCGAAGTAAAATATCTATACCACTGCTGAGGTGAATATAACAGAGGTGATGGGTGTGTTAGTGGTAAGATGCTGTGCTTGCAAGTGCTGTAACCCTGGTTCAAACCCCAGGGTGTGTCAGCAGGGGATCAGAAGGCGGAAGTGTGTGCCACAGTGGTGAAAATTTTTCTGTCTTTTTATTTTGACAGCTCATCATGAAAGTACTTTGCAAATGTGGTATGCATTGCGTGTGGTTTGATATTGGGTAGGTACTGTGGACAAGGCGGTGAGTGGGTGCCTGCCTCCTTGACTGGACCCCCCCCCCCTAGGGTAGGGGTAGGACAAAAGCAGTGCCTGCCCTGAAAAAGTGCCTGCCTCCTCCAAGATTTCACCCCCCTCCTCCCCCCCCCGTATCACAAAAAAGGCTTGGCCTGCACCCCACCCCAGCCTCAGGCTGGGGCGAAACAAAAGTTGCAAAAAGGCAGAGCCCACGCGTCCCCTCTTATTTTTGCTCAAAAGCATTAGAATTTTGGAATTTTCGGATTTCAAGCCGAAAAAGTCGTTCTCGGTTCCGAAGTTTTGTCTCGGCCGTGGCCGGCCACCAGCGTTTAGAGGCCCGCGATTTTCCGCATTTTTTCGCACTGTCGCAATTTCCCGCAATGTCCCGCCGTTGCGTTTCGCTTGTCCACCGTGCGTGCCTCGGGGTGCCCTGTGTGTCCCCCTGCGCAGAGGTGTTGCTCCTTCGGGCTGCGGGGGGTTTGGTGCCGGCACCGCAATTTCCCCGCAATTCTTCCGGAATTTCCCCCGCAATTTTCCCGCAATTTACCCCCAATTTCCCGCCCAGGCCTTTGCTTAGTGGCTGGTTGATACTATACCGCGGGGGGGGGGGGGGGTCAGAGGCCAAAAAAACGTTTGTGTGCCTAAAATCGACCTCCAAGTTCGGGCCCCTTTGATAAATTTCATTTTTTTCCTGAGGAAAAATTTTCTGATGTGGGTGGGTGGGTGGGTGGGTCAGCCAAAATCCCGGGGGGCCAATTTGACACCCCCCCCCCCCCCAGTATCACTAAGCAAAGGCCTGTTCCCGCCCCCCCCCCCCCCCAAATCTCCGCCACTGGATTCGACGCCCCCTGCGGTGCAGGTGAAGAAGAAGGCCGTGAAGATCGCGCAGCAGCCGTTCGTGCAGGAGAGCCCCCCGCTCCCCCCCTCCCTCGCCACCATCACCGCCGACCGCCGGACCACCATCCGCTCCCAGTCCTCCCGGGGCCCCTCCTCCAAGACACCCTCGTCCTACGCGCCCTCCGTGGCCCCCTCCTTCATGACCACCGGCACGCGCCTCACCTCCAAGTCCTCCGCCTCCCGCGCCTCCTCCGCGCAGGCCCCGCCCAACAACGCGCTGCCGGCCCTCAAGAACGCGCCCGTCGGGTGCCTCATGTCGTACGGCGTGGCCGCGGGCCCCGTGAACGCCGGCGTCCTGCAGGTGTGCCCCTTTGCCAGGGATGCGTTGCAGGAACCCCCCCCGGCCCCCTCTCCAGGGCACCCAGCCGATGCCCAGCCACTGTCCCCCTGACGCCAAGTGCCGGCCTCAATGGCATTTGTAACCGACAGTAACCGCCCCCAACCGCTTCGGCAACCTCCTCCAACCGCCTGTCTAACCGCCTCTGGGGCCGCCTCTGAGGTCCCTCCTTTTCTGATGCATCCCTCCCCTTTGCAGACTGCCGGTCACTGACGGGCTGTTGCATTGCAAGTGGCACATGCGGCGCCTCGCTCGTTGAGCTGCCGGCGGACGGTCTGAGCGCGCGCGTTCTTCGCGTCCTCAGGACCTGCAGAGAACCTCCACCACTACCAACGACCCAAATCTGATGTGGACTCGTTTGTCCGAATTTCTCTGGTTTAGGCCATTGCCTTGTCCCCCCCCCCCCCCCCGGCGCTGCTCACTCAGCCTTTTACGGCCACACCGCCTTTACGGGTTGGGGGGGGTCGAGGGGGTCGGGGGAGGGGGGGTTCGGATGCGAGAAAAAAGTTTGTGGACCTAAAATGCGTCTCCAATTTTGGGCCTCTTTCGTAAACTCCATTCTTTTCCAGAGGACTACTTTCTCTGATATGGGTGGGTGGTTGGGTGGGTCCGCCGTGGCTCACCAGGGGGTCAAATGACCCCCCCCCCCCAAAGCAATGGCCTGCTCTGGCTGGTTGATCAACTGCTCCAACTACCGGGGGGGGGGGGGGTGTTCGGAAAAGGCGAAGTTTGGAATGGCAAAATCGGCGCAACAAAACTGTACCAAATCTTGCCGTGGTATTTTAAGGACCAAAGCCAGTTTTCTATGTGTCATTTTGTCGCGCTCTCGGTGTGCACAGCCTCCAGAAAGTATGACAGCAACCATCCAGAAGCCAACATTCGCGCTGTGTGCTTGTTCTTGTGCCACAATCTGGTCATTTTGCACCAAAATTTTGCAGTATTATTCAAGAATTGGTGCCAATTTTTCTCCGCACCAAATTTTGCCGTTCCAAATATTGCACGTTCCTACCCCCCCCCCCCCCGCCGCTAGAAGCCGAGGTACAAAGCCTGTCATCCTGTTGGTTCATCAGGTGCTGCTTCTCAAAGCCTGGTTCTGGTCACAGCTGACAGCACGTCACGCGTGATCTGCTCTCGTGGGTCGCTTGAGCGGTTGCGGATCCATTGCCCCCAAGTGCGCACGCTGTGTGCTGTGCCAGTCCTACGCCATGTGCAAACAGACGTGGACGGCCGGCGGCCTTGTGGCTGGTTTGGTTGCCGTTGGTTTGCCCACTCGGATTGCGGCTGAAACGAGGCTGGGGGTCATACCTGCGGGTGATCGGTTGCCTTGAACCAAAAAAATCGACCGGCCTTGGCCATTGACTGGCTTCGGATCCCTTGGACTCCTCCGGTCCACGCTACTCCCCCCAGCACATGAAGAGTAGCGACGGGTGCATGAACTACAGACCGTCCCCGATCCGCTCCGGCGGTCCCTGTCCTGACTTCTCCAACTGCCGCGCGCGCGCGGGGGGGGGGGGATTAGGAACAGGCGAGATTTTGAATGGCAAAATTTGGGACAGCAAAGGTGTACCACATTGCGCCGTGGTATTCTCAGCAGGCCTTTGCTTGGTGGCTGGTTGATACTATACCGGGGGGGGGGGTGGGGGGGGGGGGTCAGAGGCCAAAAAAAAGTTTGTGTACCTAGAATCGACCTCCAAGTTCGGGCCCCTTTGATAAATTTCATTTTTTTCCTGAGGAAAAATTTTCTGATGTGGGTGGGTGGGTGGGTCAGCCAAAATCCCGGGGGGCCAATTTGACACCCCCCCCCCCCAGTATCACTAAGCAAAGGCCTGATTCTCAGGACCGAGGCCATTTTTCTTGGCGTCATTTTGAGCGCTCTTGGTATGCACATTCCCCTTGTGCCCGCGCAGTTTACTCCACAGGGGCCGAAGCGTCGAGAAGCCTCCAGCGCAATACAGCCCAGGGGGGGGGGGGGGGCGATTTTGTGGGGGAATTTTGTGGAAGGTGGCGAAAATTTCCCCGGGCGAAATTTAGGGGTGTCAGCAGAGCAGGAGAGATGGTTTGCACTGCATTCCGGGGGTCCATAGTTTTTGGGCAATTGTTTGGAACGGCAGATTCTTTCAGATTTTGTGACCCAATGCCGCTTTCAATGTCAATTTGATTTGCAAATCTATCTGACTCGGCCTGGAGCATGGTCTTGCATGTGGGGGTGTGGGTGAGGCTGTTGGAGCTCTGGGATTTCCAGGGGTGGCGAAATTTTCCCTCCACGGAAATTTCCCCAGGGACATAATCCCCTTGTGCTTAGTGTTTGGCCTACGGGACGGGTGGAGGGAAGGGGGGGGGGCGTATGAGGGCAAACGAAAGTTTTCTGTACCTAAAATGGGCCTCTCATTTTTGGATCTCTATTCAAAATTTCATTTTTTCCTTCGGACATTTTTTTGGTTTTGGGTGGAAGGGTCGTTGGCCTGGGTGGGGGACCCCGGCAACAACCAGCACATCCTCAATACGCCAATTGGGCGCCGCTGACGCGCAAACGGCACACCACGCCACATTCAGCACAGCCCCAACACACCAACCACTGGGCTCCGCGAACGAGGAAACGACACCAGCAAGAGCACCGGCCGCAGCGGCCGACAGAAAGCAGCGACCCGACGCAACATGCGAAGGGAAGAACGGGTGACTGTCCAGGGCCCCGCAAAGGAGCAACAACCAGACGGAATGTCACACAGGGGGGTCCGCCATACCAACCCCCCCCGGTCCGCCAGACCAACCCCCCGCGCCATGGAGAAGCACATCCCTGATAGGAACTACGCAGAGATCTTCATGATCTGCGGAGGAACGACCCAACCCTCTCTGAGGCCCTGCGCCAATCAGACCGCTGCACCAAACCCCCCCATTCCACAGGGCAAAACCCCCGCATTCGACATCTGGGGCCAGACAGTGAACCTCGCGAGCCGCATGCAGACCACCGGCGAGCCCGGCCGCATCCAGATCTCGGAGCTGATGTACGAGCGGGTGACGGCGGACCCCGAGTCGCGGTTCACCTTCGAGCGCGCGCACAAGGCCTACGCCAAGGGGTTCGGGACGATCCAGGCGTACTTCGTGGAGGGCTCCCAGGAGCCCCCCCCGAAGGCGCTGCTGCAGAGCCTTGGCCTCGAGCCGTACTACGGGCCCTTCTTCCACGACAACCCGATCATGGGCGCCACGCCGTCGCAGCCCAGGCCCGCGCGCCCGGGCTCGGCCTCGTCTGCGGGGTCCCAGAGTCCGACGACGCCGATGCTGGTCAATGGCCACGTCCATCGCATGCTCTGAGGCAGATCTTTTGGTGTGGGACACGGCCTGTTTTTGGTAACTGCAGGAACGTCCCCAAGGAACGCTGCCAGCGGCCAAGTGCTAAGCGCCGGCACTTAACCGCCCATTGCTGGCGATCAACCGCCCAAGCGCCCGACAACCTCCGACAGTTGATGGTGAACCGATGACCAGTCGGCAGTTGCTGACCGTTGTCTCGGCGGGTGCTGTGACGAAAGGGCAGTCTAAGACGCCCGCTGCTTGGCGCTGCAACTTTCCTTTCGGGTCCCTCAGGCCCGCCGAAAGAGAGGGGTAACCGTTTTGTGGACTGCAACGTGATGGGACGGTATCTGTTTGTTTTTTTTTGGCATTCGGGACCGTCCGGCCCTGAGGGCACGGCGAGAGGCAACCTTTTGTGACCCCGCCATCGGAACGGCACCACCACCTCCTGGAGCAGAGAATATAATGCCAAATCCCCTTCCCCTTCCCCTTCCCCTCCCTGGCCCCCCCGGCACGCGCGCCCACACATACAGGCACGGCGGTGTCTCCCTCTCGTCAGCGCCTTGACGTGGTACGGGGATCGTCAGCAGTCTGGGCGGCTGTGAGACCAGACAACCAAGGGGGGTACCCAGTCGAGCCAGTGAGGTACGGACACACTGGCCGTGGGTCACCGCCACTGGCGCGAGCCGAGATCCAAACCAAACCAAACCCTCCCTGGGCCCCTCCCCGCACACACTGTCCCCCACAATCCCAACCTGTGTGACGTGCCTTCCTGCGGCGCGCTCTGGCTGGTGAGGCACCAGGTGGAGGACCGTCGTCGATGCACGTCCCGGAACTGCACCAAGGCGGCAAACCGCAGGGTGAACGCCTGCAGGTGCCAGCCGCACTCCAGTTGGCCTAGCCCAGATGCCCTCGGGGGCCCCCCCTCTGCTCCAGCACAGCACACAAACAGAGGTCCGCTGGTGCCGCTGGTGGACTCTGCTCTTGGTTGAGGTGCCCTGTCCCGAGCCGAGACGAGCTGAGGCATTCAGAATTGCCCCATTGTGACGGGTTCCAGCCCCCACGTGGTATCAAACTAGAGCCTAATGTCACCCACCATTTGGAGGTGGGTGACACACCGTGCCAGCCATCCCATTTCAGGGTCCGGAAAGATTGGCTCGTATCTCCAGCCTCCAGTTCTCACGGTCAGCTGGGAATAGCGCCATTGAGACCAGAGGGCCCTGCCCAAGCTAGTGCAGCCGCAGCATGCTGCAGCATGCCGCAGCACCTTTTTTTTGGAGCTGCACATGGGGGTTTTGAAGCATGCCGCAGCATGCCGCAGCGAACCAAAATTTTCACATGGCGGACTTTTTTTTTCATAACATGTTGAACCTGTGAAGCCTTTGTTGCACCATTGTCTCAGAACTGGATGGTAGCTCAGTGGTCAATGTACCGGGTTTGCAGAGTCCTGGGTTCCATTCCCAGAAAGGGTAATCTTTTACCTGTCAGTTCCTCTCTATTGTTGCACAGATCTTCGCTTTTTTGGTGTTGTTTTGACATGTCAAGTCCTGAGGATACTCAAACTACCCAGACAGAAGTGTAGGTACCCACATGTGCAGGCAGAAGCATGCCGCAGCATGCCGCAGCATGCCGCAGCACAAGCAATTTTTCCGAGGGACCGCACTAGCTTGGCCCTGCCTCTGCCGTATAAGCCCCGCCTTAGGCTCCGGCGGCTCAACAGCGTGGTGCATGTTGCCTCTTGTTTTGCGAGTTAAGGTTCCCACGGATGCCTAGGTACACGCATGTGAAGGTAGAAGTATGCTGCAGCAGCTGTGCGCATGCGGCATGCCATAGCATGCCACAGCACAAGAAATTTTCCAAGGGACTGCACATGCTTGCTGGGTAAGGAAACGGGGAAGGAAGTTTGAGGGTGCTGGTCCCCCTATATGTAGTTTAGGCAAACTGAAGACTCGGTGAGTGACCTGTACTGACTGCACTCACCCTACATTGGCAGTCAGATGCCTGCATGTCCCTTGATTTGTCTGTGATGTAATTTTGTTTGTTTTGCTGGAACTCAGAATTTGTTTTAAATGAGCAGCCCTGCCACCCAGCCCGTCATGGCGGAGTATCTCACACAGGAACACATAGCCTATGAACTCGGCTTGCCTTTGAATTGTGATGCCACAGATGAGTTGGTAGTCGAAACCTGAGTTGCTTGCATGCTGGAGGTACACGGAAGGACAGAACTTGGTATGGAGACTGCTGTGGTGTATCAGAGCCTCGAGCCTCTGTTGGCACCAACGGTCACACTGGGTGGGTGGCTGCAAGGTGAACCCCTTGTGGTGCCAGCCACCCCCTGGTGGCCCATTCCACGCAGCCAATGCTGGCCCGCATTCGGGAAGCCCTGCCGATCCACGCTGTCCCCCCCCTGCCAAGGCGGCTGGTCAGTCAGTGCAGAGGCATAGGACGCATGTTTGGGCCCCCCACCCCCCGTCAGAGCAGCAGTTGGTGTTGTTTCCGTCAATTTTTGGGATTTTGGTGTTGCTCTCGCAAGGGGGGGGGGGGGTGCGTCGACGTGTGTGTGAGTGTTCCCAACTTCCTTGTGTTTTTCAAACTACCCGCTCCTCCCGTTCATGAGATTTCCCGTTATGAGACATTCTTCCTACCTTTTCGGCGTGGCGGCGCTTTGCTGCAACCCCCGGTGCCAGATCCCGAAACTGTCCACAAAACCTTTGCTGCAGGTGTTCTGTACCAATGGATCTTCCAATACACAAAGAGTGCTGAGGGCAACGCTGCTGATGTTGATCCCGGGCCCATACTGATTGTCTGGCTGTTCACTGAGTAATTCTCTGGCGCGTGTGCATGCTCCCCATCTCCATGCTGCTGGCAGGTCCGCTTGCTCTGTTAAGCTCCATCACCAATTGTGTTACTACACTCCATCCAATCAAGTGATTCTGAGAACAATGTGATTTGCCTATTGGCGTCGGACATGTCGTGTTTGTCTGTCTGATGGCCAACTGACGAGGACTTTTCACTCAGCCAACAACGCTTTGTGCTGTGCATCGCAAATTGTGTGTGTGCGTGTGTGTGTGTGTGTGCGCGCGCGTGTGCCGCATGGCCAGTTGTGTGATCTTCTTGCAGTATGATGTTGAAGCTGCCCGAACGACACATTGACATGTGCCCATTTGTCTTGTGCTGTGCATTGGGGGGGGGGGGTTGAGAAGGGGGATGGACCAGAGCTGAAGCTGTTGCAGACTGCACATCAAATATTTACCGGTCCTGGTTGCTCTGCCCCCGCCCCCCCCCCCCTCTAGCTGTAGCACTTTCGTTATTTCAGTTCTTCATGATGAATTATACGGGAGGTCCTTTCCGATGGGTGACGGCCATCCTCGGTCCCAGGTCGAAGCACTAGCTTTCCGTCGGACCGTGCGCCCTTTGCCTGTTTCTGGACGGGGCAGGGGGGGTGACTCTGTATGTGCCTCTTGTGGCTCTGCCTCTTGATACTGATATGTATGTACAGTAGACGTCCAGAAAACTGCACGGCCCGCTAATATGTCCACAGAATGCGATGCTGTTGCCGTACTGATATGAAGGTGCGCTGCCGGGCGTCTTTTATAAGGTATATACCCATTCTTTCTGTCACCTATATGCTATTTTACTTCATTCTGTTGGACGCCCGTTGATCCTGGCGACCTCGGTCGTGCATCAGATTGCAATGCGGACTGCATTGTCGCATGAAAAGCCAGCCCTTCGAGACCCTTTGTACGCAAGGCCTGCCACCAAAGTACACTGGCTCAGAGCCCCACGCTTTTGTCTCCCAATCGCATGTCTTGCAGCTGGAACTGGGCACCAGACACTGCAGAGAGGCTTTTCGCATATGAGAGATGTTCAGTGCAGTGCACATGCAGTGCAACACCATCCTTTGCCAGGTTGGTTCCTGAGCCAGGAAGGGAGTGCTGGGGCATCTTCCGATGCCACATCCAGCAGAAACCTCCGCTTGATGTTACCGGCCGCTGCTCACCTGCCGCCGTTGCCTACCACTGATCAACAGCAATGCATTTCATGTTGGCTGCTCTGGATTCACGGCGCAAAACCAACCAAAGGCCTGTTTGTCGACGATACACTCGGGCCCATGGCAGCGTCTTCAATCACCGTTTTTGGTTTCTTTGGATTCGGCGGTCCTCATTCTTTGACTTCTGGAATGACCGCCCTGGATTGAACTGGAACTCGGCACCAAGGCGCAAATACCTAAGACCTTGGAAGGAACAAAAAAGGTCTACAGCAAAGGGGGCGTACCGTGCGCTGTGCGCGCGCTGTGCGAAAAGTTGGCTGTTCTCCACCACCGGGAGTTCGGTAAGTTCAGAAGATTGAAAGGACGTCATTGAATGGCTGCTGCAGTGGACGGGGCCATAGGGGGCAAAATGTAGGTCCCTGGGACCCATGGCAAGCATCAGATGTTTGAATTTTTGAGTTTTGAATTGATTGTGCATGATTCCGCAGGTGCGTGGTTTTCAGGGTTGTTACCTGGATAATCACCGTAATAATTGGCGCTGTGCCCGCGCTGTGCGAAAAGGGAATTGATATTCCTTCGTCGTGGCATACGCTACTGCAATCCCATGCATCAGATTCCGGGACTGTCCACGATTTGTGGACTGGAGTTCCTTGGGAGCAGAGGATTTCCGCACACAGAGAGTGTTGAGGGCAAGGTAGTGCCCGGGAATGTTCCCCTGGATGCCTCACTCTCCCATACCGCGGGTTTGTACATGGGCCTGAACAAAACACAAGGAGGGCGCTCTTGCCGCGGTGCGCGCGCTGCAGACCTTTGCGTTTTTCTGGGGCCCCTCCCGGTGACAATTGCAACCATCAAGAGGCCTCCAGGAAAGAACAAACACTACCCACAGGCCTCTGGGATTGATTGGTAACCAAATCAAAACTACGAAGACAGGTCTTGTGCTTACCTTCCCCCCACCCCCGTGTCCAACCCCCCCCCCCCCGTGTCCATCCCCCCCCCCGCCCCAGGGGGGGAACCGTCACTTGGCCCATGAACAATAAGAAATCAATAGGAAATCACAGGCGCCGAAGGCGCTGAAGAAAATTTTTAGTTGGGTTATACTAGAATTGGCTGGTCGGGAGTGGTGTACGGTTCCCCCCCCCCCCCCCAGGGGGGGAACCGCCACTTGGTGACGGTTCCCCCTGGGGGGGGGGGGGAACCGTCGTCCCTTGGGGTGGGATGGACATGGGGGGGGGGAAGGTACAACTCAGCTTTTCTAGGGTTCTATGGGCTGTTTGGGGTGGGTGCATCTTGGAATGGTGCACCGGTGTTTGACTACTGATAGGTGCCACGGTGCGGACGCGGTGCGCGCGCGCGGTGCAACAACACCCTCCAAAGCACTGGCGAAACTTGTTGCCTGCAGATCGCTGGAGGTTGCTGGAGGTTGCCAGAAGTGCCCATGGAGTGTGCCTGGAGGTTGCTGGCAAAGGTGAGGCAAGCAGCAGCAGCGCAGGCTGCGATGAGCCCACCAGAATGGGTCCCCGTGCCCTGACAACAGGCTTCAGCGCAAAGGCGTGCTTGGTGCTTCGAGATGGTGGCGGCAGCCTGGCCTCAAGACTCGCAATAAATCAGAAAGCTGTCCAGGCGTTGCGTTCCATTAAACACTGAAGTGGTCGCCTGCGCCCCGAGCACCGCGAACAGCTGTCCACGCAGCAGCGGCTGTAACCCCCTGCCCCCACTTGGGACGTGGCTGCGAGCCCTTCCTTGTTGACCGACAGTTAGTGGGTGGCCCGCAGCGGAACTGGTTGGTATGACAGCTAGTTCAAGTGTGGGGTCTCCATCACTCCATCATACCCCCCCCCCCCCTTGCAAGGACGGTGGGAGGAGCCTCTTGTCATACAGGGCAGCAGCTCTCCTGATACCCGCACGACTTGCCCCTTGGGTGAATCTGGGTGATGGAATGGGCAGAAGCCCCATGGACTATTGCTCCTTAATATGATTTCCTTCCCGCCCCCTCTTGCAACCCTCCCCCCTTGGGGGGGGACCGTCACTTTGACAAAAAAGCATAGGCAATACTAGGCGCTGAAGGTGCCGAAGAAAATTTTTCTTCAGGCTGTATTGGAAATGCTGCAGTTTTAGTGCTACCATTGTGTGGTGCAATCCCCCCCCCGCCCCCATGGGGGGGGACCGGCCTGACAGGGGGCGGGGATTACAAGGGGGCGGGGGGTACTGACGCTCCGGGAACTTTGGACGTATTTCCATAGTGGTGGGGGGGTGCACGCGACAGGTTCTGCACTGGTGCGAACCAATGTTTTGCCAAAAACATAAGTTTTGCATTCCGGTTCAGGTCTGTTTCTATTTTATTTGGGTAGAGCTGTTCATGGACTGACCGGAGACATTTCACACAGTGGCAGAGTGCAGACTGTATTGGCTTTGCAGGGAGGAGGGTGGAGACGCAAAACTGCAACCCCGTTTGCCCTCCCTCCCCTACTGAGACATACAGCAGCCCACACTGATGAGCACACCGTGATCCGGCTCCATACTCTCGATTCGGCAGTGCGGCCGGGACGCCTCCTGCTATGGCCTTGTGGCAGTACCCGTACCCTTCCAACGGTGCCAAAGCAATCCCGGCACCAATTGTCATTGAAGCAGCACGTGTTATAGTTCTGTATGTCCCCTGACTGTATGTCGCATGATGCACGCCGGCAAATTCACTCGCCATTCAGTCCCCATCTGCATTACTCCTTTCGTCTCCCCATCTCTTTCAGCCCATGACCCCAGGGAGTATTGCATTGTGACGCCATACGTCCCTGAACGGCCTTACCCCATCCCCACCCCCCGCTCCAAACAATGCCCATGCCCAAACAATGCGAGTTGTTGTTTCCACAACTGTTGCAACCACGGAATTTGGCGGTTCCATTTGGCGACCGGAAAATTGCTCTGCGGGGGGGGGGGGGGGTGACATGGACGCCCGCCGAAGGAGGGGGGGGGGTCGGAGAAATGGGGTTCCGTGTTGGGCCCTTTGTTTTGTGTAAGGGGGAGTATCAGACGCGGTGCGCGCGCGGTGCATGCGCAGTGCGGGTACTGGGGTTGTTCCGTAGACCCTTTCATCCACAGCCAATCAGGGGGAATGGTAATGCCTCAAGAGCCCACCAGGTACCATTTACAACTCCTCTCCCAGTAGACCATCTCCTAGGGAAGTTGTTCAAATACCTGACGCGGTGCGGACGCGGTGCGCGCGCGGTGCACGCGCGGTGCGCGCGCGGTGCGGATACTCCCCCTAAGAACGGATGTTGGCGCCAAAGGCGCAGGAACACAAAATTTGGCCCGAAAAATTTTTTTCCACCAATAATCCCCCCCCCCCCCACATTTGAGTAGTCAAAATGATCAGCGCGACGTGGGTATCATTTTGAGCCATAGATGTTGGGTTGACCCCCCCCCCCCGGCACGGCAGGTCGGGCACCCCTGCCCTGAACCCCCCCTCCCGTCACGGCGGCCAAGGAGGGAGGGGGGGGGGTTGGGAAAATGGGCTTCCGTGTCACCCCCCCCCCCCCCCCGCAGAGCAATTTTCTTCCCGCCTTTTCTGGTTTTGGGTCACTGTCTAGCTTTTTCGGTGATTTTCGGGCTGGGGTTGGTGGTTTTCATAGATGTTGTTTGCTGTTGGGTGTCATCAGAGCTGGCTCCATCAGAACTGCATGAATGTCTCGAGGTCAATGATGTGCCTGATCCTTTCACTGCTTGTGTCTTCTGAGGACGCGCGTAGACAACACGTTGTCCAAACAACGCAAGTTTTCGCAATTTGAATTTTTACCGTTGTTTGGACAAGGGTGGGGCTGGGGTAGTACGCTGGGGCTATTCCTGGTTTCCTGACAATGGCACAACAGGATTCCACTCCCTTACGAAACAGTTCTACATGTATCGCTACGGCGTGGCAGCTGCGGCTGCACAAACATTGCATCGGACACCAGAGGAGTCTGCAACCTCTCGGTCACTGGTCACCCTGTGGCGATGGGACACCCATTTACGAAGAGTGTTGCAGGCAACACTGCTGATGTAGAGACTGGGATGCTCTTAGAAAGTGCCTGACAAACTGCACCCCTGGGTGTACACAGGCACGATGAATAAAAAAAAAAAAAAGAATTGCCCCCCCCCCCCCTCTTGTCACAGGAGCGGTCACTCGGGTGGTGTGCCCTCCGGGCCCCCCCGTTTACATGGACAGTCGCACCGCCGCCCGGGCCCCTCGCCCGGGTAGGCCCCTGGGCAGGGAAGCGCTCGGCGCGCCCAGGGGCCCCTCCAACCGCCCGCCCCGTCACCGTGGGAGGCTGGTCCAGCCTAGAGCAGCACCACCCGTGCCAGTGCAATCAGGGAGTGCGGACCGCCCCCAGTCGTGTGTAGGGCTCGGCCACCCCCTGCCAATGGCAGTAGTGGGCAGCCTGCGGCATGTCAGTAGACCTGGAGGTGGCGTGTCCAGGCCGGCGACTCCCCCGGTGGGCTCCGAGTCAGGCTCCCCCAGCCTCCCCACCGGGGCCTGGAGCACCAGGCAACACACTGCCCCCCGCACGCGCACAGCCCCCCACGCACACCACCACACCCACAGTGACCAGGGCACGCTGGTATCGTGCCCGGGTTAGTCTCCAGCGTCTCGCAGGAAACTTCCTGCACTAGCGGGTCCCGCTCTGCATCCAGCGGGTCAGTGGACCAGTCTGTCCACCTCTTGGCGCCGCACACCACCTGGGGTTGATGGAGCAGGATCTCTAGAGCACGCGGCAGCCAACCACTAGCCCCTCAGCGACCAGACAAGCTGCGGACGTCGGTCGCATCGCCGCAGCGCACACTTCGAGCCCCAAAGCCGGCGACATAACATATGCCTCCTCCCCCCTGCCCTGCGCCTGCCCGTGTCCTGGCGTCTGCCCCTACACCCCTGGCCCCTTGTGCCCCTCTGCCCGTACCTCAGCCCACGCCCTTGCCCCAGCCTGGCCCCTAAGGCCGCCGGACCGCCCGCCGTGGGTCCGCATACCCACACTTACCACCACAGACGCCCGACGATGCCCATAAGGCCCGAACACACGACCAGCCATATCCCCTGTTGCACACGCTGCCTGCGTGCCCTGTGCCTGGTGCCCTGGCCCTGTAGTGCCCTGCTGCCCCTGCCACTTGCCCCGCCCCCTGTTGCATCCCCCCTGCTTGCGCCTCTCTCAGGCATCTGATCCGCCATGGCCCCCAAACACGCCTTTGCTGCCAAGTCCCCGGCCCAGCGTGCGGCTGACATTCGCCCTGGTGAAGCGTGGCCGGCCACTGCCGTGGGCTGGAACGAAGCTGCCAGCAAGCTGCAGCTCAGCGTGGTCCACCACGAGTCGAACACGCCCGTGGAGGCTTTTCACCCGGACGAGAACATGTTGGGTGCCCTGTGCCTCTTCTGGGCTGTCGCTGTGGAGACGCTCCCGCCCTTGGATATCGGCACGCTGCAGCAACGCGACGTCAACTTTCACTGGGGCACATACCAGGGGGCCATGACCGACCTACTCGCGTACCTGGCTGCGGCCCCCTCCGATGCACTCCACCAGCTCCAGCAAACGGCGGCCGCGCATGTGTCCCCCTTCGGCGACTCCCTTCGTGCCTCATCCCCGGACCAGTTCCTCATGCTCCTAGCAGGCGACGAATCCCCCAAGAGGCCCATCGACCGCGTGCCGCTCGTCCACTGGCTGTTGACCTGGCAGGCAGCCCACCGCAAAAAAGCCCTCCGTTGCCAAATCCTGCCGCAAGCTGAATCCCGCCTGCCCGCCCCGTGTCCACTGACCCTCCAGCAGTGGAACGCTGAAATCTCCCGCCACAAGCCTGTCCTGCAGTACCCAGGCGTCCTCTCCCGCTTGGCCCTTAAGAGGGCTGAACTCTCCGGACCCCCGAGCTCAGAGCCGCTCTGGAAGCGGATGCTCACGCAGCCCAGCGCCGTGGCCTCCACCACCGACTTCACGACTGAAATAGAGCGGTTGGCCTCCACCCCCGATAGTCATGCCGAGCACGTAGCCCAATCCATCCGCATCCTCTGCACTGACAGTGCCATCCCCGACAGTGCCCTTACCACACTCCGCTCAGTGAAAAGCGGCCGCTCGCTGGCCTCGGCCGTCCAGACAGTCTGGTATGGGTCTCCAACGAACCTCCGCCCCACCCTGCAGGCCAATCTCCTTGACCTGATCGCCACCGTTGAGGACATCCATGGGTCCTCGGCCATCGAGTCCCACCGTCTCTCGGCCCTGCAATCCCTAGACCCCCTCGTGGACGCCGCTGCCACCCACCCCAGCCTGGTCTGGTCATCCGCAGCAGCCACCCTCCTTGCCGCCCGCCCCCCGGTGGTACCCCCTCAAGCTACCGACCTGCTACTCGCTGTCCGTGACGCCGTCTCGTTCCGCGTGGCCGTCTCCGTGGCAATTCAGGGCACCACCCGCCCGCAGCAACTCGACCACCTGGTGTCTGAGGTCCGGACCGCCCTGCAGCCCACGTCAGGCCCAGCTGCGGCCTACGCCTGGTTTGAGCGCCGCACCCCTGGGCCATTCCCTCCGTTGCCTCACCCAGGCGCCCCGTCCCCCCTCCCCCCCTCGCCTCTCCCGTCGGGCGCCTTCCCCTGCCCACCCGCCACCCACCCTCCCGCCGCCCCCCCCCCCAGCCCCCACTGGGCTACTGCCCCCCTCCCTCGTTGACGCGCCTCAGATTATTCGCCTCCGAGGCCTCCGACATGTGCCAGATGCCACGCAGGCTTCCAGCGCCCTCACCCACCACATCGGTGCGCCGGTGGCCATCCCCGCTCAAGCCCTCCGCGACGGCTCCCACTTCGCCTCCATTCCCAACGAACAGTTTCGGATCCTATTCGCCAGCGCCCCCACTCGCACCTACGTTGACCCCCACTCTCACTACACCATCACTATCGACTCCCGCACTGCGGGCGGGGAGCCCTTCTTCCTCCCCGACAGCCCCGTCAAGCCGCCTCCCAAGAAGAAGCTCCGGAACCAGCCCAGCCGACGCAAAATCGCCCTCTCCGACATGGCCCCGCCCCCCAGCCACCCCCCCCCTGGTTTCGCCACCTCTGCCAGTTCGACCTCGGCCCCTGCTGCCTCCCCCCAACCACCTCGGACGTACGGGACCCTCCCCCTCACCCGCGATGCCCCCCAAACATCCCACCGCATTACCCCCTATCACGGCTCCCGTGTCAACTGACTTACCCTGCCGCACTGCCTCCCCCCCGGCGCCCTCCCGTCCACCTTCCTCACCCAGCTCGCTCTGGACTGTGCCATTGCATACCCCCGCCTCCGCGACCTCCGCAGCCTTGCGACCACAGCCCGCTCCCTACTCCACGACCTACCGCCTGACGCCTCGTACCCCTTCGCCATCGACCCACCCCACTCAGGCCCCTGCCCCACTGTGTGCTGGCAGTGTGGCACCATCACCCAGCAAGGGGCTGCAGCCACCGCTTGCCCCCTCTGCGGCAGCCAGGACCACGTCCAATTGCCACCGCCCCGTGACTCGCCGCTGCCGTGGCCAGCCGCTACCTTCGTCGCCCGCTTCCTGGCCGCCCTGCCACCCCCTGTCGCCACGCCACGGCCCTGCCTGCCGCCCCTCCTGCACTACCGCGCCCTCCGCGACTTTGCCCTCTGGATCTCCCAGGCCGTTCGAGTGCTCCAGGTCGATGACCCTGACCCGGTCGTGAGCATCCCGATCGTCGTTCACGGGTACATTGTCTGGTTCTTTGACGACTCTCCCTCCCATCTGGCCCCCTGGCCCCACCCCCAGGCCCATTATAACACGTCACTGCATGGCGTTCCGGGCCACCGCTTATGGCTCACCCCTGCCCCCCCCTTGCCCACTACTATTGTGGCGTGGTTCTGCCCCTCCTGTGGCCGCCCCCAGCTCCCTTCCGCGGCCATCCTCGACCCTACCCCCTCCCTCCGCCTCCCCAACGCTGTGTGCCTGCACCCCAGCCCTGGCACCTCCCACCTGACCGCTAGCATCGCCCACCGCTCCTACGTCCGCCCCCCCGGCTCGCCACTCCTGCAGGGTGTGCCCTCAGCCCCAGTTCGCCCGGGCACCCCCTGCTTTCACCCCGACCACTCCCTCCTCCTCCCATCTCCGCCCTGGGCCCGCCACCTGCTGTCCCTCGACCTCTCCCCCCTCAACCTGCGCCGACATGCGGGACTCGTCTTCCTTTCCTGGAACATTGGGGGCGTCGCCTCCCAGGTAGACTTCGTTGTGCACACCCTCCTCGCCCTGGAGGTTGACGTCTTTGCCTTCCAGGAGGTCTGGACCTTCGAGCCCCTGCTCCAGGCCATGCCCACCCTGTACGCCTGCCACATCAGCTCAGCCGAGGGCTGCGGCACTGGTTTCGTACTCGGGTGGCGTAGATCCCTCCAACACCCAGCCACACCGCCTCGTATCGAACACGATGCCGCCGACTTACTCGTCTCCTCAGTCCGCCACCACACCCTGGGATTCCTCCTGCTCGCCTCCGTGCACGTCCACCCCGATTTGGACTACAAATCACGCCGCGCCATCCTCATCAACCTCACCACCCTCGCCACCTACCTCCGGGCAGCCCTCGAACTCGTGGGGGGTGACTTCAACATGTCGCGGACCTGTACCCGTCATCCCCTGGCGGCAGCGTGCCGCGGCGACGGATGCATGCTCCGTTTCCGCCCAGCCTTCCCAGCCGACACTCCCACTCACTACTCCAGCTCGGGGGGTGTCCCCAAGGCGACCTGCATAGACCACGTGTTTATCAAGGGGGCGCGGTCCATCACAGATGCGGATGTACTCCCTTCGCCCACACCCCACAAACCCCTCCTCGTCTCCGTTGAGCCCCTGGAGGGCCTGGCCGACATCCGCAGCTGGCGCATGGTACGCTGGCGCCACTCTCCCCCCGGCACCCTGCCCCGCCTGGCTGCGTTGATTGACCTCCTTTGGGGCTGGCTGGCATCTTATCCCGTAGGCCCCAAAGCCTTCCACCAGTCCCTTTGGGCAGCCGCCCGTCACCTCATCCCCCACCCCAGGCCAGTGGACCACGTGCTGCGCGACCTCCGCCGCCGCTCAGCTCCCCGCACCGACGCCGAGCTTGCCGACCTCAGGGAGTTTGTAGCTGCCACCGCCGCCCGCCACGGAGTAGAACGACCCGATGAAGTTCTGCGATCTACCACCATCACCGGAGCTACCAAAGGTGCCCTGTGCCGCCCCTCCAACCCGCTGCGCCCCTACAGCGGGATCCAGCCAGACTTGGGCTGTGAGCTTCCCACAGCGACCGCCCGCCTCCAGGAAGTGCATGACCAGGCATCGGCCACCACCAGGCACCGCGGGCATACCCCGGACCTCGACTTCCTCACCGCCACATATGATCCCTCTAAATGGGATCCGTACTTCGACCCCATCGCGCACCTACCCGCTGGTCTTCTGGGTGACCTCCTTGCCGCGGGCGTAGACCCGCGGGACCGCCCACGCCGAGGCCTCTTCAGCCGACAAGTGGCAGAAGGCCCAGTGCTCCGCCCAGACAGGATATGGCGCTCAGTAACGTCCCCGGGATCGCTGTTTGCTGGCCTGGACCAGTGCCCCCAAGCGCTCCTGCACCACCTGCGCCACGGAGGTGTCCAGGGCGTACAGCGCCACCTGCAGCTAGTCGACGCCGGCGCGGACTCCCTCTCCCTCGACTCCGTCATGATGGGCATCGACAAAAATAAGCCCTTCCCCCACCTCTTCAAAGCCCACCGCCCCGTCACGCTCACGTCTCCACTCACCCGCGCGGAGTCCCGCGCAGCCCGGGACATGCTGGTCCCGTCCCTGGAGATCTCCGGCACGCTTCCCCCAGACGCGTTTGCATATCGGTCAGACATACGCCCAGCCTTCCTCGCCCTCGCCCTCCGCGCCACCGTCTTCTCCAGCCTAGAGCGCCACGGCTCCGCCGCCATCACCGACTGGGACTCAGCGGACGCTTTTCTCCGCCAGCAGCGCGAGGACTGCACCCACTTGCACAGCATCCTGCAGCTCCCCTGGGATTTTGGGCCCTGGGCCGTTAAATACTACGGCCGCCTACGCATCCACCCACTGACTGCAGACGGGTTCGCCCCGCCCTACGTCACGGAGGAAGGGTGGAACCAAGGGGACAACCCTTCGGGCGACACCTACCAGGTAGGAGAGCTCGTCGTCAGTGGCAGCCTACCGCACTTCCCAGACGTACATGTGCCCCCCTGCCCAGGCGGTGTCCCAGTCAGCAACCTGTCGTACTCGGACGACCGCCGCCTCGTGAGGCCTACGCTCCCCTCCCTCGTCGCCCTGACGCGGCTCTGTACCCGCGCCACCGTAGCCAAGGGCGGCCTTGTCCACATGGACAAACTCCGCTTCTTCGCCCTCCAGATCACCGATTCAGGCCTCGACCAGGTCACCTCCACAGTGCCGTACTACCTCACCCCGACCTCTCAGGCCACCCCCCAGATCGTCGGCATCCCACTGTCCCACGCCCTCAAACCCCCAACCGCATACGCCGACCTCGCCAAGCAAGTCACGCGCATGCGCCGCCGCATAGAGACCCTCCCCACCACCACCGTCCTGGCCCTGCGCTCCCTGTGGGCCTTCATTCTCTCGCAGCTGGACTACATTGCCTCCGGCGTGGCAGTTCCCCCAGAGCAGATCGAGGACCTCTCCATCCAGTCGCGAGCGTACTACCGCCACGTCCTGGGGCTCCCGTGCTGGACGTCCCGTGCCCTTCTCGCCCTCCCCCCCAGCGGTGGCGGCCCCGGCTGCCCCCACCTCCCCCTCCGCTCGGCGTGCCATCTGCTCGTAACGTACACCCAGGCCACCTGCTCCAGGTCCCTGCTTGCGCACCGCTCCGCGCGGTATCTGGCAGAGATCGACCTCCCTGGCAGTGACGCACGCCCCCTCCATGCTGCAGCCCAGCAACTATCAGTTGAGGTATCCCTCCTCCCCGACCCAGCCATCAGCGCCATGCCAATCCACACTGATGCGGACCCATCAGTGCTGCATAAGTGTCCCAGCCTGGTGCTCTCCACCGACGCCTCACTCCGCCGCTGCGACGGCGGCGGCGGCATCGTCTTCTATGCCCCCGACCAAGGTGTGATCCTCCGCGCTTGGTACGGCATCCGCATGTGGGTCACCCCCGCGGGCGCGGAGTGGCTGGCCCACCTGGTTGGTCTGTACCTTCTCAACGGGTGGTCGGGCCACTTGACTACCGCCCTGGACAGCACCTCAGCCCTGCTGCGTGCCCACACGCGCTTCCCCCCAAAACTCACTGTCCTTGAACTACTGTGGCGCCGCCTCTCCCCCACCCTCCTCCGTCTCCGCTCCCATACTGAGCTGTGGGTCCCAGCACAGCATGACAGCCACGCCACTCACCTCCTGGCGATCCTCAACCGGGAATCCCATCAGTTGGCAGCCCGCGGGGCCGCTGCCCCCACCCCCTGGGCAGTGCCCCTGCCCCACCTCCTCCCTGACCCCCTCGTTCTGCACTACCGCGGCAGCATGCTCGTGGAGCCGCAATTGGGTCTGGACGCGGCCTACGACGCCACCACCACCTCCGCCTACTTCTCCGGCCGTCGAGCTCATCTCCTTCGCCCCGATGGTACGATTTTCCACGAACTGCTGGAAGCGGACGACATCCCAACCCGTGCCATCAAGCGCGCCCTTGCATACCGGGTGCTCGAATGGCAACCGCCCCCGGAGCCAAACATCCCCATGGAGTGCCACTTCTGCGGCGCCGCCGAGCACCAACTCTGGCGCCACGTCCGCAGCCGGTGCCCCGCGGCCTTCCTCCATCTTCGCCGAGCCCAAGCCCTCCTCCTCCACGCCACGACCCCCACTCCAGCCGCCACCGTCACGGGGGACGGACACCTACTCGACGGTCAAGGGCGGCCGGTACTGAGCTGTACATGGGACTCACACTTCACGTCAGAGGACGCCGGCATGGGTGACGTCCTCACTCTCTCCGGCCTATGGTACGCTTCCCCCGATGGGGGTGGGGCCTTCCTCACCGCAGCCACTCGGCGCCGCATAACGAAGGACGTAGTAAGTGCCCTGGCCCAGCCAGTCCTGACCCCCTCTGACCTCCTAGCCCTCTGGGCCACACTCCCGTATCCTCACCGCACGCCGGACCAGCCCCCGCCGCAACCTCCCACGGTCTCCGTGCTGGATCACCAGAGCTACCTACCGTGGGACTACTCCCTGGTCACGGCTTACCTGGTGCGGGGTCTGCCGTCCTGGCAAGTGCGCTGTGCAGCACAGCTAAATATTTCCCTGCCTGTAGAGCCCCAGTGGCACCATGGAGCCCCAGTGCTCCTCATCGTCGCGCCGCCGGCGGCTTTATATTGGGCCCTTGCCCTGCTTGCCCAGGCTGGTGTACCTCCCCTGTGGGCTGGCGTAGCCTTGCTCACGGCTGTGCCCCCAGGAGACAGCACCCTGGCGTTGCCCCAGCTCATGACTCCGTATGCCTGTGGCACGCTGTGGGTGTACACCACAGCAGGTGTGTCCCATCGGTGGGCCCTCGCGCCCGCCGCCGCGACTCAGTGACGAGCCGCCGAAACGCCGTGACGTCCCCGTGTTGTGCCAGTGTAGGGCAGGCAGAGGTAAGTCAGAGCCCCCCCCCCCCCAGAGCCCAGAGCAAGGGGTTGAGCCCAGCCCAGGGACCCCCCCCTGCGTGACTGACTGGTCCGGGGCCGGGCCAGGCGCGGCACTGCCGTGTGACCCGACGTGCCTCGCAGCCCAGCCAGTCCACGCCCCACACCCACCGGCAGCGCGCGCGCCCCATACACACAGGTACGGCGGCATCTCCCTCCCGCGTGTGCCACCGCGGGGTACGGGGGCGGTCATCAGTCCGGTAGGCCTTGAGACCGGACAACCGAGCACCCACCGGACCAGTTGTGACGCGCAGGGAAGGGCGACGTCCGTGGTCCCGGAGGTCCGGATGAGGCCTTGACCCAACCCAACCCAACCCCCCCTCTTGCAAGAGCAACCCCCTTGTCAGGCAACAGTCGGTGTTGTTCCGGCAACTTTTTGAACCGTGTTCTGCTTTGGCCTTTATGAATACCCCCCGTTGTCAGAGCAACAGTAGATGTTGTTTCCTTCAAATCTTGGGACTTTAGTGTTGCTCTCGGAAACGGGGGGGGGGGTAGTATGCGGATAGTACACACCTGAGCTGTGTTGCAACCAGACGTGAGGGACAGTCCGCCTGTGTCTACCTTAACAGCAACTACCATTCCCCCATTCGTCCAGCCAGCAGGCAGGAGTGGCCCGAGGGGAGGGGCATTGGACACACAGTCGATTAACCCTGTAGCCTTATCCCCTTCTGTGGGAGGATGGCGGGCCGGTGGTAGGGCCGGCAATGTACTGTCTCAGATTCTGGCTCTGAAGATCCGGAACAATCTCAAACAGTTGTCGATGGTGCCGGACAACCCAAAAAAAAATTGCAGCTTGGCCTCGTTGCTAAGCCTTGAAGTTGCTTTAGAGGTGTGCCTTGGGTTGCCGCCTACCAATCAAAAGCACAATCCTGAACAGCCGAAAAAATACCTAATGGAGCGGTGAAATTTGTACAAAAAAAAGTTTTGTGGGCCATCTCATCACCCTATAGAGCCTCAACTTATGGAGGACATCTAGAGGATCACCCTCAAGGCCCATGAGTCCATGCCTAAGCCTTGAAGTTGCTCTAGAGGTGTGCCTTGGGTTGCCGCCTACCTTTCAAAACCACAATCCTCAATAGCCTATAATATACCCAGTGGAGCGGTGAAATTTGTACAAAAGGCGACGGGATTCACCGTGCCGTAGATGTCAGCAGGTGGGGAGCGGGGGGCACCTGCTGCCTTCAGGGCTTGGCTTTGGATGTCAGCATAGTGCAGGCGACCCTCTCCCTCCCTCCCTCCCTGCCTGCCTGCCTGCCTCCATCCCGTCCCTCCGCCCAACAGCTTCTGTAGGAGAAACGAGGGGAGGGGGCCCTCAGTCATGATGCAGGCTGCACCTTGTCTAAGCCAGGCTACCTGAGGGGGCGACCATCATCAGATGATGGACAGGCCAGACTGCCCATCAGGACCGGATTTTGTTTGGAGGCCCAATAGATTTTTGTACTTAATGGGGGCGTACCGTGCGCTGTGCGCGCGCTGTGCGAAAAGTTGGCTGTTCTCCACCACCGGGAGTTCGGTAAGTTCAGAAGATTGAAAGGACGTCATTGAATGGCTGCTGCAGTGGACGGGGCTATAGGGGGCAGAATTTAGGTCCCTGGGACCCATGGCAAGCATCAGATGTTTGAATTTTTGAGTTTTGAATTGATTGTGCATGATTCCGCAGGTGGGTGGTTTTCAGGGTTGTTACCTGGATAATCACCGTAATAATTGGCGCTGTGCCCGCGCTGTGCGAAAACGCCCCCAATGGACGCTCCTCATCTGAAGCAGCTTTTGCGCCCCCCCTTTTTTGGTATCGGTTTTGAAGGGTTGTGTGGTTGCTGGCACCCTTTTTCATTTGCCGAGGTGTGTCCCCCCTTGTTATATACAACCGCGCCCGGGCCCCATTATATACAACCTCCCCCGGCCCCGTGTCAAGGGCCCCGTCATGCAACTGCCCCTCCGCCGGAATGGACAATCACGCCCCCCCCCCCCCAATCGCTGAAGACAGGCCCGGCATGCAAGTTGAACATTGACATGCATGTGGTTCATGGGTACTTCAGCGCAGGTTGAATGGATTGCTCCCCAGCGGGCCCCCCAGCTGGAATAGATTGTCATCTCCGCCCCCGCCGAGGGGGTGGGGGGGATGAATCATATATGCAGGGCCCGGTGGGTGTGAGAACGAGAACGGAGGGGGTTGAGGAACGCACGACTTCCAAGTGGTGTGGAACCTCAAATGAGTGAGGTCCCCTTTGCATTTCATGCCCCACCCCCCCCCCCCGTTCCGCCTTGGGAGATACACACACGTTTTTCTTGTGCACATCAGTCCCAAACGAGGTGCCCGTTGACTGTTGATCTTTATTGGGTTCGAATGACCGCAGGTTATATGCGCAGGCACCGCTGCATTTCCGGCATAGCACTTGGAATGTGCATACCCCCCCCCCCCCCTTGTATAAGCTACCCCCTTGTATAAGCTACGTATCTGTGAACGATCTGTGGCGGCGGCTTCGCCGCCGTGTTGAGGACACTGCACGTTTTGAGAGCGTGGGTCCGTCGGTGGGGACCTGTCGCTGGACTTTCCACCGCTCATGGATAAGCTATGCCCTTGTCTTGTCTTGTCGCCGTATCTGTGCACGATCTGTGACGGCGGCTTCGCCGCCGTATTGATGACTATGCACGTTTTGAGAGCGTGGGTCTGTCGGTGGGGACCTGTCGCTGGACTTTCCACCGCTCATGGATAAGCTACGCCCTTGTCCAAGCTACAGTAGGCGTAGGGACTGTAATAATTGTGTACGTAATTTTAATTACGTACAAGATGTAGTGCGGCCACATAAGACATGGGTTTGTCGTCACGTTTGCCAATTACATGGAGCCATGGACACATTTGTGAGTCTTTGCCCACTTCAACCCACATGGCCCTGAATTTGGGAATATTTGTGCTTTATATTCCCCTTTCTTGCATCAGATCACCATGCAGTCTTCTCTTTTTGAACCTGGGCATCCAGTTATTTTCACATGTTCCACCGGGGACCGTGTGGATGGTACGATGAAGGGACCATCGGAGAAGAGGGACCAATTTGCGGTGTTGGAGTACATGAAGGGTGGGCAGATGGTCACACACCCTTGTGCCCCCCTCCGAAGAATCGAGTTCAGGCATCTTCAAGTGGTGAGCATGTGCAATTGTTCCGCATGGTGTATGATCGCAAGAAGGGTTTCCAAGCCGAACATTTGTAGGCTTTGCATCCTTCATTGCTTGTGCCAACATGGGTGTGAACCTGAAATTTTCATGTTCCCAAGGCTTTCTTGTGTTTGCATGCACTTGGAAATGTGGGCGGAGGTCAGGGTGCACTCATACCATGCGCATGCGCACGTTTGTGCCAGTAGTTGTATGTGTTGCGCGCAAGCTACGCCTTTGTCCAAGCTAAAGTGGGCGTAGGGACCGTAACACTTCCGTACATTGGCGTAGCTTATACAAGGGGGGGGAGGGTACAAATGTACATACAATAGTGGAACGCCCCAACCAGGAAGGGGGCACATGCAATGGTGCGAGAACCTCTGGACCAATGGCTGAAAGTGTCTCTGGCAGGGACAGTCAGTCGATTGATACCAACCATTGATTCCCCGTTCCGTGACCTCCAGCAACTCCGATTCTGATTCAGATTCTGATCTTGAGACGAGTCCTTTGGTGAACAGTCGGACCATCGATGCAACCAACCCGCGCACAGCCTTCCAAGCAGAGAGAAAAGGATTTGGTGAATTTCGCATACATTCCACTCGTTGGCCCCCCTGTGGACACGCCATTGCTCGCCACAACCCCTGAAACGGGGAACACTTGCCACCCCTCATCGCGCCCTCCTTTCCCGGCATTCTCAGCATCTCTCGTAATGGCCCTACTTCATCACACGTGTGCTTTGCCCAAGCGATGGAATGTCTTCCGCAGGGCTCGCCAAACTCTGCGTGTCGGGCTGACGATTGCTTTCGGTCGGCAGCCACTGCCAGTCCTGACTGGCCCTCCGATCCCCTGGGGCCTGTGTCTTATTCTTCCTCATACCCCCCCCCCACTTATAAGTTTATGTTTGCTCTACCTCCCCCCCCCCCCCGTGTCCATCCCCCCCCCTGGGGGGGGAACCGTCACCGGCTGGTTCCAAAAAAAATGCAACAGTGTCATATTGCACAGGATTGCATAGTTGTGAGAGCTCGTTGTTAGAGCTTATGCGTACCTCCTTTGTGCTAACCCATTGCACTCCTCAGACCTCTCAAAATGTTCCCTTAAGGCACTATTGTGCGCTATGTTCATGCCACAAAGGAGCCTGTGCTGGCTGTTGTGCAAGGCCCTTCTCCTCATGGTGATCAGTACAGAACCATAACGTACAAACGCGGTGCCACAGAAGTTGTGCATGACCGTGCTTCCCTGAAACGTTTGACAGCCTGTTGCAGCCAGTTCATCCATCCCTGTGGTTGATGGGCAGCATGTGCAGCTGTTCAAGACTATGTGGGACCAGAAAAAGAAGTTTTACACTGTCCCTGTTCAGCAGTAGGGGCATGCAGCAAACTGATGGACTGATTCATTGTATTGAGAATTTTGCTTGTTTGCATCATTTGCATGGCACCATTTGATCTCTGTATGTCAGTGTGTATTTAAGAGCCTTGGGCGACGTACAGCAAGCAACAGATCGGTCATAAATTCTGCGTAGTATGCGGCGGTAGTTTGTTCGTTGGCGATGGTGTCTACCCCCCCCCCGGGGGGGGGGGACCGTCACTTGGCAACGGTTCCCCCCGGGGTGGAGGGGAAAAGTCGTCCTTGGGGGGATGGACATGGGGAGGGGGGGGGGAAGGTACTAAAAAAGGTTTGGGAACCCCTGCATATCCAAGACAGGCAGTGCGAATGTGGGTACATTCCCATACGGCATTCTCTTAAGAGCCCACAAGGAATAGCCCAGTGGTGCGCACTTGCAGCACACTGGTCATTACGCAACACATATCGCAAGGGAGGCATCGCCAGCCTGGACGCTCTGCTCACAATATGGGTGAAATTCACAGCACTAATAGTCGGCTGGGAGCCACTCTCAGCATTTTCACATGTGTTCCGATTGTTCCATGACCGGCTGGTGCGTTTTAAAAGCAAGGGGGTAATCATAGGACCGGGTATAGTATATGTGGAGTCCAGCGACCAGGAAACATAGCGGCGTCCAAACGATAGCGTAAGGACGACCGTAAACAAGAACTGGCAGTGATAGCACTACAGCAGATACAGAGATACAAGAGATACAACAGGCCCATGGTTCCCTAAGACCCTCTTTTTTTCCTCTGTCGTACGGAACGTTGGTTGTAGGGTTACCCTACATTATCTAGGACCCCCGTCACGGGCTTTTTTCTAGTGGCCCGGCGAGGGCCCTTTTTGAACCCCTGTTTGGGGACCCCCGAGAATGCGGGGTCACGTAGCATTTCCGCCCTCTTTTGGGCCCCCGAGAAGGCAAGGGTGAGGCAGCCGCTTCTGATTTTGTTCCCTGCACTTGGCATTGCGGATCCCTCGGAATGTAGGGGTGACATAGCATTTCCGCCCTCTTTTGGGCCCCCGAGAACGCAGGGTTGAGGCAGCCACCTTTTGATGTTGTTCCCCGTGCTTGGTATTGGGGATCCCCAAGAATGTAGGGGTGGCGTAGCATTTCCGCCCTCTTTTGGGCTCCCGAGAAGGCACAGGTGAGGCAGCCACTTCTGATTTCGCTCCTCGCGCTTGGCGTTGGGGATCCCCGAGAATGTAGGGGCGACGTTGCATTTCTGCCCTCTTCTGGGCCCCCGACAAGGCAGGGGTGGGGTAGCCACTTCTGATTTTGTTCTCTGCGCTTGGCATTGGGGATCCCCGAGAATGTAGCGGTGACATAGCATTTCCCCCTTTTTTGGGGGGCCCGAGAAGGCAGGGGTGAGGTAGCCACTTCGGATTTTTTCTCCTGTGCTTGGCATTGCGGATCCCCGAGAATGCAAGGGTGACCTAGCATTTCCGCCCTCTTTTGGGCCCCCGAGAAGGTAGGGGTTAGGTAGCCACTTCTGATTTTGTTCCCCGCGCTTGGCGTTGGGGATCCCCGAGAATGTAGCATTTCCGCCCTCTTTTGGGCCCCCGAGAAGGCAGCGGTGAGACAGCCACTTCCAACTTTGTTCCTCTTTGTTTGGGACCACTTCTGATTTTGCTCCCCGCGCTTGGCGTTGGGGATCCCCGAGAATGCAGGGGTGACATAGCATTTCCGCCCTCTTTTGGGCCCCCGAGAAGGCAGGGGTGAGGCAACCACTTCCGACTTTGTTCCCCTGGGTTGGGGATCACTTCCGATTTTACACCCCGCGCTTGGCGTTGGGGATCCCCGAGAATGCAAGGGTGACGTAGCTTTTTCGCCCTCTTTTGGGCCCCTGAGAAGGCAAAGGGTGAGGCAGCCACTTGCTATTTTGTTCCCCTTTGTTGGGGACCACTTTTGGAAACCTCAGAAATGGGTGTGATTGATGATGCTGGGACTCTTGGGGCTGCCAGATGTGCGCCCGTTGCTATTTTCGTGAGGATTCCCAAAACGGAGATTCTTGTGGGCTTGGTGGACATCAAAACTGTCGTCGAGAATGAAACCGACGAGGGCGATGATGCCGACAAAGGCAGCGTGGAGGCATATTTCACAGCACTCAAGGAAGAGTTTGGCAACCTAAATATACCGTGGGACACAATGGTGCCCAAGATCAAAGCTTTGATTTTTGACGTTTTGATGGGCGCCCCGGTTGACTTGTTGAACCGTAAGCATAAGCGTAATCCTATTCTTTGGGTTCGGGATGCTGCCCATTTATTGATGTACTCCATTGCAACAGCCAAAAATGGTTGCAAGGGCTGATATAAAGCAATTGATCAAGTGGTCTCTCTTTTGACAATCTTCTACCGAACGTCATCCGAGCGTGTGCGGGGTTTAGCTCGACATGGAGGGAGACAAACACTTGGTATAAGGACTGGGGTGCGGTGGGTGTAGGCCATGTCCAAGGATTTGGACGACGTGCTATCTTATTTGCGGGCTGTGCAAAGGCATGTGCTAGAATATATCGCATCACATATAGACGTAGGTCGCAAACAGAAAGCAGAAGATTTGTTGGAAGTTGTGCGTCATGAGATTTTTTCTGTTTCAGCCGCTTTTTTTGCAGATGTTTTTCAGGTTGTCTGTGTCACTTCAAAGAACGCTTAGCACAGAACGGCCCGAAAGTGGACGTTGTCCATGCGATGGTCAATGCTTTGTGCTCCCAATTGATCTACATGAAGCGCAAACCGGTAGATGGTGGGTGGGAGCAGCATCTTGGGTATGATCCCGCTGTCTCTCCCATTCAAGGTGCTCGCGCTCATTTTCTTACTTCCCTCATTTGAGACTTGCAGGAGCGCTTTGCTAGTGGGGTATGGGTGCAGCAAGAGGGAATGCCCGATTGGATTGAGGCATCAGCTTGCTCATGTGAGCGTGCTTTTTCTTTTGTGAAATCCCACGACCACGGCCAAAGCACGCAGCGTATGTGCGAGGTCCTGTAGATTCGGTGTAATGGGCTATGTGTTGAGGAGTGGTGTCCAAGTGAAGTGCTTGCTGACCTGCGTGGCACTCAATGTAGGCCACAACGTCGTGTCCCACAGCACACCGTAGACGTAGAGGATAACACATTGCTTTGTTTTGAAGCATTCAAAGATTTTTCAGTCTTTGTGATGTGGAGGACTTTGAACCCACCGAAGAGATGATGTCATTTTGGGCTAGACCCAGCATTGCACGCACACAGGACCTTGAAATATCTGAAATTGAAGAGCTGTATGGCAGGGAGGGGGATGCAAGACTCAGAAGTTGAGGAAGACGTTATTCAGCCCACAACAGTTTTTAAAGCTATGCAACAACCCAAGAAGGATCCCCCCATTCCTTTAGGAGGGTTTCGGTATGATGTGGATGCAGCACTTGCCGCATCAATGCAAGATGGCACCATGCATGAGTGGGTGTTGTGTGAACTCAGGGCTGTTTGCCACAGGTATGGTGTGTCCGTTCGGGGGAACAAGGCAGATGTGTTGGCGCGTGTTGTCAGCCACGTTGCAAGTAAGTAAGTATATATGATTCACTATTCGGCACATGACTTCGGTTGATTACAAAGCTGGTGGGCGTGAATAATCTGAAATTGTTCCGTGTTGGTTTGCATGTCTATGCTATGGACTGCAATCCCAGACTCCAACCGATCCACATGTGTATGCCTGTGCCGGGATGGACTGCAATCCCAGAGTCCAACTGCTCCACATTTGTATGCCTGTGTAGGAATGGACTACAATTCCACGGCCCAGAGTAACCAAGGGAGAAGAGTGGCAACACCCAGCCGGGAACAACCGTTTTGGGGTTTTCGGTGTAACACCCCGTTTTATTATTTTTTTCTAGAGTTAGGGAATGTCCTAGGTTCAGGGGAGTGAGAGGGGGACAGGGAAGGGGGGGGGGGGGCATGTGGAGGGCCGTTTGATGGTGTAACAGCAGGAACCTACCAATTGTGCTTGTGGAGGGGCGGGGGTGGCGGTCGTTTTGACGCTGTGGTCCATGATAGTGGTGGTGGTCATAATAGTTGCGGAGCCGACGACAGCCCTGCACAAGCCAAATATAGGGCAATAGAACTATAGGTCTGAACACGATGAAGTTGACCCCTGCCTCAACCTGGATCTGATGGGAGGATTCTAAATGATAGTTTGATGATGAGTCACCCTGACAAGGTCATGGTGGTCTCTGCCGTCATGTGAGGTCCCAAGGGCCAAGCAGCAATCCCTGCTCAGCACGAGCCGACATGCCCAACAGGTGAAGCGCAACAACACATTGCAAGTCAGCGCATGCGGCACACCTCAGGCGTGCTAGCACTATAAACCATAACGCTGAACACGTTTCAATCTGCAACAAACTACAACATCACGCCACACAATACACAACCATGCACACACCACGCTACGCGACAGCACACAAGACACCGCTGGACGGCAGGATAGGAACCTGGTGGATGGTCATGATAATAGATGAGTTGCGGTGCTTACTGCTGGTGCGTGGCGTTGCGGATCCGCTACACCTCGTCGCCCTACGCCAGCCATCTTCGCAGCAGCAATGCTCGCGCACCACCTAGGCCCTACGCCCTACACCCTATGTCAGGTCCACTACCACGCCACTGTGGGATCATCGTAGCACTGGACAGCTCTGAACCTTCATCCTGAGAGGTTATCTCGAGTATTGTAACGTGAGCAGGCTACGCCAGCTCATCTTGGTCTGAGCCAAAAAAAAAACAGTTCAGTCGTGGTGCTTATCTTCTTTGCGTTCACTGCAGGAGGTGGCAGTTCATTTCATTTGACTTCATGGCTGGCGGTGCGCTGGTGGTCTGGCTGCTACTTACCCATTTGGTCTTTGTGCTCGGACAGCCCGAGGCATTGCTTGTTGTGTCGCAGTCTGCTCAGGTGATCCTGCCCCAACCCTGACCTCAGAGGCATCAGGCTCGGCAGGTTTTATTGCTGAGGGTCAGTGCAGGCTATTTGCGTGGCAGTTCCCATTGCATTCTCCTGGTGTCAGAATCATTTCATCCTCACTGCCTGTCATGTCCGCTACCGCATCGCCTCGTGGGACGATCGTAGCCTCGGACAGCTCTGATTCTTGATTCCGAGAGTTTTCTCGAGTGCCTTCTGGTTTGCGGGCTTCGCCAGCGTGCCATGGCCTGAACCCGCCCCCCCCCCCAAAAAAAAATTGCCGAGGTCAGTGCAGGCCACTTGCTGTTACGGAGCGGCTGCATCTTCGTTCCTGCAGGCCCCTCACACACAACCCAGCATGCACCCGAGCCACCAATCTGTGGCCCCTGCGAAGGACCACACGGATGCCGCCGTCAACTTTTTCAGCACTATCCGGACCCCGGCGGCACTGCTTGCAGGCTCCGCCCTTGCGTTTCTGTGGGGAGACTTCTGCCGGGCCAAAGGTCAGAACTACGTGCGGCGCGCCAAGGCTTACAATGTCCTCATTTTAGTGACAGTGATTGTGGAATTCTCTTGCATTTTCATGTCCACTGTCTCTGGAGTCCGGGTCATGGGCGGAGGTATTGGTTCTCTGTCCGTTACCATATGCACCGTTGCAAGCGGTGTTACCCGTGTCCCATGCCACATTTGTAGGGGTTTCTAGGAGTGGCGTGAAATGTGGTGGTTCTGTTGTGTTGTATTGGTCGTGGGTAGTCATATGGGCAACAGGTAGTGTGTTCCAGTACGGGATGTAGTATTGGGTCCAGTACGGGATGGGTAGTGCGATGTTGTATTAGAGGGAGTACTATACGCGGTGTGCGCACGGTGCGTGTATTGGAGTGATTTTGTAGACCCACCTGTTCGACAGTGAAGTGCATGTGTTTCCAAGCTGTAACAGGTATTACCATTGCACATACTCCACTGTGCCCCATTAAACTTTCACCCATGTCTCTTTCATGGGTTCCTGCGGGCATCACTGTCACCTACACAAATAACAGCAACCATCCAGAGCCCACCAGGAAATAGCAACAACCATCCAGAAGCATCCATGGTGCACCATTTTTACGGGTCCCAAGGAATGAGCTTTTCCCCATAGTTTGTTCCAACAAGGTACGCGGTGGGTGCATGTGCGGTGCAGGTAATCCCCCTTACCTGTGGGGTAAGGGGCAAGGCCAAGGGTATTCCCTCTCAGATCCTTAGCAGGGGGGATGTGGGTCTCCAGGGGGGGGGGTGTTCAAATGCACAGGGGTGTATCCCCCCCCCCCCCAACAAGCAAGTTGGAGTCGGCCCATGTCTCATCGCGGCACAACCATCATACCAGGCCCCGCTGCCCATACATCATACTAAATCCCAAGGTATGGGCACAGAATCTTGAGCGTGAGGCATGGGTGGTGGGATGCAGATTGAGTTATGCCCACATGCGATCATTTAGCCAGCACCAGCTCCCTCAGGCTGTTGGGCAAATCCCACGGTCATGATAGGTAAAGCGCCTCAGCAAGACCATAGGCAGGACAACCCAATGTACCATCAGGCACATCGTATGTAGGCTAGAGGCTCAACATCTCGGGTGTGCAGGCACTGCACTACCCGATGACGATATCAAACCCCGTTGCCAAATGCCACCATCAAAGTATCCTGCCACCTCTACCAAAGACCAGATGTGATCAGGTGGTGGTGAGGAAGTGAGTGAGGTGAGTCAGCTGGGTCGGACTGTGGGTGGCTGGGCTGTGACTTGTTGCTGGGTTTGAGGTTTGTTGGAGTCGAATTCTGGAGGCATGGCAGAGGGGATTTAGTTGTGTTGTGTGCCCGGGGGGGCGGCCGGGCCCGGTCCTTGTATGCGACCCCCCCCCCCCGGGTTTTGAGAGATAGTGGGTTGGGTGCATGGCGCCAACGGCGCCCCCTTTTTTTAGTGTATGCTTCCTTTTCATCAGACCAAACCTAAACCAAACCCAAACCCCCAGACACACACCCACCAGGAGGTATGCATGTGGTAGTAGTGGGTCGCGCGCAAGCCCCCCCACCTTGGGAAACCCCCCCACGGCCGAAATCCCCCCCCTACACCCCCCAGCCGACCCCCCCCCCAGAACTACCCCCTGCCCCCCCCCCCCCCCCCCCCCCCCCCCCGAGTTTTGACAGATAGCTGGGGGGGTGGTCGCATCAGGACCGTTGGTAGTCGCCCCCCCCGTGGTTGTGTGTGAGAGTGATCAGGGGGTTGCCGGCTGCTGAGAGGGCTCTGTGGTAGGTGATGGATGGTCAGGGTTGAGGAGAGGTAGGTTTGGGTAGTGTATATTTCGTTTCTTTTGTTTGATTTCAGTTCTCACTCGGTGCGATTTCTTGTTGATGTGATAGTCCACTGTCGATACTGTATTTCAGGTTGGCCGGGTGGGTTCAAGTTAAGGCAGGGAGTGTAAGTGGACTCCACTCCACAGGTTTCAATCCCATTGCTGAGGACACGATCGCCCTTCTCAACCGTGAATTCGAGATGGCGTACCTCTCCGTGTCGTTCTCCTTTGCCTTTGGACTGCTGTGCTTCATGGCCGCCCTGGCCCTTCGCTGCTTAATCGAGCTTCCGGGCCCCCTGGGCCTGGGATGCGTGCTTCTGCTGGCCAGCACTGGTCTCTGCTGCTTGATGTACGTGGACGAATCCAACTTTCCCCATGGGTGGCTGGGCATGGCGGGGCGCTTTTTGTGGCTGATCACCGAACAGGGCTTCAGTTCCCCAGGGTCTGTTCTGGTGGTGCTCATGAACTTTGCGGCTGCTGCCCTGATCGCCAAAGGGCTGTGGGATGGCCCTGTGGAGGCCCCGGCTGCTGATGTAGGGGACGAAGCATGGCTGACTGCTGCGACGCCCTGAAACGACACGTTGGGATGCGGCCGCAATTCGCGCGGGCCACGGAATGCCTCACAGCTATCCCTGCTGCCCAAGGGCAAGCCATCCGCGGGCGTTGCTGCCTAGGGCGAAATCAGGACAGCGTCCCGTGTGCGGGTGGTTGTGGTGGTTGTCGTGGTCGTAGTCGTTGTAGTGCTTGTTGCATGATTGTGGTGTTCGTATTGGTCCCGCGAGTATGGCGGTCCAGTACGACGTTTGGGTAGTGGGTCTAGTGTTAGGGCGTAGGCAGTGAATGTGGTATGGGTATTGGGCTCTGGTGTGAGATGGGTTCCAGGAGGACAAGTGTGGCTGTCCATGATGGGTATAGGTCGTCGGTTCGGTATGGTGCCTGTGTCACAGAGCCGCCGTTTCCACTCACAGCCAAAAGTTGCTGTTATGTGCTGCTGTTACCAGCCACAATTGCGGGCCACGACGTGCCCAGACTTTTTGGCCCACAATGCTGAAGTTGCGGAAACCTCGACTTTCATTGTATACAGAAGAGGATCCAAAGTTGATCTTTTCCAGTCCAACTTTCGGTGCTTGTTGAAAAACTCTGACCACTCTTCGATTGTGAGCCTGGCATCCATCCACACAGTCCGCTTGTTCTCTTGGAGTATTGGTTGACGACCTCTTTGTACATAGCATGGTTCCCCTTGACGGCGGACAGTGGAGCAGATTTGTTGGCTGAATGCGCGGCAAAGGCATGGCGAACGGGTTTTGAATTGGTGGTGATGAAAGCCTTGCTTGAGAATGAACAACTGCAACGCGGTTTGGGAAGGTGGCATGCCTCGCGCGCATATGTGGTATCTTATTCTCCCATGATTCCACGATCCCATCCCGTGACATCGATCCCACAGTGGCTTTAACCATTTGTTTAACCATCTGTAGCTCAGCCGGCGCATCCACTTGTCCTTATCGATCACCCACAGCATCGCCAGGGTTTGTGGTCTGTGTGCTCAGCCTCATGGAATGTCAGCACTAATTGGAGGTGCTGGTGGACGCGTCGCACTAAGTTTGGGGGGAGTATTAGTGCGCCGGGCATCTTGTTCGACCATTCCCCACCCGTGCCTATTTTTGCCCCCCTCACCAAACAATCTGGAGAACCTTCTCGCCGTGGCTAAGAATCTGGCCCATCCTTTGCACCCAGTTTATGACGATGGCAAGGGTGGTGGTTGGAAGTGGTGGGAGTGACATTTTGTGTTGTTGAATTCTCATGTTTCGGCTTATGCAAGGTGCATTGCGGGGAAGGTTTGCGGTCTAGTGCGGTCTCTTGGGATATTTCCTGAGGTGAGGATAAACTTGGGGCTAGTTTTAGGAAGTTTTAGGAAGTTTTAGGGAGTTTTCGCAAAATTTTGGGAAGTTTCAGGAAGTCTTCGATAGGATATTCAATATGAAGGTAGCGCGCCGGGCATGCGCCGGGCAAACATTCCCCCTTGGTCATGATTGCAAAGGTGGGAGCAAGGAAGGTATGCTTGTATCGCGCCATCTCTTCAGTCAAAGCATTCCTGTGATTTTGGTATTGCCATCTGCCTTGCACCTCCAGTTTGCTGAGTTGTTGAGGCGTTGTTGAGGTATTGACAGGTGTTAGTTGTAAGTCGTGCTTTTTTTTTTTTGCGGTACACGCAAGTCCGAAAAAATCGTACAGTTGTGTAATTTTTTTTGGGGGGGCAATAGCGGCACAGCTCTTGTGGAGCGTTCTTTCAGCTCAGCACAACATTGACACTGGCTGAAGACCAACCCTTTGGTTCCTAATGAGTTGCCTGGCGAGGTTATTTTCTGGCACATGTTGCCATACTTCCAAATTTGTCCAGGGACAAGATGTGAGCCACCATCCAGGAGATGTTTAAGCTTGTCCAAGGTGCGCAACGCATGTGTGGTTCCCTGTGGTTTGCTGCAATTAGATCGACCCCCAAGTGGACAGGAAGCGGTAGCCCTGAGCTGTCCACGTATTTTCCTAGACAAGAGGTGTTCAATTTCTCGTGTTTTCGTCCGTGTGTGTATGAATGCAGTGTATAGGCAGGTTCAAGACAATGCTTCGTGGTACAGGATCTTCACAATATGCTTGCGCTGATAGCTGGCACTAACGACTGCAGGGTGTACCCCTTCCATCCAGGATTGCAGGCCTTGGAACGATGTGGAAAAAATTTTCCTGCCCAGGCTCTGAAACGGCCTGGCGGTACTGGTAATGCACAGGGGTGCAACATTGCTGGTCCTTGCAGGGTGTGTGGTGGAACAGCATTCAGAAAATGGTATTCAGAGATTATCCAATGGCGAAAAATTGTGCTTGTCACAGAGATGCACTGCTTGATGCCTCACCTAATGACAAATTAACTAATGACAAAAAAAAAAACTGTCGTCAGTGAACTGCAACACAAAGGCTGTTGCAAGCAATGGTGGGTGCCCAGTTAGCTGTGTGGTTGCTTGAATAAATGGGGATTCCCCATGGCAGTACTGTAATTTTTTTTGGCCACAGTGCATTGCCGAAACCTGCACTGACCTTGCCCCATGATACCCCAGACCTGGTCTTGGTGATGGTAAACACAGTGTGTTTGGGACGCTTGTCTTTGCTCACAGAAAGCATACCTGCACCATTTGCTGTCAGCCTCTGTTGGTGCATGTGTTAGCACTTGAGGCTTTTCTTTGTGCTTGAAGACGTGTTGCAAGGGCCGAATCGGGATATAGGAAGACCTGAATGCTGCTTTGCCTGTATGGTGCCGTGTTCACGGATGGGTTGCGAAGGTACACACCTCCTCTTCTTACGTTTTTTTCTAGTGATGGCCGAGGGGTATCGTCAGCAGCAGGCGTTCCATGCCCCGCCGCCAAGCCCTTTACACCACTGTCTTGAGGTTCCTTGCCCCGAGCCTTTTCCCGAACCTGTCTCTGACCAGCCCATGAAACCAGGGACGGATACATTTTCTCCTGATGACGTGACTGCGCTGCCTCCTTTGCCTATTTCCGACTGGACTTGTGAGATGGTGGTGGTGTATCTTCGTAAGATATTGGAGGCCAAGTACCCATCCGCCCCCATCGTGGAGCGGTGTGTGGAGGCGCTTCGACGCAACTACATCGATGGCGAAAGCATAGTCACGCTCACACCCTCCGACTGGCACGCCATCATCCCCGAGGCAGGGCCCCGGTGCTGCATCCGCCGGGTCGTGGATAGCTGGCCGAGGTCCACGTGCAAACCCAACAAGAAAGAGCCCCTGCCCCTGCCCCATCTGGACGAGGCTGAGTGCACCAGCCCTCGTCCATCAGAGCGCGCTGCCTCACTGTTTGATGCCCTACGCCGCACCCAGTCCCGGTCCTCGAGCATGCAGCTGGAGGCCGCGATGCGGGACGCGGAGCTGCGCCCTCACAAAATGCACCACTGGCTGCCCCGCTCCTTCGGGCGGTCCCCGTTCAATTACGTGCCGCTGGTTGGCGACATGCGGCCCGCCTCCTACCACGCCCCCTGGGCCCGGTGGCTGTTCAACAGGGGGAAGCTGTACCTCCTGCAGCTGGCCTTCCACTGGTACACGTTTCTCTTCGATGTCATTCAGCCCATGGATGCCCTGGGTGCCGTCTTCACTGCCTTCTGCCTCTGGGGAAGCTACAAACTTGAGCTGTTCTTCGACCACAGCCCGTCCATCGTGGTGGCGGCAATCATCTTCCCCATCGCCTTCTGCATGAACGCGGCGTACAGCCGCAGGGAGCACTCCCTGCAGATGATGGCCATGTTCAAGGGGGCCTGCCTTGCGGTTGTGGCGGAGCACGGGGCGTGGGCCGCATACGTCACGAACAATCCGGAGGTTGAGCGCGAGTTCAGCTGCGAGCATTTTTTCCGGTACACAGTCCAGCGGGTCGACAACATCCAACGCAACCTCCGGCTGTACCTCTCGGATATCCCGCACCGGGACAAGATATTGGTCTTGCAGGACCTCTACATCGAGTACCACCGTCTAGTGATTCACACTCAGTTGCTGGTGGATGCCGGGGCGCCGGCGCCGCTCATTGCATCGCTCAAGTCGCAGCTGCCCAGACTGTACGAAGCGGTCGAAAGGCTGCGCAGCAGCCGTGACTACCGCACGCCATCCAGCATCAAGGCGTGCATGCACATTGCCATCATTCTCGTAATCTTGTATCTGTCCCCGTATTGGGCCAACCAGATGCGTCTGCACCCGGAGCAGCACGTGGTCGTTTATTGCTTTGCCTTGTGCTTTTATTGGCTGATGATTTCACTGATCTCGCTGGAGCGCAAGTTGGAAAGCCCCTTTGATATGGACCAGGACGACATCGCAACCGCCACGTACAATTTGTATGCCGTGTTCAGCTCTGAGCAGCAGGAGCACATCCTTTCGGCCGCTTTGAAGACACCGCCAGCGACAAAGTAAGTGTTGCCCTGCGCTTCGCACCACTTCAGCCCTCCTTTGTTTGAGCCATGCCCTCTTTCGTGCATGGGGCCCGGGCTGCCCAAGCGCCTCTTGCGCGGAATGCGGGGCACCTCTCAGCATCAGTCAATAGGTGCGAGGCGTTTTGAACCTTCGGCCTGCCATTCTGCACGTGCCTTCCGAAACATTCGAAGGACTGCATGAGGCATTCTCCACGGAAGATGTAAGGCCACCGACTGACGGCAAATTGGTGACCCGGTGCTTCTGCATCCGTCACTCCAGCCCCAATTGCAGATCCACTTCTCAGGTGGCGATGTTTCAGGGATGGCCACACCTAGAATCATTTAATCGCGAACTCCTTTGTCCTTGGAGCAACCTCTAAAGGGCGTGCTTTTCAGCGGAGCCGTCGTTGAAATTCGCCTGCAAAAGGCATGAGTTTGGAGCTACAGTCCATAGAGTGAGGGATGGTTCCATATGTAGGCCAGCAAAAGACGGGAAAATGGGGATGTTGGCCCCACTGCCCAGGGGATGTCGGGCGGCTGAGTCGAAGGGAGGTGCATCATGTTTGCAGTGGTGATTCATGGAACTATGATTTTCCACTTTTGACTGCCTCTCAATCGGGGGGTCTTGGGACAGGCACACAGAGCATGAGCAGGCGGATTCTCAAAAAGGCACGGAACCTTTGGATAGCAAACCACGGGGGGGCGGCCGGGCCCGGTCCTTGTATGCGACACCCCCCAGCCCCCCCCCCCCCCCCCCGGGTTTTGAAAGATAGTGGTGCCGGGTCAGCCACCAACAAGTGTCCCTAGAGAAAACTGTCGGGCGCCGAAGGCGCCAATTTTTTTTTTCATACCATGTGTTTATACTCAAAATGCTCAAATTTTTGTAGAGAATTCATATTTGGGCTACAGGAGGGCTGCAGGCCCTAACAGCAACCCTAGCCCTGTAGCAAACAACAACTCTTTGAGCACGACGCAATGGCAAGCGAGGACCGAGGGCTGAAGAAGCAAGTTGTCCACTGCACGGCCCCATCCTTAACACTGCCCCTGTGGAGCCTGATGTTCCGCAAGTCTGCTCCCAGGAAGCACACTGTCCCCGTAAGATGTATTATGAGACGTTGTCTTACCTCCGTCGCACAATCGTATCGCGAATCAAACTGTTGTCCAAAAATCATGATCTTATGAGCACCCCCCCCCCCCCCCGGCCTCCTGCTTGCACACAACGCGCGGTCCACACAGTACCGAGTACCGGGTGCCGTTCCCACCTCGTTTCGGATCAACGGAAAGGACAGTTCTGGCTGGTTGTTGAGTTGGGCATGGAGCCTTTTTGGAAACCAACACTTTTTACACCTGCTGCCTGTGCCACACTGCAGCGGCTGCTCCAGTGGAGTTGAACTGTGAGATGGCTCCAGTCTCAAGGTTTGCATCTGTGTGGGCTGCATGCACATGCTGGTCCCAATAGCAGAAGGTGTTGTTTCTGTTTTGGTCTTTCTGCCCCTGGTTGCGCGTCAGTGTCAATTTCTGATCAATTGTAATAATTCGCGAAAATTGAGTTATCGAACCACCGCAGCTTGGAAATATCCACTGTTTTGCAACGTGTTTTCATGTCATTCCAGGGATGCACCTACGCGTATTATGTGTAAAGATCCATTGCCCTAAGTCAAACTGCCATTGGTTCTCCCAACAAGGGGCACACTGACACCCCCCCTTATGGGAATCCCGGAATCCCCAATTTGCCCAGTACAGTGGCCCATACATTGGGTTCTCGGAACCATATCGCAGAAATAGGCAATATTAGGCACCCATTTATCTCTGCCTTCCCGTGCCACTCCAAGAATGCTGAAACTGTTGATTTTTGGTCTTTGGGCGAGGCGGATCGTTGTTCCCTTGGACAGAAGCATCCTGACTGTGCAGAGGGTTAGGCTATGTGTTGATAGTGTTTCCGCCAAGCCCATCCAACCCCCTTTTTTGGTTCAAAGTCCGTTCCGTCTGCAACTGCAACCAATACTACAACTGGTACTGCTGCTGCTGCTAGTACAGCGAGTTCTGCCACTACCACTACTATGATTGCTGCGGGTAGTACTGGTGCTAGTATGTGTGCTATGCGAACAAGCAATAAACAATGGAAGCACAAACACCAATATATGAATTCATTGTCCATTTGCAGGTGGAAATCGTTCCCAAAGGGAACTCAGGTGGACACCCCATTCGAGAGCAAATTACAAAACTGGGCCCAAGATGTTGAGCTGGTCCCTGGTGTTAAACCTTTGCTTGATATGATTCAACATCCTGCATTGCGAGAAATGTGTTGCCCAAAAGGTTCTTGCTGTGACCGTCTCACGACACACAGATTGGATACCTTTGATGTCAATAACCGCATCCCACACTGGGCCCTGTGTAGCGCTGCACTTCGTGCCTCTGAGAACATTACCAAGCAGTTATTTCGCTGGATGCAAAGATTTGTGGTCCCCAGTTGTTGTGTTGTGTTTGTAATTGTGTGCAATGCATGTCATCTTTGATTTTGGAGGCCAAGAGCTGAGGGACTGAGGGTTTTTTTTTATACCAAAAACGGTCCACTTCGTAGGCTTTGGGTATTTTGGTGTGCAGTCTCAGGTATTTTGGTGTGCACCAATCTTTTTTCCGGAGGAACCGGAATATATTCTGGAACCACCGGAATATATTCCGGAGGCACTGGAATATATTCTGCGGGATCCGGAATATATTCCGGAAGCACCAGAAGATGAGGGGGGCGATGCCAAGCGGTCGTGCTTGCGTGATGTGTTTGCACGCCCCATGGAGGCCTCCCTCGGCGCCATGAAGGATGCGGCGGGGGGGGTATCCACGGTGGTGGCCAGGCAGCGGAATTGAGTGAGTGCTGCATGTACATGATATGGGTGCAGGGTGCCGCGGGCCACGAGATCACTAGTCGGAGTAGGACATCCTTGTCTGACGGTGAGTGACCATGATGTAGGGCGAGCAAGACCACACTGAGAGGCAGGTCTGTGGTTGGGCAGAAGATCTTGCTGGACCTCCGGGGCCTGTCGCTGTGTCTCTACCACTTGTGCACGCGCTGAGGGCACATGGGCCTCAGGCTAGGGGAGGATGCCCGCATACGGTCGGAGAGGATTGCCAGGGGGGCAACATATCGCCTTGTCACAACGTCAATGGCGACACGTCAAAGGGCTTCAGTGTTGGACATGGTCTCATGCGCTGCTCGTTGGGGCCCGAGGGTCTTAGCAATGGGGTGCAGCTGGGCCCGCTCGTCCGGGGATGGGGGAAGGTGCTGCTTGTCCAACAGGGAGTGCGTGTTGTCGTGGGGCAAGATGTAGTGGTGGGCGTAGTGATGGAATAAGCTGAGGTACTAGTCTGGTGATGCTGGGGTGTGGTTGAGGTACCCCCGCACCACATTGACCACGGTTGCCATTTGTTGGCTGTCCGTAGAGCGCCAGCGGTACCGTTTCCAGGCAAAGGGATCAGGCATGGCATCCGTAGGAGTCCATTCTGTGAACCCTGCCCAACTCTTCGAGTCCCACCGGCCTCTCTCAATGTCCTGCTAGTTGGCCTCATTTGAAGCCGCCTCTGCGGGGCAACTCATACGGACCACACTCGAGCTGCCGGGCATTGCTACCCCCGAATTGCTCGCATATGGTATTCGCCATCCGCTATGGTTCACAGTCTTTTGCGGTGGTCCAAGGTCACTGTGGCCAAATGGGATGAATCGCATGCCTAATTCTGCATCCCTAGGCAAGCTACGACGGAAACGCTGTAGCTCACTGGTGGCACGTGGATCTTCGGTGATTGGTTCGGGGCATACTACATACGCCTCTAGCCCCGAGTCTTAACCGACATGGGCTTCACGGAACCCATAGTGATTGGGGAGGGCACCAATCACGGATGCTCAACGGCCGACCACAGACGTGCCTCAACACAACACCACCATGCGGCAGTACACTGACATGCCACTTCCCAGCACGCATGGTCTGCTTCCCTGCTCACGAGCCAGCTTCCGCGATGACCACATCTTCTTGGCCCCCATGCTATACCGCTTGGCTCAGGCAGTGCAAGATTGTGCCCAATGCTCACGAGAAATCGGGCATACACCCAACCCCCACAAGCTGGAGTTCACCGCCATCAGACTTCAAGCCCTTTCCCCTGCCCTGCAGCGTGTGGAGGTCCCCGCCTTCGACACGCAAATCTACCGCGCAGCACCCACATTTGTTGGCATCCCCCTTCTTAGCCAACTGCCCAGTAGCCAGACGTTGGGGCGCCTCTTGCCCAAGTTCAAGCAAGTAGCGGCACGAGTGGGTGCGAAACACCGCATGAATTCTGTGCTACGCATCTGAGCCTTCCCCATGTACGCCTTGTCGTTATTCAACCATGTCTTCCATGGCGCCTACTTCCTGTCCGCAAGTTTTTGCCCGCTGTCATTGGCGATGCACGTACCAACTCCACAAATGGACCCACATGTGGTTCTTTCACTAGCCTCTCCATTCCTCCCCAGCTCCTCCCTAGCTCCTCCCTAGCTCCTCCCTGCTCCTCTCTAGCTCCTCCCAGCTCCTGCCTAGCTCCTCCCTAGCTCCTGCCTAGCTCCTCCCTAGCTCCTCCCTAGCCCCTCTCCACCTCCTCCGCGCTCCTCCCTTGGTCCTTGCCACTCCTCCCTAGCTCCTGCTTAGCACCTCCCCGTTCCTCCCTAGCTCCTCCCTAGCTCTTCCCCTCTCCTCCCTCGCTCCTCCCTACCTACAGCACGCACAAAGTGGGTGCACAAACGGCACCGCCCCACAGCTCCGCCGTCTGGCTACCACGGTCGAAGACTTGTGGGCGGCAGACCTGGTAGTTGAGCCCCGGGCCTTGGGCCTCCGGAGATCGCTGAGCTGGCACCACAACGGTGCCTGGACGAGGCGGTGGGCACCGCTAACGACACGTCACCCCTGCATAGGGTGCCACGAGACGCAACGGAGGTAGTGTAGTGTAGTGGCTTTGAGGAACAACCACGACAAGGCTGGCGCGACGGTAGAGGGGGGCAGCACCACGGTGGTGCGCTACCACGGAGTTGGCACCACGATGGCGTGCGATTGTCGCGGCAGCACTACGGCGGTGCACTGCCACCGAGCCGGCGCCACGTTGGCGCGCGATTGTTGTGACGGCACCATGGTGGTGCACTACCACCGAGCCGGCGCCACGACGGCGCGCGGTTGTCATGGTGGCACCACAGCGTTGCACTGCCACTGAGCGGGTGCCACAGTGGCACACGATTGTTGTGGCAGCACCACGGTGGTGCACAGCCGCCGAGCTGCCGCCACATTTACGCGCAATTGTCGCGGCGGCACCACAGCGGTGCACTTCCGCGGGAAGGAACATGGGGGGGGGGGTCGCCAGGGGATATCATGATCTACCGGTCTCCCGGTGTGCATGTGGCCGTTGCCTAGCTGTGCGTGCGGGCAATCTGTCCCGCAACTACCATCTTGGAGGTTCTATCACTGGTGCCAGGTAACCAGAAATCGAGGGGGTGCACTGAGTGTGGCAGTGGTGCGGCTACCCCTCATAGGCTGCACCTCTGGCCCAGGGAGGAGTCTTGGACGGGTGGTGGGCGGGGTGGGCCCGGCCTCATGAGGAGGAGGAGCAGGGAGTAGCTAGGCGAGAGCTAGGGAGGAGCGGGAAGGAGCTAGGGAGGAGCGGGGAGGAGCTACGGAGGCGCTATGAAGGAGCGGGGAGGAGCTAGGGAGGAGCTAGGCAGAGGCGGGGAGGAGCTAGGGAGGAGCGGGAAGGAGCTAGGGAGGAGCTAGGGAGGAGCGGGGAGGAGCTACGGAGGCGCTATGAAGGAGCGGGGAGGAGCTAGGGAGGAGCTAGGCAAAGGCGAGGAGGAGCTAGGGAGGAGCGGGAGGAGCTAGGGAGGCGCTAGGGAGGCGCTAGGGAGGAGCAGGGAGGAGCTAGGCAGAAGCGGGGAGGAGCTGGGGAAGAGCGGGGAGGAGGTAGGGAGGACGCTCCCCCCACCTCTGGGTCGTCAATGGGGGGAGGTATGCACCACAAAAGCCATTGGTTCGGAAAAGAGCGCGCTCTGGTGGTGCGAACTGGGTGCGAGTTACTCGTGAGTGGTCCCATAGCAAAGCAAAAAAGGCTCGCACAGCCGTTTCGCAGCAACCCGCATGCACCCACAAACAGCACCAGGTGTTGACGTCCATTGAGGCCACTGCTTTTTCATCCTAGTTTTGGGATCCAAAGATACACCCCACAAAGGCCTCGCAGCATGAGTTCTTGGCCATGTGCACGGACGTTGATTTGGAGAAAAACGTCAAGCATGCACAGTGGCACAATGGGGCCCCAGCCCTTGTGGAGAGGGGCAACAATGACGACGATTCGGACTCGGAATAGTGAATGGTCCAAACTGTGCGGTGCGTGTTTTGTGTACATCGTCCCATTCGCTGCTCTGTGACCACGTACCCCCCCCCCCTTGACCCTACATTTCTGAAACAGCCATTCTCACAGATTTCAACAAGTATACACATACCCCCCCCCCCCCCCAAAGGAACAATATTCAGAAAACCTGGAAAAAGTGTCAAAACCCACTGAGTTGGCACATTCTGAACTGCCCCCAGAGAGATATGCATGGGTATTTTGGAGCACGGGTGTAAAATTTGTTTGTCCGCCTTTGGCCTCGGAGGGTTGTGCGTGACATTTCGCTGGGTTTCCCGGAGGATTTTTGTTGTTTGTGCCACGTGCACATGTGCTTCCCCAGAGGTGGGTGGAATTCAGAGTGGTCACGGGAAAGTTAAATTACTATTTGGTGCTTTGTGTGCGCCTTCAAATGAATTCCTTCCTTTGTGTGCGCTGTGCAGAAACACCCCATATGTTTATGGAAAAGAGGGCTGCTCCAACAATTTTTGTGGCCAAAGTGTTTGCTCTCCATGGGGGCCATTTTGACAGTGGGGGAAATCAGGATGTTCTTGCTGTACTCGCCACAAAAGAAGCACGCTGCATGCCTGTGGGGCGCGCGTGCCGCACACGGAACGCAATTACTCCCCCATACGCTATGGGTCCCAGCAACAAATGGGCATGCAGTGCATAATTTGCCCTTGCCAACGCTTGATGCCCTCTGCTACGATTTCGGTTATGCTCTCTCACCCCTGGGTTGTGCCCAGCAACACCTGAACACCTCCCCCTCCCTCCACCAGCAGCCCGCCAGAAGCGGACTTGCCCCCCTGGCGGCCAAGCGCAGCTGCTGCGAGTTCCCACCCTGCAACTCCCCCTGTTGCTCCCTGCGCCAACACTGGCAAAGCAGCCCCTCCACCGCCACTGCGGGCCGTACTGTACGTGGCACGTGGCGCCCGTTCTCCACGGTGAGCGCCCAGACCACCCCACAATTGCGGTCGCCATTGCGCTGGCACTTGACTGCTCCGATCCCTCCGTGGCATCCATGCCCCGTGCCTCCTGAGCATTGCCCCACCTTTGTGCACCGCTGTGCACCTCGCCAACCCCCCCCCCCCACCCGCCGCCCCCCATTCGGAGCTGATCTGGTTCGCGCTGCAGTGCGGCAAGGCGAAACAATGTGCTGTGCTTTGTGGCCATGACCATAGGCCTGTGTCATGGGGGTGTATGCGAGTCCAGTATCCGTTGCTCATGGCCCGCCCCCCCCTCGCAATTTCCCTGGCTGGCTGACCGGGCAAGAGGGTCCACTCTGCGCCCAAAATCCCTAGCTCCTCGACCGGACTCACTCATCTCCGGGTCTCAGGAGATGGATGATGCTGCGCTGCAGGACTACTGCCACCGGTTGCCAAAAGTGGAGCTGCACGCCCACTTAGGGGGATCGGTGCGCATGGCCACACTCGCAGACCTGAGCAAGGCTTTGCCCGAGAGAGATGCCCTGCAGGAGGCCCTCGCGCAGTGCCAAGTGAAGCAGGGGGATGCGCGGACGCAACCGCAGCGCTGGGCCCTCTGGGATGTCATTCATCGATGCACAGGTGCAGCGCCACAGACCCGCCTGCCCCATCTCCTCCGGTGCACCCACCTTCAATGCTGTTCCTCAGCCCCGGTGTCCGGCAGGGAGTGATGCGGGCGTGCATGCGTGAGGTATTCTTGCTGTGCACTCCCCTCTCCGCCCCTCCCTTGCACGCACACTTTCGGCGGGCATGGTATTCAGGTAGCAGAGGCAGCACATGGTACAACGGGAAGATGACCCCGATACCGCGTGGCAAGCCGTTGTACAGTATGTGTTTGTAATAGAAGGCGGGAGGAACAAGAAACAACTGATGCAATGTGACCCAGGGTACCACGCATGCATGCCCAGGCCATCCCAGGCCGTCAGCAAGATGCGCGCGGGGGAGCGCGCGCATCACCATCCAGCCCGAGTGGGGCTACGGCAGCAAGGGCAGCGGCGGGAGCATCCCCCCGGACTCGGTCCTGGTCTTTGAGGTCGAGATGGTGGACATGAATTTCTGATGTGGAGACGCTGTCAATGTTGTAATGGGGGGGGGACGGGCGGGGGCAAGGCAGGTCTGGAGGCTGCATGCTGATGGGGAGGAGGCAGTGTAAGGGGGCAGGGGGTGGGGATTCCAGCACTTCCTTGTGACCCAGTGACGACATCCTGTGGGGCCACCAGCGTGGCTGAACACTAGGCGGCATCCTCTGGTATCAACTGAAGAAGACAGCGTACCTTTTTCTCTGGGCCGGGCTTGCCTCCCGGATACTATACGATTGATGTATCGGACACCACTGCCCTAGGTTCTCGCCCTAGCATCCTGCAGGCTCTGTACACTGAAAGCACAAGCCCGGGGGGGGGGGGGCGGCCGGGCCCGGTCCTTGTATGCGACACCCCCCAGCAGCCCCCCCCCCCAGGTTTGAGACGCCAACAGCGCAGGATTTTTTTTGTGCATGCTTCCCTTTCATCAAACCATGCAGGTTTTGAGCGCCAGATTAGCAAGACGAGGTGCTATACAAATGTCGTTGACTGTGAAGTGAAGATCCTGCATTCAGAACTCTTCCACGGGGCACAAGCACACCCTCTGATGGGAACACCCACGTGTATTCATAGGTTGGATCCATCACCCACGCCCAGGCGTTTGGGGGCATCTCCGTTATTCCGGCACGTTCTTGGGTGTTAACTGCGAACGGGGGCTGTGCCTGTGTTGCAGAGACCGCCGGCTGTCGCCTCTTTGTGAGTGACCCGGGAGCACCAGCACAGGCGACCTGGACGCTTGAAGGCCCGGAGTGCACCTCAGAGTATTCAGAGCACCTGCCTGCATGGTCGTGCGTCCGGATGATTAGGATTGCTACACATGTGTTCAGTAGATGCCATCCAGGCATCAATCATTGGCAAAGTACTCACAATATACGGTATTCGGATATAATATTAAATGCGATGACCATAATGTATAGCAATAATAATAATTACCCCCCCCCCTTGCAAACCCCCACCCCTTGCAACCCCCCCCCCCCCCCCGGGAGACCGTCACTTCCATGTTTTTCTAGTTGACATGTATTGTGCTGTTGCCCATCTGCTTTACGCATGGCCTTGCATTGCTTTCTCATTACTACAAATCAAGCACCTGTGTGTGTTCTGTGATATTCTCTCTCCAAAGGCATTGTGTGGGTGTGTTGTGTTGCTACTTCAGACCCAAGATGTTTTCTCCCGGTGACCATGTACGGTACCACTCATGCACACTTGGTGCACATGTGTTGGCCACTGTCGTGGGCCCTTCACCAAATGTGCCACAGTTTTGCCACACATGGTACATGCGCCCTGGTGGGGTCACTCCGGTGGATCATGAGAGCGCCCAACTCTCAAGGCTAGAGGCTGTGGCGGTTGAATCACCCAAGTCTCCAGAGTCACCGGACGTTACCCCCATGGCTTCGCAACCCCAAACATCTGCACAGCCCACACAACTAGTGAGGAGGAAGAGGAGGAAGAGGAGGGTAATGATGTGGAAGTAGTATGGGCAAAGGGTGCACGTGGAGTTTGGGGCTTGGGCCATGTGTTTGATGGGAAACTGTACTTCACTCGTGATATATGTGAGGAAAAGTGGATCCCTAAGGATTTGGTGCCTCCAAAGAAGTCGGTGGCTGCCCCCAAGGCAAGAGCAAAGGCTGACCCCCAGCCAAGAGCAAAGCCAGCCGCCAAACGGAGTGGTCCGGCTGTGCAAGCGGGCACTAAAGCGGCTGCCAAACCAGCCCTGCGCACCATTGCCTCCTCCTCATCAGCCAGTGCAACACACCCTGTGCCTGTCATGCAAACTGAGCATGAGCAACAGTTCAAAGTGTGTTATTCTCGTACCCAGAAGTTCTTTACCGTTCCTTTGGATCCTCAATAACATTTGTGTTGGATGAAACACATTGGCACCGCATCAACACAAAAGTCGCTTCACACGTGTTCTCTTTGCTTGCATCAGTGGAGGGTACCACAGTTTGCCTTGAAATACCCTTGCAATCCCCCCCCCCCCCTGGAAGACCGTCACTTGGCAACCGTCTCCCCCCCCCCACCCGGGAGACCGTCGTGCGCTAACCCGGGAGTTTGCAAGGGGGGGGGGGGGGATGATCCCGAGAGGTCATCTCGAGTACTGTGAAGTGAGCAGGCTACGCCAGCTCATCTTGGTCTGAACCTCCCCCAAAAAAGTATAGCAATAATAACAGTACAATATTAAAGAAGATAGAATATAAACTCAATGGTTGTGGTCTCCACACAAACAACGGTCTGGCAAAGGGATAGGGGTGCCAGACCAGGTTTGCGAGAGCGAGTCCGCGCCCCAGCCTGGATGTCCACTGATCCCCCTGCCCGCAGTGCGCCTTGCCCATGCACAGTCCTATTCTGTTTACTTCCGGGGCTGTGTGCCCTTTGTCGCCCACTCCCCCACCCGCAGTCAGTGGGTTTGACGGTCTTGCGTGCGCAGGACTGACTGAACAGTGTGCCAGTGATGGCTTGCAAGCGTCCAGTGCCTGCTGCAGGGTCAGGGTCAGTGTAGCAAACATAACCCCGAACGCCTCGTATCCATCCACCACCGCCACGACACCCCCAACCCTCACACCCGCACCCATTCCACAGCCTCCCTCTGTGGCCGTCCCTGGCAGGCCGCGCCCCTTGCCTCAGGCACCCTCGCCGCCATCCGGCGCATCGCCGTGGAGGCCATCGAGGACTACGCCGCCGAAAACACGCTGTACCTCGAGCTCCGGACGACCCCCCGGGCCCTGGAGGGCCGCCCCATCGACGCCTACATGGACGCCATCCTGGATGCGACGGACGAGTGCCGGCGCCGGGGCCTGCGCACGACTGTCCGGTGGCTCGTCAGCATCAACCGGGCCCACGCGCCCGACACCGGCCCCGAGGCGCTGCGGCTGGCGCTGAAGTACCGCGCGCGCGGCGTCGTGGGGCTGGACTTCAGCGGCAACTACCGCAAGGGCGCCTTCGCCGACTTCCGCGATGTGTTCGCGCGCGCGCGCGACGCGGGGCTCCAAGTCGCGCTGCACTTCGCGGAGAACCCGGACACACACGACGAGCACCTGCAGATGCTGGAGTTCGCGCCCGGGCGTCTCGGGCACGCGTCATCGCCGGGCCCAGCCGCGAAGGAGCGGCTGCGGGGGTCCCGCATCCCGATCGAGGCCTGCGTGGTCTGCAACGTCAACGTGGGCTGGTTCCCGAGCGTCGAGGCACACCCGGTGGGCGAGTGGCTGGCGGCCGGGCACCCCCTCTGCCTGTGCTGCGACGACCGCGGTGTTTTCGACACGAGTCTCACCGCCCAGTACGTCGCGGTCGCGCGTGCGCACCTCCCCGCGGCGGCCGAGGCGTGCCGCGCGGCGCTGCGGCGCATCGCCTTCGCGGCGATCGACGTCGCGTTCGTGGGGGAGGAGGAGCGCGAGGAGCTGCGGGCGCGCTTCGTGCAGTGGGACCGCGAGGGGTGAGGGGTGAGGCCACGGGCCTTGCCAGGGACCGCCTTCTCCCGTGCCCCATCCCATCTCAACTCTACAACCGTCGTGGAGTGCACATGAACCGCTTCCAGTTGAGAAATCAACTGCTGTCGAGGATTGACCGACCGACGGCGGTTGGTCCTGGGTCTGGCCCGGATCGGATGACCAGCGATGCTTGACCCCCGACCTGTGCGCTCCGTATCGCATGAGGGAGCTTCTGATGTTCCTCCGTGAGAAGCGTCGTGTGAACCCCGCGGCGGTGTTTTTCGCGTATTCAGGGCTGGTCCTCGGGCACACCGCACGCGCAGTGCGTACATCGGGATTGTGTCGAGACGGGGGCCAGGACAACGGTGGTATCGGGAATCCTCTGCCACAACCAAAGAAGCACTGCACCGCCAAGCGCCTCAGACAAACTGCAGTGCATTGCCACATCTTCCAGCATCGTGCCCTCTCCCCTTGTGAGCACAGTGCCCGTGTTAGAACAACAAAAGGTGTTGTTTCCGTAACTTTTAGGGCAGCGGGCCTAGCTCGCCCCCGTCTCCAAGCCCATCACCGTATGCACCGCGTGCAGGCGGGGGGCATTCTTGTGCTACACGGCACTGAGCCAGGTCAAGAAGCTGCCCTAAGTTCGAAGGGGCAACAGCGACCTCTGAGGGACAGCATCTCCTGGGGGGCTGGGGCGCAACCTGCTTATGCAATGTTCCAGCCTCGGCAGCCCAATAATGGAAATCTCCGAAACTGATTTTTGTTTTACAGTCTAACCATTCACAATGATCAAATATCCTATGTAAAGCACGTTTTAGACCCTCTTTATGTGCTTTTCACCCTATTTGGGTGTTTGGACGGGGGCAAGGGGCTGGGTCACAACCTGCTTATGGGCCTATGCAATTTTCCACTCTCGGCAGCTCAAAAATGGAAATTTTCAAAACCGATTTTTTTGATGTTCTGACCATTCATAATGATCAAATATCCCACGGAAACCATGTTTTAGACCCTCTATATGTGTTTTTCGACCTATTTGGGTGTTGGAGCACGCCGGATCCTGTTGGTCTGGGCAATTTTTCAGTGAACGCTCCAACATATCTCTCGGGGATGTCCGATTTCGTGCCAACACGGAGCGTTTTCAGGGGTCGGTGCCATTGTTGCCTCATTTTTGCCCGCTGAGTGTCCTGAAGGGAGGGGGTATGTGGGGTATATTCGGAAAAGGCTATTTGGAACACCCCGGGTCTGCATGTTGTACTGACGAAATGTTTTGAGATTTTCGTCCCTTTTGGACGATGCCCGTGTTGCTTGCTACCTCCTTTTGTCAACAGGCAGCTTCCACGTCTGCATACAAATTCACGCAACGTGCTGTTGCTTCCCCTGATGCACCACAGAAACCTTTGGTGCGCAAAAGAGCGCGCTCTTGGGGTGCAAATTGGGTGAAAGTGACCTGGGACCCTGCCAGGCAGGCCAAAAAGCCTCGTGCGGCCGGTTCTCAGCAACCTGCATGTTCCCATGATGTCACAACTGACAGCCTCTGGGCCATGCCCTTGAACACAGGGTGGGTGCCAGTCAAGGCACGCAGACTGCAGGATTGGGAAAAACTGAAGAAATATGTTCCCAGTCACAAGCAGGGGGATGTGGGCCCGAATGGAGTCCCAGCCCTTGTGGAGAGGGGCAACAATGAGAACGACTCGGATTGAGAATAATGAGTGATCCCTGGAGCATTGCCCCGTCCTGTGCGTCGTCCCATGTACAGCTCTGTGCTCAAAACTGTGACCACCTACCCCCCCCCCCCCGCCATACATTTCTGAAACAGCCTTTTCTCACAGATTTCAAAAAGCATACACATAGAGAGTACGTTGGCGCGCTCGGCAAAGTTTCCCACGCTTTGGTGTGGCCCCTTGAGTTGGGGTTAAGGAGTCCCACTCTTCAGTGTGGCCACTTGAGTGGTCCGTCACGCGCAAGAGGGGGATTCTTTAATTTTGAGGTGGGTGGCCATGATGGGGCCTACAAGGGCAGGATGCATGAGACCGTCCCATTTGTTGGGCGAAAAAATGGGAAGTTATTTGATTGCCAACAGTCATACAATGTGCTTGTGCTTAGGGTTCCTGGGCTAGAGGAGGGAATGATGTTTGTAGGTAAAGCATTGTGATAGATGGCCGGAACGTTCATTTGGATGCTGGGCCCGCCAGGCGCGCGCCGGGCACCCTCATACCCCCCCCCCCCCCCCCAAAAACACTACCAGCAAGTCACACATCGGTGAGCTAGCACCTATGGCCTTGTGTGACATCCACATTGCTGGTTGTGGTGAGCACCTCCCAGCCTGGGGTCTTCGTGATGACTGCATACCGGGCACTGATCAGGCCGTCAGGGGAGGACGCCATGGGCAGAAGTTGCATTCTGGATTCCCACCCAGGAAGGTGGATGCCCGCGGCAGTGCGGATGCCCGCAGTAGTACATATGCCTGCTTGTCATAGCAGAAGGTTCAAGGGCGAGGGGCCAATAGGCGCCGCCACAGGCTGACAGAGCCAACCACCAAGGCCTTGTGCCAACCCCCCCCCCCTACGGAACGAATTTTTGGTGCATTGGGCCAAAACATGAGAAACCCCTAAAAAATTGCGAATTTGCTCCATATTGGCACATACCGGATGTCCCCGAGAGATATGGTACTGCATATGTGCTGCGAACCCCTTTATCCACAACGACTTCTTTCCACTCGAACAGCGAGAATGGTGATCGCTTTGCTGTCACTATGCTGCTGTGTATTGCACGTGGTTGTGCCCGGCGAGGTGCTTGTGTCGAACCTGGAACATGCCAAGAGAACAATTCTCTTGAAGAAAGCTCCAAAATCAGCCATGGCCTTTTCTGACGGCCACCCCCTTGGTCGACCAGCTTGGTGTGCAATGGCTGCAATTGTGCAGGGCGGGGAGGGCGGGGGGCGATTTTGCGCGGGGATCATTTTGTGGGAAATATTTGTCTCTAAAGAAGGTGGCAACATTTTCCCCTGGCGAAATCTAGGGGCTTTGGCAGTGCAGTGTGTCTGTGACACAGTGTTTGGGTTTGCAAGGGTGGCGGATTTTTCCCCCTCCGATTCCGAGAGGTTATTTCGAGTACTGTAAAGTGAGCAGGTTACGCCAGCTCATCTTGATCCGAGCCAAAAAAACATTTCCTCCTCTGAAATTTTCCCTAGCGAAATACTCCCAACCCCCCCCCCCTGTAGGGTGCACACTTAGCGCAGTGCGTGCGCAGTGCAACTTTTTGGGCGTGTGGCCGTCCTAGAGACCCATACTTTGCGATACTCGGGGCGTCATTGGGGTTTGAGAGTAGGTTTTGATGCTTCTTCCACAATGGGAACACGTTAATTTTGGATTTTTACCTGGTTTCACCCATTTGCACCCTTTCTCACACTTTTTTTTCTCGTTTCCACCACATCCACTGCAGTTTTGTGATTGCAGTGAGCGTTGTGTTTGGGCTTGGGCCTGGGTCCAAAGTTCGTGCTTGTCGGGTTGGTTGAGGGTGGGGTTGTGGCTGTCCGTGTGCACGGTCATCTTTCTTCTGTTGTGATCAGTCCCTGCCCCACATCCTGGGCCCTCGCTGGAAAATGGCCATAACCCCGACTAGGTGCATCGAATGCTTAGGGTTGTGCTTAGTGTCTGGGCGACGGGACGGCGGGGGGGGGGGGGGATGAGGGCAAAAAAAGGTTTGTGTACCTAAAATGGGCCTCTTATTCTTGGCTCTCTATTCAACATTTCATTTTCCCCCAGAGGAAAACTGAATTTTATTTTTGGTTTTGGGTGGGCAGGTGGTTTGGCCTGCCCCCCTCTGATACGCCGTTACGCCCCCAACTCAGCCCGGTGCTCAGGCGATAATGACCCCCCCCCCTCCGGATAAGCGGAACTGGTATACGCGGAGAGAGCGGAATCACTGATTGAAGTGGTTGAGTGTGGCACAGGGTCAGGACTGTGCTGGTTATTTCAAAGCCTGACGTCATGGCCTCCGTGATAAGCACGTCCCTGATCGAATGCACCCCTGCATCATGCACACACCCCCACTGACTCCCCTCTTCACTGCAGCCTTTGTCTCTGTGGGCGCCCTGCCTCTTCCTTTTCATGACGCGGCTGCAGGTCCTTGTGGCGTCTTAGCCACATGGCCGACGCCGAGCATGTGGAACTGCAGCTGCAGGAGGCGCTGGCCGCCGCGCGCAGCCGCGGCGATGCCGCGCAGGCGCGCACCGCGTACACGCAGGCCGGGCTGGCGCATTACGCGCGGCAGCGGTACGACGAGGCCATCCGCTGCTTCGAGGCGCAGGTGCGCAGCATCGCCGCGGGGCCTCAGGTGGGGGACGCGGATTTGGAGGCGCTGAGCTTCGCGTTCCGCCTTTTGGCGCAGTTGCACATGGAACTGGGGCAGGAGGAGCACGCCGGGGCGTACGCACGCCGCAGCAAAGAAGTGCAGGTGTGTGGCCCAAGACATGCCACTAGGGGGGCGTACCGTGCGCTGTGCGAAAAGTTGGCTGTTCTCCACCACCGGGAGTTCGGTAAGTTCGGAAGGTTCAAAGGACGTCATTGAATGGCTGCTGCAGTGGACGGGGCTATAGGGGGCAGAATTTAGGTCCCTGGGACCCATGGCAAGCATTGGATGTTTGAATTTTTGAGTTTTGAATTGATTGTGCATGATTCCGCAGGTGGGTGGTTTTCAGGGTTGTTACCTGGATAATCACCGTAATAATTGGCGCCGTGCGCGCGCTGTGCGAAAACGCCCCCTAGTGTCTGGCAGGGAAATTGGTTCTCGGTCGGAATTGGCCCAGTATCAAGGGCAGCCACTCAGTAATACCCGGCCCCTGCACCACCAGAACTCAGTAGGAACGTGCTGCGTCTAGTGTGTGGCTCAGTAGGACCCTGCTCCATCTGATCATGTCTGGGCTGACAGACGCTGGTGGCAGGTCTGGTGTAGACCAACCGGCTACCAGACAGTCTCTCAGACATGTGGACGGATGGACAAGAGGGACAGATCCCGGGGGGAGGGGGGGGGTTGATTAGGAACGCGCGAAGTTTGGAGTGGCAAAATTGGCACAACCACAGTGTGGCCACCTGTGCCACGGTATTTTAGGGTTGGAAGCCATTTTTCCAGGTGGCATTCTTGGCGCCCTTGGCGTGCACATTCCCATTGTGCTCGCGCACTTTGCTCTACAAGAAGCCTCCCGGAAACAGCAGTCGGAGGCCTCCGGGAAACAAAGAGCAACCAACCAAAGGCCCATGGGGAACAACAACCAGGCGGCCCGAAAATTGCTTTGCGGGGGGGGATGGCATGGGCGCCCGGCGAAGGAGGGGGGGGGGGGGTTCCAGAAATGGGCTTCCGTGCCGGGCCCTTTGTTTTGTGTAAGGACGGTTGTTGCCACCAAAGGCGCCGGAACATAAATTTTGGCCCGGAAAATTTTTTTCACTCAAAAATTTTCCCCCACATATGTGTAGTCAAAATGATCAGCGCGACGTGGGGATCATTTTGAGCCATGTATGTTGGGGTCGGACCCCCCCCCTCCCCCCCGGCACGGCAGGAAGGGCAGCCCCAGCCCAAACCTCCCTCGCGGCACGGCGACCAAGGAGGGGGAGGGGGGGGTTGGGCAAATGGGCTTCCGTGCCATCCCCCCCCCCCCCAAAGCAATTTTCTTCCCGCCCCACCATTCATGGTCGATGCTTGCTCTTGTGCCACCATCTGGGAATGTGGCCAGCGATGGAACCGGACACCGCGGCCCGTGCAAATGCACCGTCATTCAGTCGGGAGCTTTGGTGTTGGCCTGGGGGTATGGGGGCTACAGAATCAGCGAGTGGAAGGTACCATGGGCCTCTGACCCAGTCGCCCGTAGGCGCATGTCTAAGACCCGGGACCCCGGGACACCTCCCGCCTTCCTTGACGAGCATTCGTGGTCTGGGTACACCGGATGCCTCCCATCAAATACCCCGCTCGGATCTTGGCGGTCCTCGCAGTGGTCCTAGACAGACACCCGTGCACCATCCCAGACCTTGCGGTGAGTGTACTGTGTGGAAAATGGATGCCCCACCTCCCGAGTATCGCACAGGTCGGCACTGCTCTGATCCCCCGGGCACCGGACTGTGAACTAAAAGCAGCTGGGTTCGATCCCACGGCTGATGACGTGCTAGCATTGGTGCTTGACCACTCGGACATCCAGCTCTGTAGGGGGGGGGGGGGGGCTTGGTTGCTGAATCGCACTGTGCAGTGTGGTCCGACGCTGTGGTTAGGGGTAGGGTTAGGGCTAGGGTTGGGGTTAGGGTTATGCACACTTGGGCCTTTGGGGGCGGGGGGAAGGGGGTTGCCGCCAAATTGCATGTGCCGTGTCCCACAGTGTCGTCCTCTCCCCCCGCAGATGCAGGGGTCATGTCTGCAGCTTGACGGGCACAACCGCCCACCGCTGCTGAACTGTGTGAGTTCATCCGGGGGCGTCCTTTCAGGTGCGCACTCATAGTCCGTCCTCCAACGGACAGGGGCCCATGGAACATGTGCCACTGATGAGTCTCTTTTCTGCCTTTGCCTGCTGACGTACCCCTTTGGGGGAACGTTAGCGCGCCGGGCGCGCGCCGTGCCCTACCGGTGGACTGTTGCCGTTGATATGTTGGGCAACATTATATGGATTTGCCCCTTGGCCCGCGGGACGTCAGCAGATGTTTTGATTTGGGATGGGTATGGACCTTCTCGTACCCGAGGTGATTTCTTCGATTTCGAAGTTGGGGGCCATGATGGTGCTTATAAGGGCCGGATTCATGTCATTGTGCCATTCATTGGAAGAAAGAATGGCGCTTTGACACCCCGCCAACAATGTTACAATGACGTGCACGGGTGGTATAGGGCACACATTGAGCCGCTGTTTGCTCGGTTGTGGCACGCAAGATGAGGCAGAGGATGAGGCAGAAGTGTGTGTGTTGTGTTGCCAGAAGCGCTCCACCGTCGCAGTTTGTGATGATTGTAAGGAGCACTATTGTACTGAATGTATTGACACCCACACTTGTGGGACCAATGTTATGATGCAGCTCTACTGTTCGCGATACCTCAATAACGCCTATCGTTTCTACTGGAGATCGATGCGGTTGTGCTATCCTAACCCCCCATTCTCCCAACTTGCTAAGGTGTTGACCAAGATCGCCCTTAAAGGAGCGAGAGTGGTCTCGTGTACCCCAGTTTGCAACTTTCTTGAGCTGGGGCAGTTTGGGTCACCTAATTCCAAGGGCGTTTCCAAGGGGTGTGCTTGGGGGCTCTTCGGGGGGAACATAGTCTAAAAGTAGCGCGCCGGGCGCGCGCCGGGCAAACATTCCCCCTTTTGCATCCCTCATCCCACGGGGGGGTTGGGACAAGAGCTGGATGTCCGAGTGGTCAAGCACCTATGCTAGCACGTCATCAGCCGTGGGATCGAACCCAGCTGCTTTTAGTTCACAGTCCGGTGCCTGGGGGATCAGAGCAGTGCCGACCTGTGCGATACTCGGGAGGTGGGGCATCCATTTTCCACACAGTACACTCACCGCAAGGTCTGGGATAGTGTACGGGTGTCTGTCTAGGACCACTGCGAGGACCGCCAAAATCCGAGCGGGGTATCTGATGGCAGGGGCTCGCCCCCCCCCCCCCCCTCCCGCGCGAACAAAATTTTCCCCAGCCAAAGGAAGCAAGGACAAAACTTCCGACAACTGCGAAGACTTGCGGGAAAAAGGTCGAAACTTGTGAAAATCTGCGCCTCGCTTGCGTCTGGAGTCAGACTGCGCAGAATGGAACGGGGAATCCGAATGTGCCTGGGGTCTTTTTGGACCCTCCCCCTTCCCGGACGCTTGGAAGTACCCAGTGGCACACTCAACCAGCGTTGACGGCACGCCCCACTTCCGGGGACCCTGCCACCCTCACGCATGGCGTCCAGGACTACCCTGACAACCCCCCCCCCCCCCCCGGCCCCTCACCACATATATATTAGTCATCAGGTGAACACGCTCGAATAATGGCGTTTGATTGTAGATATGGATGCAGTTCTTATGACAGATGAATACATTGTGCTTCATCTAGATTGTCCATAGCATATCCTTTGGAACACAAGAACCGTTGCAGTTTGAATGATGATTGCGCCCCCGGCCCCTCACCACATCGATTTTGGGGGGTTTTCCTCTGGGGAACGAACGGGCTGGCTGCATTGGGACGAGCCCTATCCCTCAGCTGCCCTCAACGCGGCTATGCAACATCCCATACCCACTGATGGGTGGCGACCTCAAGGCAACATTCGGTGCTGGTTGACGTCGAACTGAGTGAGTCTGACATGAGGTGAGGGTCATGCTGCTGATTCCAGACCCTGACGTCATGGCCCCAGGCTCCATTCCGTCCCAATCCCTTCCCACAGGCTTCTCCTTGGGTCGTCCACGTTTGGACACGAATCGCGCTGGCAGACTGTTCTGAGGGCGCAGGCCGACCCGAATCAACTCGTCATGGAGCACGTAAAGACGGGGGGTTTGGGGTGTTGGGACACGATGTGCTGCGTGGCATTCTGAAGTGCCGTGCCCCCCCCGCCCCCGCCTTTTTGTTGCATTTTCGTTTCCTGTGCCTGCCATTCCATGCATTCGTTCTCTCTGTGATTACCAGTGATGTATTGGAAGGGCCGTACACCGTAGGAGGAGGGTGGATTACCCCCCCCCCCCTCCTCCCCTTCCAATGTTTGAGGCTGACAGCCACAATTTTGCTTTGGTGCCTTCGGTGCCAAGAGGATTGAAACTTAAAATTTTTTGGCCCGCCTTCGACGGGGACCATAGGGGGACCCAAGGAAGCCCCACACGCCCCGCTCCCCTCTGCTGTGGGAGGGGGCCGGGCTGGCCCGGACGGCCAAAGAAACATTCGATAGCCGCCGATAGTCCGGCGACCTCAAGGCAACATTCGGTGCTGGTGTGGCTTGCGCCGCAGGAGCAGCAAAGGCAACACAGTTTATGAGCAAAGGACAGCGGGTTTGAGTTGAACTGCGTAAGTCTGGCGTGAGGTCAAGGGTCATGCGGGTCATTTCGAAGCCTGGCGTCATGGCCCCGCCCCAATGAGTGTTGTCAAGAGCCAAGGCCCATTCCGCGCATGGCCGCCCCCACAAGTGCCGCCCTCCTCCGTCCAGGTGAGCGTGTGCCTGCGGGGCATGGCCGCGGCGCTGCAGCAGGACCCGGCCTGCGCCCTCCACGCCACCGCCCTCCGGGAGCTGCTCGCCCCCAACGCCGAGGACGCCGCCGCGCTGCTCCTGCACGCGCCCCAGTTCGCCGTGCTGCTGCACACGCTGCGCGGCGGGGGCCCGGAGGTGGCGCACGTGGTGCTGCAGCTGCTGGCCCTCGCCCTGGCCCAGCCCCTCCCGCAGCCCCCGCACCGGCGCCTCGCCCGCGTCCTCGCCGCCGTGAGCGCGCGCCTTGCGGCGTTGATCGACGCGGGCGCGTGCGCGCGGCCGGAGCGCCGGGTCGTCAAGGCCGCGGTGCTGGTGCTGCGGTGTCTCGCGCACTGGGCCCCGGGGGCCTTCGACGACCGCGTGCCGCTGGCGGCGCTGGACGGTTTCTTGCGGTTGCATCTTGCGCCGAGCTCGAGCCTCCTGGCGATCTGGGCCCAGGCGGCGGGGGACATCGCGAGCAGTCTGGGGCTCGACCCGGCGGCGCCGCTGGCGCTGAAGCCCGCGCCCCCCAAGCGGCCCGGCCCCGGCGCCGAGGCCGCGCGGCCGCCGCCGGCCCCGAAGGTGCGGCTGGCGCACGTCGACGACACCCGGTCCCCGTCGATGCTGACGGACACGTCGACGTACGACTCCTCCGAGACCGACACGCTGACGTTCTTCTCCGTCGTCTCGGACGAGGACGACGGGTCGGAGTCGACGCCGGCGGTCGGCACCTGAGCCTTCGGCGGGGACGCAGCCTTCAGCGGGTTGCACACAGATAATGGGGCGGGGCCGGGGCGGAGCGCGGGGCAGGGGCCGGGATGCGCTTGACGGCCGGGGAGCCTGAAGGGCGATTTCTGGAGCGGCTGCACTGGCGGTTACTGGCGGTTGGAAAAATGGTTGTGGGGCAGGTGCTGGCCGATACACAACGGCTGGAGGGCAGTGGGCAGCAGTTGAAAGCAGTTGGGAGGGGACTGGGCGACCTGAAAATTGCTCTGCGGGGGGGGGGGGGGGGGGGCTGACATGGACGCCCGCCGAAGGAGGGGGGGGGGTTGGAGAAATGGGGTTCCGTGTCGGGCCCTTTGTTTTGTGTAAGAACGGATGTTGGCGCCGAAGGCGCAGGAACACAAATTTTGGCCCGAAAAGGTTTTTTCCACCAATAATTTCCCCCCCCCCCACATTTGAGTAGTCAAAATGATCAGCGCGACGTGGGTATCATTTTGAGCCATAGATGTTGGGTTGACCCCCCCCCCCCGGCACAGCAGGTCGGGCACCCTCGACCTGAACCCCCCCTCCCGTCACGGCGGCCAAGGAGGGGGGGGGGGTTGGGAAAATGGGCTTCCGTGCCCCCCCCCCCCCCCCGCGCAGAGCAATTTTCTTCCCGTCCTGACCACCCTGGCCAGGGAGCCCCCCCCTTTTAAGCGCATCCTGGGGGTGGGGGGGATTTCAGTGATTAGTCTGGCATTGTGCAGGATGGTTCACTTCGCGATAGTTGAACGAGCCCTCAGAATTGTTTGCATGGGGGTACCTCCTCTGTTACAGCGAAAGGCACCCATGGCAATGTCACGGAAGGGCTTTGTGTTCTGGCTATTGTTGCTCTGCAGCCTTGGGCCTTGCAGTTGGGCCTTGCAGCGTAAAGGCCAGCATTCAACATCTGCATCCCACATCGTTGGGGGGGGGGGGGGTAATGTCCAGTGTTGATTATCACACGCCCATGCCACAAGGTGGTCCCGATTGCACTTGCCCATACCACACGGCGACGGGCTGTGCGCGGGCGATGAGGTGTGTGCTGCTTTACACTTGCATTGAAGTATCTTTCTCCGGATTGGACATCCTGCAGATGGGTTGCAGCGGGTGGGGCGTCGAGGGGGGCTCGGGGCCCGCATGCCCAGTGAAGGGGCGGGGGCGTGGGGGGGGGGGGGGGGGCTCATTCTCTCGCACTAGGGAACCATGAGGTGCGAGCACTGCAGCAACCACCAAATGCGGCGCACGCCGAGAGAGCCATCAGCAAACACCCCCCCCCCTCCCTCTACAAGGTGCCCACGTACTCCACAAGGGCGGGGGCTCCGCCCAGCGCACCGGGAGGTGCCCGCCATGGGGGGTGGCAACAGGGCCATGACCAGCCAACCGCGCATGGGACAGTCCGCGTCGTACGGGGATGTGAAACCCTCGTACGGGGGGCAGGCGATGGGACAGGAGGGGGTGCGCGACAGGGACACCCAGGAGCACCAACAGACAGGGGGGGGAGCAACACAGACACACAGAACGCGGGAGCCACACCAAGAGGGACAAGGGCGAGCACAGCAGACAAGGAGGAGGGGCACAGCAAGGCAGGAGAGGCAACCAGAACAGCGGGAACAGGGAACCAGAATGGAGGGTATGGCAGAGCGTGCGCATGGGAGGCAGCGACAATAAAGGGGATGGCTTGGCCAGCCAGGCCCGTCGCTACCGGGTACCAGGGCAACCCCTGCTCAACCGGCATCAGGTGGGGGGGTGTCTCCCGCAGCCCAGATGGGCTGTTTACACAACGGGAGCGGGAGCCCATCAGGGGCAGACCAGCCGTGAGGGGGAAAAGGACATATGGTGGACGGCCGGGACAGCGCGTGGAGGAACAGGGCACCTGGGCCTCACGCACACAGAAACACAGCGAGGCAGGCTATGGACGGCCTGTGGACAGAGGCGCGTGGATAGCAAACACAGTCAAATGACCCCGGCAACAACCAGCGCATCCTCAATACGCCAATTATTGGGCGCCGCTGACGCACAAACGGTACACCATGCCACATTCAGCACAGCCCCAACACACCAACCACTGGGCTCCACGAACGCACAAACGACACCAGCAAGAGCACGGGCCGCAGCCCCAGTTATCCGCAGGTGCCATTGCCCCCCCCCCCCCCCCCCCCCAAATTGCGCCATTTGGTTTCGTAGTGACTAGGCTGTGATGACCTGGCGCGTGGAGCCGCCCGCCCCCCGCCCTCCCCACATGAGAACACTGCCTATGACAGGGGGCAAGCAAGGGCGTCACGTCCGCACACGAAGCGGAAAAGATGGCCCGTCAGTGGCCAAACAAAGACCACGGGCGCCTTCCCGAACAGCGAGAATCGGGGCAAAGGGGCGCACCGGCGGTGGTGCATGGGCGAACAGCCCCACTGCATGTCCGGGCCATGTGAGAGAATGAGCCCCCCCCCCCCTATGACATTCCGTCTGGTTGTTGCTCCTTTACGGGGCCCTGGACAGTCACCCGTTCTTCCCTTCGCATGTTGCGTCGGGTCGTTGAGTTCTGTTCGCAACATTGGAATTTGTGGTAAGTCTGTCATCCTGAGCTTTGACTCTAAGTGCTTTGTGACAGGCCTTCTTCCCAAGACGAGGCATCCAACTGAGAAGAAGACTAGTCTCATGTTCACCTTCAGATGTCTGGTGCTGTTTGTGGACCTTTGAGGGAATCTCTCGGTTTCAGTTGCAGCCAAGCTGGCAGCAACTGAGTGTCACTGTAGCAGCCAATTGGTAGCTACAATTGATAGTTCATGCCAGCCACACGGGGAGGCATACACCGAACCACCAGCCACTAGGAGGGGATTCAATGCCGCAACATTTAACCACAGCCAGTCATAGTCGGTAGGCATGGCTTGTCATCAAACGACAATGAGGACGAGCTCGTGACTAGCCATCAGCCACACGGCAGATGATTAAGCTGTTTGTAAATAATTTCCTTTTGTACATAAAATCTCGGACTTTGGCTGTCGGCCTCCAAATGAACAAAAGAAAAAACAGGCACCTGCGGATTGAACGCCCTCAATGCGGTCAACAAATGGTGGTTAACAGCAATGTCCAGTTGCCCACCTGCGGTGGGTGCTTAACCGACAAACATACCGTAACGGTCCTCCATCAATCGACGCCAGTTGGCGTCCAACTGATGGGGGTCGGGGGGTCTCAACAAGGCGGGTCAAAGACCGGGGTTGGAGGGAAGGATTCATTGGAAGGGGGGCAGCCCCCCCGAGCCCCCCCTGGGGGCCGAGCCTGCGACCGAGCCAGTCTCCAGTTTCTGCCAACCCGTCGCCCCAACGACATCTATAACCGAATGTAACCGCTCCGAACCGTTTTGCTAACCCTCGTGAACCGCCTTCTGACGCCAAGCCTGAGCCCCCTCTCCTACCAATGCATCCCTAGAGGGAGGAGGGGGGTTCAGTTACAAAACAAAAAATTGGCCTCTGATGTTCCTCGTCCCTTTCTGGCCCCATGACAAGTCTGCGCATGCGGTGTGCTGGGCCTAGCTCGGTGGGTGCCTGGCTGGGCTGAGCGGGGGCCGGGGAGGAGGGGATTCAAGGGGCAGGGGGGGGGGGGGAGAAGGGTCTTGTGGCGGGGACATCTGAAACGGCCGGTGCCGAGTCCCCCATCTCCCCGGACACAAAAGGTACTGCGGGGTATATCTGATGACCACTGGCCGACACGCGAGTGCATAACTGGGCGTGTTTCCAACCATCAAACCACCGGTGTACTCTCGACCATGGGGACTTTCGGGGTATTCGTAGGCTGCGGCTTTACTCACGGCACCGGTAGTCTGCCCATGCATTGTACTCAGGCACAGGCAAAACACTTGTTTCTTCCAGCCCCGACCCGGGGAGTGGAAAGCAAGGAATGTGTCCCTGTTGTTCTGTTTCGTCGCTCGCATGATGGTCAGACGCGGCATGCCAAAGAGGAGGGATGGCATGCAGCGCAAAGGGTGCTTCCTGTCCAATGGGCTACCCCTGGACGCTTCGGGAAAAAAAAAGGGTCAAAAGGCAGGCAGGCGCGGAGTTTCGGCCACTGCTCTTCCGCTTGAAGTTGCTGCAGCCCATTGTTGCTGCCAGCGCCCATCCGCGGACCTCCAGCAATGGACAACATCCATGATTTTTTGGCTTTTTTTTTGCATTACAAGTTTTCTGGGCCTCACAAAACAGGGGGCTGGGGGCCTGGCCGAATCCTCCACCCTCCCTCTCCCTTCACACCCCCGCCCCACAGTGCTCCACAGACGGCATGGCCATGAGTCCAGGAGTCACGTGCTCTAATCTCTCGCCCAATCAGGCTCTCTTCCCCGAGACAAAAGTTCGGCGGCCGAGTGGTTTGACTGGCGGGGGATCGCCCGGATGGGCCTGTGTTCAAATCCGACTATCACCTCTGGGTGAGATGGCCCACCATCTTGGGCAACGCGACTGGGTTTTGTTCCGGGTTGACCGTCCAACACACTGTGTCATGTCATTTACTGGTTTGTTCCTTTCTGATGTGAGGTTTGGTGACGGCAGAACTCCGAAAAACACGCATGCGTCATCCCGTGTTGTTGTGAGCACCGTGCAGGATATGCAAGCTGCAATTTGTTCTTGGCGAAAACGAAAGAAACGTCTTGCGCGTCGTGTTGCCGAAATCAGTTCCGGCCAGTTGGCCAGCTGAGGGCCATTTTGGCACCATTTGGGTATTTTGCCCAGCTTGACCCATACTTTCAAACCTATTTTCTCCCCCATTTTCCCGCAAGCCGAATCCACCCAATTTGTTCCCAGCGAAAATGGAAACATTTGTGCGCGTTGCGCTGCGCACGTGTGTTGCCAAAATCAGTTCTGGGCAATTGCCCAGGGTCATTTTGGCACCATTTGGGTGTATCATGGGGAACAGAACACCTCCCCTTGGCGTCGCTCCCGTGCCGGCGCTGGTATGCTTCACATTTAGGCATTCCCAAACCAATGTGTACACCCCAGAAGTACCACACTTACTCAGCCTTTGTGGCAAACCCGCCCAAAATGCCCAGCGTTTCTGGTCCATTCGTGCACGAATATTTCCGAATCTCTGCGAACCAGAGCGAAGCCTGTACTTCCGAATATTTCTGAACACCGGGACTTGGGGATTTCGGCTCTACAGAGTTACAGTTACCGTCACAGTCCACAGAGTCACAGGGTCAGCAGAGTAAGCACTCTACAGTGCATTCCCTCCTGCAAAGTCCTGCATGTTCTCAACCGTTGACGTACAAATAATTAGATCCCGGCATCAGGTGTTGTTCTATCGCAAAAAAAATGCAAAAAAAAATTAATTTTCAGCTGCATGCCCTTCGAATTGACATCCACAAAATCGCATAAAACAAACAATTAAAACACTCATACCCCGCCCCCCCCCCCCATTGTATAAGCTACGCCCTTGTCCAAGCTACAGTAGGCATAGGGACGGTATTAATTTGGTACCTAATTTCAATTCGGTACCAAACGTAGTGCAGCCACATAAGACATGGGGTTCACAAATTTGCCAGTCACATAGAGTCATGGACACATTTGTTGCGAGTGTTTGCCCATTTGAACCCACCCCATTTCTGAGTCCTCTTCTTCAAGTGATGATTCTAGTGACTCCGATGGTGCTCCCACTGAATTGGTTTTGGCTAAGGCTGCCCAAGGTGTGTGGGAAATGGCCCATGTCTTTGATGGGAAGTTGTAATTTACAAGAGACCACATGCAAGGCAATTTCTTTCCCAAAACTTGAAGTTGCTTCAGCCCAATCCAGCCCCTAAACCTCAGGCAAAGGCATCTTCAAGTGATGAGCATGTGCGGCTGTTCCGCATGGTGTATGATCGGAAGAAGGGTTTCCAAGCCGAACATTTGTAGGCTTCTCATGCTTCATTACTTTTGAGAACATAGGTGGGAACCTGAATTTCCATGTTTCAAACCTTTTCTTGTGTTTGCATGCTTTTGGGAACATGGGTGGAGGTTGAGGTGCACTCATACTATGCGCTCATTTACGTGTGTGTCGGTAGTTGCATCTTTGGCGCGCAAGCTACGCCCGTGTCCAAGCTACAGTACATAGGCGTAGGGACCAAATTTATTCTTAGCCCACGCAAACTGCACCCTGTTTTTCACCTCAAGGGCGGCATTTGTGTGCAAAAAAAAGACGCGCAGTTTCCGCGTGTTTCCACCTGAAAACTGAGAATTAAAAAACGGAGGAATCTCAAATATATTTTTTTAGGCTATCAGCGGAATGCAAGTAGTCAGAGGTATGAAAAAAACGTTTTTTTTGGCATGTTGAGTGCGCGAGGCCTTGCGCACTCAATTATGCAGAATGTGTATTTCCCAATGGTCCTGAATAAACAGTATTCCATGCCAAATGAGGCTCTGATGTCTTCATGGGTGCCTCATGGTGTACCGTTCGGGTCATGTCAGCAGCAAGAGTGGTCAATCAATGGACGTTTTGTACACGCCATGCACTATGTAAGGTGTAATAGATCTAAAAAGGCGGGTTGCCCTCAGCCTTTGCTAAACACACGATTTTCAGTTAGTTTGCCTACAAATGAGGTGCCCAGCCTCCCATCTTTTGGGGCTGTACAACAGCTTGTCAGAAGCGCTAGGTCACAGGACCTATGAAGCAAGTGCTCTAGAGGAGGATAGTCTAATCGCTACTCTTGAGCTCACTGTTTTCACAGGATTCCAAAAGGGAGGAATCTCAAACAGCCTTTTGGAGGCTATCAGCAGAATGCAAGTAGTCAGGGGTATTCAAAAACCCATGCTTCTAGCATGTTGAGTGCGCGAGCCCTCGCGCACTGAGTGTTCCGCTGTGCAAGTCTTTAGCCCATATTGAATCTTGCAGTTTTGCTTTTGCTCCATCCTTGCTTCATGCCACTTCCGATGTCAACAAGTGATCTCAAAAAAGCCTGAAAATCTGACTCCAGCTGGCTGAGTGCGCGAGGCCTCGAGCACTCAGCCTCCCATAATAAGTATTTTTTCATGTGGACATGTACCGGATGTGTGAACAGCGCCCATCTTTAATAATTTTCCAGACGATCCAAAAATTGGTATTCTTCAAATTAGGTAACAAAATTTTTTTTCGGGGAGAATGAGCGGTAAACCCTCTGATTTTGGACTAAAGAATGGTTATTTGACCCCCCTACAAACAGCAAAAAATGGGCAAAACTGATGAAAAATGCATTTTTTGGGAGGGTTTGAAAAACAGTATTTTCAAGATGGCAAAAAAAAACTATTTTTTTCGGTGACAAAATCTAGGTGCTTAGGTGAAAAAAAGGGGGTGCAGTTTGCGTGGGCTAAGTTATTGGGGGGGGGGGGGGTAGATAAAATAAATGAATCTTAACGGCTTAAGAATTCGGATGGCAAGCAACAACAAGCAACAAGCGCCAAGAAAAGTTATTTCGTCAACATGCTATTTCAAATCGAACCATTGTTTTTGCACACTGATAGGCAGGTCAAATGACAGCTTTTCTCAACTTGCCTCCCAAAACGAAGCTAGTGGTGACTCTCTGTGCCCAAAAAAATGGTCAAAAATGACCAAGTTTTTTCCTTATGCCATTTCATCCTGAAAGTTTAGACCGGAGGCTGCTATGCCGAGCTGGAATTTGCAAACGGAGCAATTGGTTTTCACAATCAATGGCACATCAATGGGATGCGAATGAGCTATTTTTGAGCCATAGTGCAAGCTGTAGCACCGTACTGTGAGCATTTTTGGTGCTGAAAAACAGCCATTTTCCCGTGGATTTTGGACACCGATGGAGCCAAACCAAGAACAGATTATATCTTGGCCTACATAGATCAAAATGACATTCCAAGGGCACATAGACCACACACAACCCCCCACTTTTTGTGGTTTCTACCCCTCTGAATGGCCCAAACGGATGCCTAGACCCCAGTACTTGTGCTAATTATGCGGCGGCAAGGTGCAAGCTCGAGCACCACCAAGTGGGCGCCCAAATGGGTCAACAGGGTCCACCGGGGCCATCAATATGACGCTTTCCAAGAATGATCCCAGACCACATGGGATGCCAAAACAAGTGGTTTTAGCCCATTTGGAGCCCTTGGTGGCCTGTTTTGGTCCCTCGGAAGTCCCGAAATGCCTTAGAAATGGGCCTTTGTGGGACCAAAAGTGGGCGGAAGATGGGTCGACATTGCTTTTTTCCAAAATCAATCCTCAACCATTTGGGATGCACCAACGGGTGAGATAAGCTTATTTTGAGCCCAGTTTGACCCCTTTGGGGCCATGGAAAGTACAAAAAGGCCTTCATTCAAAGGTGGGGAGGAGGAGAAGGGGGAGGAGGGGGTGGAGGAGGACAGCCGGACTTCACATGGCGTCCATGTCTAGTAAATGAAATGAATGAATATTGACAATGATAAAAAGACAGGGAAAACAATTTTTTGCTCTGCTGCCCCTTTTCTACTTGAACACACTTGTGCTGCATGGTGCACCTCTTTTCTTCGTTACCTCTCTTGCTTCACTTTTAGACGTTTCAAATGTGATGCCCATTGAGTCACTCTCCGCCCCGAGAGTGTAGTGGTTTGTGCCCCCTTCACTGCTTTCCATCAAGCGTAGTGATTGGCCAACGTGCGATGCCTCGCGGCCCTCTGCTTTGCAGTGCGGGCAGGCAGTTCCTGTGGCAAAAAGTTCCGCTTTGAGATGGCAATGCCCAACAAAAATTTCGACCTCGGCTGGACCTACAACCACAATCTTGGCCGCATTGCCGTCAAGAAGTAGATGAGAGAGACGTACCTAGATCTCGAGGTGGAGAGCGTTGTGGCCCACAACGTGACACAGACCTGGGGTTCCGTGTGCAACACGGAGTTTGTACAATGGGCGGAGGACGGGCTTAATCTCGTCATCGGCGCCGGGATAGGGTACCAGTACTGCCTGGCGGAGGTGGCGAAGAACTACAGCGACACGGATTTCTTCCAAACTCCGGGTGTCAACCAGGGCTGCCGGTGCATGGCAACCTCGGGGCGGGGGGGGCTCTAAGTCTGTTCGAATAAGGAGGGGGGGGTAGCAAATAGGCTCGAAGGGCCAAGCTGTCAAATTTTAGATAATGATGTGTTCCCGAAATGTTATGATGAGGGTAAAGGCACGAAACACACACAGGCTAGGTGTGGAAAGGGGCAGAGTACTGTTGAGGGTACCCCACTGCTTGGGATCCGAATCTTGCGGATCCTTTCTAACAGTGGCCCACTTGGGTTTACAGCTGATAATTTTCAATTTTTTGAAATTCTCTCTTCTTTTCCAAAAATATGAGTACTTCGGGTGATGGTTTGTTGTTTTTTTTTCCTTTTGTGGTGAGCGGATTTTCTTGAGGTGTGGCCTCTTTGCATTCAGCCATATCGGTTCCTCATGAGTTTTCATCTTACCAAGCCCAACAAAAGATTGAAAAAGGAGGGAACATGGTGGTTTTTTCTAGCGTGCAACGGCAGCGCTCAAAGTGGAACAACAGAGGCCTGCACTTGTACTTGGGCACCAAGGGACAATTGCATCATTTGCGATAGCACCTAAAAGCAAACCAACAGCAACAGGCATCCATAAGGCACCAAGAATTGCTAGTAAGCATACCTAATCCTTATAGAAGTACTAGGGGGATACACTTGGAATGGTCCGATTTGCCTCAACAAAAATGTATCATTTTCTAGGTGTTATGGTTGGAAGGACCCTTTTGCATGCTAGTTGGATTGGATGCCATATGTCTGTAGGAGCAATAAGCATCCTAGTAGCATGTAGGAGGTATTTGCAACCATTGAAAGGTGCATAGGAAACAGCAACTGCTGGTCAGCGCCCATGTGTGTCAAGTATTTTGTACCACAAAAATCAATTCTATTTGAAAAACTGGCGCCCAAATTTCTTTGCACCAAATTTTGCCACTCCAGTTGTGGCACATACCACCCCCCGGCCCCTCGGTAGCAACAAGTAGCCGAAATCCTCCTACAACCATTAGGAAGCCTCCGAGAAATATTTTGGTTTAAGGTGTATCGCAAAGAGGTAGCCCACCCCCCACCACCAAAAAAAACTGAGTGGTTTGAATTAGTGGGTGCAGTGGCAACTAGGGGGCACTGCGTGTTTGAGATATGATGTGTCAAATGTGTGTGGAATGTGGAATGGCAGAGTGTGGGATTACGTTGGTGGGCCCAACCCCGAGAGTCTAACAAAGGGTCGGGGTATTGGGAAACAAGCTTGGGTGGCCCTCTCCCTTGGAGGCAGATGCTGAAGACAGGCAGCATCGCGCTCACAGGACTTTCCCAGGAGCGGCACATTGGACAGGTTCATGCTGTTGCTACCGCTAATTGTTTCTGTAATTGTTGCGGAATTTGGTGTTGTCCATGTTGGTGTGACCGGTGTTGTTCATGTTGGTCTCATTGTGGCTATGGCTATGGCTATGGCTATTATTGTTACTCCAAGATCCTAGAACAAAAACCTCTGTGACATCAATGTCAAGTATTGCTACATATGCATACCAAGACCCGCATGTGTGGTTCATTTTGTGGCCTCCTTGTTGCCCTCGTAGCAACAAGCGTCCAAAAGCCTCCCGCAACCATTAGGGGTGAGGGTACATCCAAAACGGGCAGCCTCCTCGCACGACTACGGGCTAGGTAGTTTGAACTGGTGGATGCATGTAATAGGGTAGCGGAAGATAGGCAGTAAAGGCGCCCGAGAGTTATAAGTTGCGCGGCAAATATTGACTAAGTAATAGGTCATGCGCGCACCAACACTATGATACAGCACATCAGGATCACTGTTTACCGTGAGTTGTTTTAAAATTAATTCTATATTGTTTATAAGGTTTGAAACAGCTTATTTTTTGGACCGCTCAGTGAGCTTTGCTGTCATTAAATTCAATTGCAAACAAATTCAGTTACAAAAGTTGCACTTGTGTTTCACAACGGATTTGGGCCAGTGCGTACAATTTCTTTGAAGTTCACAGGGATACTGTGAGTCAACAATTTCGATTTTGATAACAAAAACTTCGGTGAACTTTTGGGAAAATTGTACAAGAATAGCAAGGTTCAAGATCAAAAATCATGACCAGTCCTATTACAATGCAGCACACTTCCCTAAAGAGGGTGGCACTGTGCTTTTGAGGTATGATTGTTGGAATTTATGTGTGAGGTCATTTGGTGAGCCCAGCCCCAAGAGCCCAATAAGAGGGGGGGGGGGGATTAGGCTTAAAGGGGGCCCCCACCCGGAGTTGCAATGCATCCCGGGCCCTGGACCGCCTCTGTAGGGCAGAGGGGTGGTACACAGGTCTACAGTGTTCCACACTGCGGGCAACAAAACCAGAAGACAGGCCATTTGTGGTTTGATGACTGGGGTGGGGGGCGTACCTAAGAAAATACGCCGACGCATATATAGCATACGAATTGATTAAATGAAACCATGTTGCAAATACACCTTGCCCCCTCGGTGTTCGGAATCGTGAAAAGCGACCCATTAGGGCCCAAACCGTGGGTTACACAGGGGCAAAGCACCCCCTGCTTGACCAGTGCTTTGGCCGGTGGATTGAATAGTTTGAAAAACAAACAAGGGGGGAAAGCAGCAAAATATGTGGTTGTCTCTACAACGTAGAACATTACCACATCTCGTAAAGATTGTGGGCCTGGGTAGAGAGCCAAGGGGAGAGCCAAGAAGGATCACCAACCAAGAGTGCATTCCTGCTTCCGACTGAGAAGGTATCTGAACCATTATGGCGGCTCACCAATGCAACACATGGCATCTTCATCTCCATTTGAATACCACGAGACGTATGCTTTGGGAGGTATTTTATCGTTAGGTGGGAATCCAATGCCATTTCAACATTGACAAATTGCTTCGCATACTTTGTACAACTTGAATAATTGTCTACTGGAGATATTACGCCCTCACTTTTGATCTTTTTGGCATAGAGTGGCATGTATGGAACGTACAGTTAACAGCAAAATATCAATAACAATGGCCATTTGTGTAATAGACATCACTTTTACTCGTTAGGATAAGAGACACCTTTCTCATATTTTCTCCCCTAGATTCATCTTGCTTCTTCTTTACTCATAGCAGGGCTCAGTGGTTGGCGCACATGCAGATGCATAATTTTTGGCGAGGAAAACCTAAGCGTGTTGCTGTTGCCACAGAGATGCACCTCTGCCCCAAGCCCTGAATATTCTGTTCCAGACCCTGACATCCATAGAATAGCCAGCCCACCACCCTCATCCACTGCCTCACATCACCCGCTTCCATGCTCCAAAATGACACTCAACACATGGACAGCACTGCACTGCGGTGTTATATGTTTGCAGGGCAACACACAGGTCTATTCCCTGTACCTGCAAAGATCCCATGCGTCAGAAAAAGGCAACACCCCCCCATAAGAAAACCTAATGGCGCCATCAGATGGAAGCGCTCCTGTAGTGCCTGCCAGTCGCTAAAAGGCCGATTGATATGTAACAATACTGCTGCAATCACTCATGCCCATATCGCAGGCAGAGGCCAAGAAACAGGTTAAACATTGACCACAAAAACACCATGGTCAATAAACCACCAACTGTTTTACAAATGCACACCACAAGCGGCTAACCCATGCAAGCTGGCAACCTTTGCAAACTTTGCACGTTTGTGGGCTTGCCCAGGCAGGGGTCTAATCCACCACAATGTAGTGTGAAAGCAGATATTTCCTATCAGCTGGATATATATCAGCCCTGTATGACAATCTATTGTGATCATGATTGAAAGAGGAACCAAAAGAACCTCTTGAATAGAGTTTGTAAAAACCTTAGCAAGAAACCGCGCAAAACTCATGGGCTACAGATCATCACCATAGAGAATGGCATGGGCAGAACGAACCGTGCAGAAAAATTGGTGCCTGCATGCAACCAAAAAATCGAGAAAATTAGAGAAAAAATGGAAAAGTGCAAGAAATTCAAATCATACGTCAGTAAGACTATCAGAGAACTGAAAGATAAAAACTAAGCTACAGCGAGGGTAAGAAATTGTGAAGCGCAGCACGCATCAGGAAAATTGGCAAGTCAATGGAACGTTCGTAAGAATATAATAAAGCAGAAGAGTGCGGGCAGGAGATTAAGCAGCATGACTTCCGTTAAGCATTGCCTGCAGCTTGCCACTGCGGGCTGCTGCCTGTGAGTCATCGTTGCCCCCAAGATGCTGGCCCCTGATGAACACATTCGGCACCGTCCTCTGCCCCGTCAGGTCAAGCAATGCACTCTGAATGTCCGCACCCCCATCCATTTTGTCAAGCTCCATCACCACAACGTCATATCCAGCGCCCTCCTTCGCAAACAGATCCTTGGTCTTCGTGCAGAAAGGGCAGTATGTCTTGGAGAAGATCACAGCGTCATGGGCAGCAATTGTCTCCTTGACAAACTCACTGGGCGCCTTGGCTGCAAATCAGACATGAAATGGACAGCAGCACCAAAACAACACGCGCCCTATGCACACCCTCCATGGCTCGCAACAGCAGAATGCAATACACCGGGCCCTGTGTTATTATACGTGGTTGAGACAGGGATGTTCTGGTTTACTACTGGAGTTGAAAATTGTTTCTTACTTCGTCTAAGACACTGAGTCAGAAGCCAAACAACACATGGGACGATCACTGCATTGTCTCTTTGGAGCACATGCATGCCTCAATTACGCTGCATAGGGATGTTTCTATGCAACAACACCGTGTTTGGATGTCATCGCTTGGTCCTGTTTGTTTCACGGTCGCCATAGCCCCTTGAGACATATGCCAGTCATTGGAGGAAGCTTCCCCGCTGCTGTTGTGGTGCAAGATCCCCCTGGTATTGGATGCACCATCCAGACCTTCACGCAACGTTGTTTGTTTTGAGGCTCTAAGATGAAAGGCCACTGCACCTACTGGTGAATTGGGAACAACTTACACCAATTGAAACCCACCAATGCACCCAACTAATGCCTGCAGGGTCAGCACACACATGTGACGCCGGGTACCAAAAGAATGTGCACAGATCTCCCTGCATCCTGCTCTGCCCCAGCACACTGCAACGGCATACCACCACTGGCGCTCATCATTGCAACCGAGTCCCCGCCCCCACTCAGCATCGCCTGCAGCTTGCCACTGCGGGCTGCTGCCTGTGAGTCATCGTTGCCCCCAAGATGCTGGCCCCTGATGAACACATTCGGCACCGTCCTCTGCCCCGTCAGGTCAAGCAATGCACTCTGAATGTCCGCACCCCCATCCATTTTGTCAAGCTCCATCACCACAACGTCATATCCAGCGCCCTCCTTCGCAAACAGATCCTTGGTCTTCGTGCAGAAAGGGCAGTATGTCTTGGAGAAGATCACAGCGTCATGGGCAGCAATTGTCTCCTTGACAAACTCACTGGGCGCCTTGGCTGCAAATCGGACATGAAATGGACAGCAGCACCAAAACAACACGCGCCCTATGCACACCCTCCATGGCTCGCAACAGCAGAATGCAATACAACGGGCCCTGTGTTATTATACGTGGTTGAGAAAGGGATGTTCTGGTTTACTACTGGAGTTGAAAATTGTTTCTTACTTCGTCTAAGACACTGAGTCAGAAGCCAAACAACACATGGGACGATCACTGCATTGTCTCTTTGGAGCACATGCATGCCTCAATTACGCTGCATAGGGATGTTTCTACGCAACAACACCGTGTTTGGATGTCATCGCTTGGTCCTGTTTGTTTCACGGTCGCCATAGCCCCTTGAGACATATGCCAGTCATTGGAGGAAGCTTCCCCGCTGCTGTTGTGGTGCAAGATCCCCCTGGTATTGGATGCACCATCCAGACCTTCACGCAACGTTGTTTGTTTTGAGGCTCTAAGATGAAAGGCCACTGCACCTACTGGTGAATTGGGAACAACTTACACCAATTGAAACCCACCAATGCACCCAACTAATGCCTGCAGGGTCAGCACACACATGTGACGCCGGGTACCAAAAGAATGTGCACAGATCTCCCTGCATCCTGCTCTGCCCCAGCACACTGCAACGGCATACCACCACTGGCGCTCATCATTGCAACCGAGTCCCCGCCCCCACTCAGCATCGCCTGCAGCTTGCCACTGCGGGCTGCTGCCTGTGAGTCATCGTTGCCCCCAAGATGCTGGCCCCTGATGAACACATTCGGCACCGTCCTCTGCCCCGTCAGGTCAAGCAATGCACTCTGAATGTCCGCACCCCCATCCATTTTGTCAAGCTCCATCACCACAACGTCATATCCAGCGCCCTCCTTCGCAAACAGATCCTTGGTCTTCGTGCAGAAAGGGCAGTATGTCTTGGAGAAGATCACAGCGTCATGGGCAGCAATTGTCTCCTTGACAAACTCACTGGGCGCCTTGGCTGCAAATCAGACATGAAATGGACAGCAGCACCAAAACAACACGCGCCCTATGCACACCCTCCATGGCTCGCAACAGCAGAACGCAATACACCGGGCCCTGTGTTATTATACGTGGTTGAGACAGGGATGTTCTGGTTTACTACTGGAGTTGAAAATTGTTTCTTACTTCGTCTAAGACACTGAGTCAGAAGCCAAACAACACATGGGACGATCACTGCATTGTCTCTTTGGAGCACATGCATGCCTCAATTACGCTGCATAGGGATGTTTCTACGCAACAACACCGTGTTTGGATGTCATCGCTTGGTCCTGTTTGTTTCACGGTCGCCATAGCCCCTTGAGACATATGCCAGTCATTGGAGGAAGCTTCCCCGCTGCTGTTGTGGTGCAAGATCCCCCTGGTATTGGATGCACCATCCAGACCTTCACGCAACGTTGTTTGTTTTGAGGCTCTAAGATGAAAGGCCACTGCACCTACTGGTGAATTGGGAACAACTTACACCAATTGAAACCCACCAATGCACCCAACTAATGCCTGCAGGGTCAGCACACACATGTGACGCCGGGTACCAAAAGAATGTGCACAGATCTCCCTGCATCCTGCTCTGCCCCAGCACACTGCAACGGCATACCACCACTGGCGCTCATCATTGCAACCGAGTCCCCGCCCCCACTCAGCATCGCCTGCAGCTTGCCACTGCGGGCTGCTGCCTGTGAGTCATCGTTGCCCCCAAGATGCTGGCCCCTGATGAACACATTCGGCACCGTCCTCTGCCCCGTCAGGTCAAGCAATGCACTCTGAATGTCCGCACCCCCATCCATTTTGTCAAGCTCCATCACCACAACGTCATATCCAGCGCCCTCCTTCGCAAACAGATCCTTGGTCTTCGTGCAGAAAGGGCAGTATGTCTTGGAGAAGATCACAGCGTCATGGGCAGCAATTGTCTCCTTGACAAACTCACTGGGCGCCTTGGCTGCAAATCAGACATGAAATGGACAGCAGCACCAAAACAACACGCGCCCTATGCACACCCTCCATGGCTCGCAACAGCAGAACGCAATACACCGGGCCCTGTGTTATTATACGTGGTTGAGACAGGGATGTTCTGGTTTACTACTGGAGTTGAAAATTGTTTCTTACTTCGTCTAAGACACTGAGTCAGAAGCCAAACAACACATGGGACGATCACTGCATTGTCTCTTTGGAGCACATGCATGCCTCAATTACGCTGCATAGGGATGTTTCTACGCAACAACACCGTGTTTGGATGTCATCGCTTGGTCCTGTTTGTTTCACGGTCGCCATAGCCCCTTGAGACATATGCCAGTCATTGGAGGAAGCTTCCCCGCTGCTGTTGTGGTGCAAGATCCCCCTGGTATTGGATGCACCATCCAGACCTTCACGCAACGTTGTTTGTTTTGAGGCTCTAAGATGAAAGGCCACTGCACCTACTGGTGAATTGGGAACAACTTACACCAATTGAAACCCACCAATGCACCCAACTAATGCCTGCAGGGTCAGCACACACATGTGACGCCGGGTACCAAAAGAATGTGCACAGATCTCCCTGCATCCTGCTCTGCCCCAGCACACTGCAACGGCATACCACCACTGGCGCTCATCATTGCAACCGAGTCCCCGCCCCCACTCAGCATCGCCTGCAGCTTGCCACTGCGGGCTGCTGCCTGTGAGTCATCGTTGCCCCCAAGATGCTGGCCCCTGATGAACACATTCGGCACCGTCCTCTGCCCCGTCAGGTCAAGCAATGCACTCTGAATGTCCGCACCCCCATCCATTTTGTCAAGCTCCATCACCACAACGTCATATCCAGCGCCCTCCTTCGCAAACAGATCCTTGGTCTTCGTGCAGAAAGGGCAGTATGTCTTGGAGAAGATCACAGCGTCATGGGCAGCAATTGTCTCCTTGACAAACTCACTGGGCGCCTTGGCTGCAAATCAGACATGAAATGGACAGCAGCACCAAAACAACACGCGCCCTATGCACACCCTCCATGGCTCGCAACAGCAGAATGCAATACAACGGGCCCTGTGTTATTACACGTGGTTGAGACAGGGATGTTCTGGTTTACTACTGGAGTTGAAAATTGTTTCTTACTTCGTCTAAGACACTGAGTCAGAAGCCAAACAACACATGGGACGATCACTGCATTGTCTCTTTGGAGCACATGCATGCCTCAATTACGCTGCATAGGGATGTTTCTACGCAACAACACCGTGTTTGGATGTCATCGCTTGGTCCTGTTTGTTTCACGGTCGCCATAGCCCCTTGAGACATATGCCAGTCATTGGAGGAAGCTTCCCCGCTGCTGTTGTGGTGCAAGATCCCCCTGGTATTGGATGCATCATCCAGACCTTCACGCAACGTTGTTTGTTTTGAGGCTCTAAGATGAAAGGCCACTGCACCTACTGGTGAATTGGGAACAACTTACACCAATTGAAACCCACCAATGCACCCAACTAATGCCTGCAGGGTCAGCACACACATGTGACGCCGGGTACCAAAAGAATGTGCACAGATCTCCCTGCATCCTGCTCTGCCCCAGCACACTGCAACGGCATACCACCACTGGCGCTCATCATTGCAACCGAGTCCCCGCCCCCACTCAGCATCGCCTGCAGCTTGCCACTGCGGGCTGCTGCCTGTGAGTCATCGTTGCCCCCAAGATGCTGGCCCCTGATGAACACATTCGGCACCGTCCTCTGCCCCGTCAGGTCAAGCAATGCACTCTGAATGTCCGCACCCCCATCCATTTTGTCAAGCTCCATCACCACAACGTCATATCCAGCGCCCTCCTTCGCAAACAGATCCTTGGTCTTCGTGCAGAAAGGGCAGTATGTCTTGGAGAAGATCACAGCGTCATGGGCAGCAATTGTCTCCTTGACAAACTCACTGGGCGCCTTGGCTGCAAATCAGACATGAAATGGACAGCAGCACCAAAACAACACGCGCCCTATGCACACCCTCCATGGCTCGCAACAGCAGAACGCAATACAACGGGCCCTGTGTTATTACACGTGGTTGAGACAGGGATGTTCTGGTTTACTACTGGAGTTGAAAATTGTTTCTTACTTCGTCTAAGACACTGAGTCAGAAGCCAAACAACACATGGGACGATCACTGCATTGTCTCTTTGGAGCACATGCATGCCTCAATTACGCTGCATAGGGATGTTTCTACGCAACAACACCGTGTTTGGATGTCATCGCTTGGTCCTGTTTGTTTCACGGTCGCCATAGCCCCTTGAGACATATGCCAGTCATTGGAGGAAGCTTCCCCGCTGCTGTTGTGGTGCAAGATCCCCCTGGTATTGGATGCACCATCCAGACCTTCACGCAACGTTGTTTGTTTTGAGGCTCTAAGATGAAAGGCCACTGCACCTACTGGTGAATTGGGAACAACTTACACCAATTGAAACCCACCAATGCACCCAACTAATGCCTGCAGGGTCAGCACACACATGTGACGCCGGGTACCAAAAGAATGTGCACAGATCTCCCTGCATCCTGCTCTGCCCCAGCACACTGCAACGGCATACCACCACTGGCGCTCATCATTGCAACCGAGTCCCCGCCCCCACTCAGCATCGCCTGCAGCTTGCCACTGCGGGCTGCTGCCTGTGAGTCATCGTTGCCCCCAAGATGCTGGCCCCTGATGAACACATTCGGCACCGTCCTCTGCCCCGTCAGGTCAAGCAATGCACTCTGAATGTCCGCACCCCCATCCATTTTGTCAAGCTCCATCACCACAACGTCATATCCAGCGCCCTCCTTCGCAAACAGATCCTTGGTCTTCGTGCAGAAAGGGCAGTATGTCTTGGAGAAGATCACAGCGTCATGGGCAGCAATTGTCTCCTTGACAAACTCACTGGGCGCCTTGGCTGCAAATCGGACATGAAATGGACAGCAGCACCAAAACAACACGCGCCCTATGCACACCCTCCATGGCTCGCAACAGCAGAACGCAATACACCGGGCCCTGTGTTATTATACGTGGTTGAGACAGGGATGTTCTGGTTTACTACTGGAGTTGAAAATTGTTTCTTACTTCGTCTAAGACACTGAGTCAGAAGCCAAACAACACATGGGACGATCACTGCATTGTCTCTTTGGAGCACATGCATGCCTCAATTACGCAGCATAGGGATGTTTCTACGCAACAACACCGTGTTTGGATGTCATCGCTTGGTCCTGTTTGTTTCACCACCTCTATAGCCCCTGTAGACTTATGCGAATCATTGGACTAGCTCCATCGCACTGGTATTTGATGCACCATCCAGACCCCCACCCAACGTTGTTTGTTTTGAGGCTCTAAGATGAAAGGCCACTGCACCTACTAGTGAATTGGGAACAACTTACACCAATTGCAACCCACCAATGCACCCAACTAATGCCTGCAGGGTCCGCACACCCATCCTCCCCTGCATCCTGCTCTGCCCCAGCACACTGCAACGGCATACCACCACTGGCGCTCATCATTGCAACCGAGTCCCCGCCCCCACTCAGCATTGCCTGCAGCTTGCCACTGCGGGCTGCTGCCTGTGAGTCATCGTTGCCCCCAAGATGCTGGCCCCTGATGAACACATTCGGCACCGTCCTCTGCCCCGTCAGGTCAAGCAATGCACTCTGAATGTCCGCACCCCCATCCATTTTGTCAAGCTCCATCACCACAACGTCATATCCAGCGCCCTCCTTCGCAAACAGATCCTTGGTCTTCGTGCAGAAAGGGCAGTATGTCTTGGAGAAGATCACAGCGTCATGGGCAGCAATTGTCTCCTTGACAACCTCACTGGGCGCCTTGGCTGCAAATCAGACATGAAATGGACAGCAGCACCAAAACAACACGCGCCCTATGCACACCCTCCATGGCTCGCAACAGCAGAATGCAATACAACGGGCCCTGTGTTATTATACGTGGTTGAGACAGGGATGTTCTGGTTTACTACTGGAGTTGAAAATTGTTTCTTACTTCGTCTAAGACACTGAGTCAGAAGCCAAACAACACATGGGACGATCACTGCATTGTCTCTTTGGAGCACATGCATGCCTCAATTACGCTGCATAGGGATGTTTCTACGCAACAACACCGTGTTTGGATGTCATCGCTTGGTCCTGTTTGTTTCACGGTCGCCATAGCCCCTTGAGACATATGCCAGTCATTGGAGGAAGCTTCCCCGCTGCTGTTGTGGTGCAAGATCCCCCTGGTATTGGATGCATCATCCAGACCTTCACGCAACGTTGTTTGTTTTGAGGCTCTAAGATGAAAGGCCACTGCACCTACTGGTGAATTGGGAACAACTTACACCAATTGAAACCCACCAATGCACCCAACTAATGCCTGCAGGGTCAGCACACACATGTGACGCCGGGTACCAAAAGAATGTGCACAGATCTCCCTGCATCCTGCTCTGCCCCAGCACACTGCAACGGCATACCACCACTGGCGCTCATCATTGCAACCGAGTCCCCGCCCCCACTCAGCATCGCCTGCAGCTTGCCACTGCGGGCTGCTGCCTGTGAGTCATCGTTGCCCCCAAGATGCTGGCCCCTGATGAACACATTCGGCACCGTCCTCTGCCCCGTCAGGTCAAGCAATGCACTCTGAATGTCCGCACCCCCATCCATTTTGTCAAGCTCCATCACCACAACGTCATATCCAGCGCCCTCCTTCGCAAACAGATCCTTGGTCTTCGTGCAGAAAGGGCAGTATGTCTTGGAGAAGATCACAGCGTCATGGGCAGCAATTGTCTCCTTGACAAACTCACTGGGCGCCTTGGCTGCAAATCAGACATGAAATGGACAGCAGCACCAAAACAACACGCGCCCTATGCACACCCTCCATGGCTCGCAACAGCAGAATGCAATACAACGGGCCCTGTGTTATTATACGTGGTTGAGACAGGGATGTTCTGGTTTACTACTGGAGTTGAAAATTGTTTCTTACTTCGTCTAAGACACTGAGTCAGAAGCCAAACAACACATGGGACGATCACTGCATTGTCTCTTTGGAGCACATGCATGCCTCAATTACGCTGCATAGGGATGTTTCTACGCAACAACACCGTGTTTGGATGTCATCGCTTGGTCCTGTTTGTTTCACGGTCGCCATAGCCCCTTGAGACATATGCCAGTCATTGGAGGAAGCTTCCCCGCTGCTGTTGTGGTGCAAGATCCCCCTGGTATTGGATGCATCATCCAGACCTTCACGCAACGTTGTTTGTTTTGAGGCTCTAAGATGAAAGGCCACTGCACCTACTGGTGAATTGGGAACAACTTACACCAATTGAAACCCACCAATGCACCCAACTAATGCCTGCAGGGTCAGCACACACATGTGACGCCGGGTACCAAAAGAATGTGCACAGATCTCCCTGCATCCTGCTCTGCCCCAGCACACTGCAACGGCATACCACCACTGGCGCTCATCATTGCAACCGAGTCCCCGCCCCCACTCAGCATCGCCTGCAGCTTGCCACTGCGGGCTGCTGCCTGTGAGTCATCGTTGCCCCCAAGATGCTGGCCCCTGATGAACACATTCGGCACCGTCCTCTGCCCCGTCAGGTCAAGCAATGCACTCTGAATGTCCGCACCCCCATCCATTTTGTCAAGCTCCATCACCACAACGTCATATCCAGCGCCCTCCTTCGCAAACAGATCCTTGGTCTTCGTGCAGAAAGGGCAGTATGTCTTGGAGAAGATCACAGCGTCATGGGCAGCAATTGTCTCCTTGACAAACTCACTGGGCGCCTTGGCTGCAAATCGGACATGAAATGGACAGCAGCACCAAAACAACACGCGCCCTATGCACACCCTCCATGGCTCGCAACAGCAGAACGCAATACACCGGGCCCTGTGTTATTATACGTGGTTGAGACAGGGATGTTCTGGTTTACTACTGGAGTTGAAAATTGTTTCTTACTTCGTCTAAGACACTGAGTCAGAAGCCAAACAACACATGGGACGATCACTGCATTGTCTCTTTGGAGCACATGCATGCCTCAATTACGCAGCATAGGGATGTTTCTACGCAACAACACCGTGTTTGGATGTCATCGCTTGGTCCTGTTTGTTTCACCACCTCTATAGCCCCTGTAGACTTATGCGAATCATTGGACTAGCTCCATCGCACTGGTATTTGATGCATCATCCAGACCCCCACCCAACGTTGTTTGTTTTGAGGCTCTAAGATGAAAGGCCACTGCACCTACTAGTGAATTGGGAACAACTTACACCAATTGAAACCCACCAATGCACCCAACTAATGCCTGCAGGGTCCGCACATCCATCCTCCCCTGCATCTTGCTCTGCCCCAGCACACTGCAACGGCATACCACCACTGGCGCTCATCATTGCAACCGAGTCCCCGCCCCCACTCAGCATTGCCTGCAGCTTGCCACTGCGGGCTGCTGCCTGTGAGTCATCGTTGCCCCCAAGATGCTGGCCCCTGATGAACACATTCGGCACCGTCCTCTGCCCCGTCAGGTCAAGCAATGCACTCTGAATGTCCGCACCCCCATCCATTTCGTCAAGCTCCATCACCACAACGTCATATCCAGCGCCCTCCTTCGCAAACAGATCCTTGGTCTTCGTGCAGAAAGGGCAGTATGTCTTGGAGAAGATCACAGCGTCATGGGCAGCAATTGTCTCCTTGACAAACTCACTGGGCGCCTTGGCTGCAAATCAGACATGAAATGGACAGCAGCACCAAAACAACACGCGCCTTATGCACACCCTCCATGGCTCGCAACAGCAGAACGCAATACAACGGGCCCTGTGTTATTATACGTGGTTGAGACAGGGATGTTCTGGTTTACTACTGGAGTTGAAAATTGTTTCTTACTTCGTCTAAGACACTGAGTCAGAAGCCAAACAACACATGGGACGATCACTGCATTGTCTCTTTGGAGCACATGCATGCCTCAATTACGCTGCATAGGGATGTTTCTACGCAACAACACCGTGTTTGGATGTCATCGCTTGGTCCTGTTTGTTTCACCACCTCTATAGCCCCTGTAGACTTATGCGAATCATTGGACTAGCTCCATCGCACTGGTATTTGATGCATCATCCAGACCCCCACCCAACGTTGTTTGTTTTGAGGCTCTAAGATGAAAGGCCACTGCACCTACTAGTGAATTGGGAACAACTTACACCAATTGCAACCCACCAATGCACCCAACTAATGCCTGCAGGGTCCGCACACCCATCCTCCCCTGCATCTTGCTCTGCCCCAGCACACTGCAACGGCATACCACCACTGGCGCTCATCATTGCAACCGAGTCCCCGCCCCCACTCAGCATCGCCTGCAGCTTGCCACTGCGGGCTGCTGCCTGTGAGTCATCGTTGCCCCCAAGATGCTGGCCCCTGATGAACACATTCGGCACCGTCCTCTGCCCCGTCAGGTCAAGCAATGCACTCTGAATGTCCGCACCCCCATCCATTTTGTCAAGCTCCATCACCACAACGTCATATCCAGCGCCCTCCTTCGCAAACAGATCCTTGGTCTTCGTGCAGAAAGGGCAGTATGTCTTGGAGAAGATCACAGCGTCATGGGCAGCAATTGTCTCCTTGACAAACTCACTGGGCGCCTTGGCTGCAAATCAGACATGAAATGGACAGCAGCACCAAAACAACACGTGCCCTATGCACACCCTCCATGGCTCACAACAGCAGAACGCACTAAACCGGGCACTGTGATATTGCCAACTTCTATGTCCCACCGTTCTGGAATTGTCATGCATTTCGCTTTCCCCACGCTTTCGGAAGTAAGGAACGACATTCAACTCCAGTATGAAACCAGCACCTCCCCATCTCCGCCCTGTATTGGCACTAGATCACCGCATCGTCCCTTCAGCATGTTTGAACCCTCCACTACATACCATGAATTCCGACACCACACATAAGTTGGAGGAAATCGCCGGGAATTTCCGAAGCCTTTTCGAAATTTCTTGGAAAATTACCGTAGGTTTGGGACTTTTCGACAAATATTCTTGTCGCATTTTCCCCATCAAATTCTGAGCAGTTTGACTACACTTGTGGGGGGGGGGGGGGGGTAAATCACTGTTGTCCCCTGTGCGTAGGTTTTGGAGGTCTGGAGCAGCGGGGAGGGGGTGGGGTCAATGGTCAGGTTGCAGTGTCCGCATTAGGCTCTGGTCGCACCTGCTCCCTGCGACTTCCATCGCCCACTGTCCATTCCAGTCGCTTCCAGTGCATTCAGGTCCCCCCTGAATGTCTGGATTGCGATCGTCAGGACTCTATCGGGTCGGGCGTGCATACAGGTCAACGGTCACTCCTGTGCTGGGTGCATTACTGCTGGCCCCATTCGGCCCTCCCAGGTCCGGCTTTGCGCGGTCCTTGGGACGAAATACCCAGTGGGACCAGGTTGTGGCTGGAGGGGCAATGACATTCAACATTCAGGGGTGGGGGTGCGTGTGCTCTGCTTGCTGGGATTCCCCTGAGCGGCTGTTGTGTAGCCGATCTGGGTCCTCCATTGCCATCAGCTGCAGGGGCCTCAATAGGTCAGGTGTGGACCCGCCACTTAGCTCCAGCTGCGCCTGCCTCACGACCTTCATTGCCATCTCAGTTCCTTGATTGTGCGTGTCACGCGGACAGGGCATTGCAGTTCTTGTCCCTTCCCTCCGCCCTGAATGGGGTAAGAGTTGGGCTGCTTCTACAGGGTTCTGGGCTTTGTCGCCTTTTGGACTGAGTTCGGGGCGTAGCGTTAAAATGTGTCCCATTTTGGTGTCCGCCGGTGCACTGGTATGCTTGCTCAGCTGCGGGGGGGGGGGGGGGGGGCAGGGTGCCCGCTTACACGTCCCGCGTGGGTCATGTCGTGTTGCGAGCACATTTGGACACAAAGCGTGTGGTGGGGCATACCGCTGCTGGACATCATGGCCCACTGGAGCGTTGCCGGGCGCGAGTTGTGGGAGTAAAGATACCACATCATCGCTACGCTCAGCGCGCCGACGGGGACCAGCAGAAGCCGAAGGAGATCGAAGCGCTCCTGCAAAGGCATAGACCCCCTTGACAAAGCCTTCCCCAACGAAGGTGATGGCAGACCATGGGAAGCGGGCAGGGGTTTGCTTGAGGGGGAGGCGGGTTATGGGGGTAATTCCAGAGCTGCAGAGCGGTCACAGGGCACTGTGAAAGTGGTTAGGGGGCGGTAACTGGCGGTTGGAAATGCGATTGGGACTGGTGTTGCGGTGTGGAAATGCCTTTGGGGTGGAGTTAGGGCCGGAGTCTTAAGAGCCCCCCCCTGTGTGACATTCCGTCTGGTTGTTGCTCCTTTACGGGGCCCTGGACAGTCACCTGTTCTTCCCTTCGCATGTTGCGACGGGTCGCTGTTTTCTGTCGGCCGCTGCGGCCGGTGCTCTTGCTGGTGTCGTTTCCGCGTTCGCGGAGCCCAGTAGTTGGTGTGTTGGGGCTGTACTGAATGTGGCATGGTGTGCCGTTTGCGCGTCAGCGGCGCCCAATAATTGGCGTATTGAGGATGTGCTGGTTGTTGCCGGGGTCGTTTGACTGTTTTTGCTATCCACGCGCCTCTGTCCACAGGCCGTTCGTAGCCTGCTTCGCTGTGTTTCTGTGTGTGTGAGGCCCAGGTGCCCTGTTCCTCCACGCGCTGTCCCAGCCGTCCATCATATGTCCTTTTCCCCCTCACGGCTGGTCTGCCCCTGATGGGCTTCCGCTCCTGTTGCGCAAACAGCCCATCTGGGCTGCGGGAGACACCCCCCACCTGATGCCGGTTGAGCAGGGGTTGCCCTGGCACCCGGTAGCGACGGGGCTTTATTGTCGCTGCCTCCCATGCGCACGCTCTGCCATCCGCTCCATTCTGGTTCCCTGTCCCTGCTGTTCTGGTTGCCTCTCCTGCCTTGCTGTGCCCCTCCTCCTTGTTTGCTGTGCTCGCCCTTGTCCCTCCTGGTGTGGCTCCCGCGTTCTGTGTGTCTGTGTTGCTCCTCCCCCTGTCTGTTGGCGCTCCTGGGTGCCCCTGTTGTGCACCCCCTCCTATCCCACCCGCCTGCCCCCCGTACGAGGGTTTCACGTCCCCGTACGACGTGGACTGTCCCGTGCGCGGTTGGCTGGTCACGGCCCTGTTGCCACCCCCGTGGCGGGCACCTCCCGGCGCGCGAGGCGCAGTTCCCGCCCTTGTGGAGTACGTGGGCACCTTGTAGAGGGAGGGGAGGGGGTTTGCTGATGGCTCTCTCGGCGTGTGCCGCATTTGGTGGTTGCTGCAGTGTTCGCACCTCATGGTTCCCTTGTGTATTGTTGTGTGTCATGTTGGGGCTCGTCTCACTGCCGTGTGTGGGGCGGCCCTGTGCCCAGTCGCTTTGCTGCTTGCGTTCCTCCCAATTTCGGGCTCTTTCTTTTTCTGCTGGCACGCTCATTGCTGCTAGTGTGCAGCGCTAGGGGGGCAGCATGTCGCTCCCTGCATCCCATTGTGGCTGTCGGGTTGTCCCACTTGCAGTTGGGTGGTACAAGGGGCACCGGGCACTGTTGCACATGTCTCCAAATCTACAAACTTACCTGTCACTGGTGGTTGTTGGGGTTGTTCTGGGGTGAATGTGGTGCATTGTTGCTCTTTTGCTTTCTGGGCTGCTGAGGGGCTCCCTGTTTGAGGACTTCACTCCGGGCTGTCCACGCCTCGGAGCTAGGGACTCGTGTGAGTCCACCCCCTGGTTGGTCGTGTGCAGTGACCATCAATGGTTTGGACGCTGTGTCTCATAAGCGTGCCCAAGGCCCTTGCACTAGGCCCTGGTGATAGAACTTAGCTACTCGCGGGCAGTACATGTTTTAGTACATGTTTTAGGTCGCTGCCCAATGGACAACCATGTAGCCGGCTGCCAACCCCCCGCAGGGGCGACCCCCTTACTTAGGTTTGGGTTGCCTTCTCCTCCCGGTGTGGTCGGGATGGTGATGGCTCCCGGGAGTGCATCAGGGAAGCATCCCTTCTATGTTGTGTGTAGGTGTGGCCTTGGTTGTTGCGTGTGTGGTGGACGCCGTGTTGGCGTTGGGGCGTGGGGTCGTGGGCCCTTGGTGATGCTCCACATTCGTGCCTTGTTTGTGGGCAGCGGTGGCTGTGTGTGGGTGAAGTGTCCGTGTTGTGGGTTTGGCCCCCACGCTGGGTGTTGGGTGTTGGGCTGGTGTTGGTGCTTGCGGTGAGTGGTGTGGCTGTCCGCCGCTATTGTTGCAGTACACTACTTTGCTTTGCTCTGTTGTACTTGTTGTACTGTGTGCTATGTGTTGGCGTGTGCTGGCGCATTTGTGTGCCTCTGCCGGCTTTGGTCTGCTGCGCTGCGTTGTGTGCTATGCTGCCTCCGCGTTGTGCGCTACGCTGCCTCCGTGAGGCGTGGCGGCCGCGGCTACCCGGGCACGGCCGCTCCCCCCGTTGGGGCCGAGTTCGGGTAACCTCCGAAGCGCTTGGATAGCGCCGCCCACCCATTGGCTGGGAAGTCCCGAGCCCCTGGGGCCTGCCTTTGAGGCTCCCCCCCCCCCCAGTGATTCCCTTGAAGCCGGTGAGGAGGGTGCGCACGGGGGCTGGGTGCGGGCAGTCAGTAAGCGATACCTTGCTCCCTGGCAGAGCCTTCACAAACGGGTAGGGTGTAGTACAAACTCAGAAAAAGGGCGGCGTGGAGTAGCGGCCCCAGGCGGAAGTTTTCTGACAAAAATGGTCCTTGTGACACATGATTCAACAAGATCAGTGCGTCGTGGGGGATTGCCTGAGGCAAATGTGTCGGAGTAGCCCCACGCCTCCACCCATGCCTGGGGGGGGGGGGGGGGATGATTTGGCCCCCTGGACAACACCGGCTGACCCACCTCCCACCCGCATCAGAAAAATTTTCCTCCGGAGAAAAATGAAATTTCTTGAAGGTACACAAACTTTGCTTTGGCCTCTGACCCTGCCCCCCCCTCCCCAGAGGTGGTGGGGGGGGGGGGGGATTCTGCCCACTGGGCTACGGCCCGCACGGGAGCGTCTTTCCTGACCCCCCCTTGCCTCCCTCATGATCAAGCTAGTGCGGTCCCTCGGAAAAATTTCTTGTGCTGCGGCATGCTGCGGCACGCTGCGGCATGCTGCGGCATGCTGCGGCACGCTGCGGCATGCTGCGGCATGCTTCTGCCTGCACATGTGGGTACCTACACTTCTATGGGAGCAGACAGACAAGGCAGACAAGCTGATGTGGTCCCCAATACCTTCCCAATACACCAAAAAAGCGGAGATCTGTGCAACAATAGAGAGGAACTGACAGGCAAAACATTGCCCTTTCCGGGAATGGAACCCAGGACACTCCAAAATGGTATGTGGTACATAGACCACTGAGCTACCATCCAGTTCTGGAATATCTGTGCAACAAAGGCTTCAGATGTTCGACGTGTTATGAAAAAAAAAGTCCGCCATGTGAAAATTTTGGCTCGCTGCGGCATGCTGCGGCATGCTGCGGCACGCTGCGGCATGCTGCGGCATGCTTCAAAACCCCCATGTGCAGCTCCAAAAAACAGGTGCTGCGGCATGCTGCGGCATGCTGCGGCACGCTGCGGCATGCTGCGGCATGCTGCGGCTGCACTAGCTTGCTCATGATTGTACTATGCCTTCATACCCCATGATTGCAGTGTGCCCCAACACCCGAGGATTGCACCGGAATACTGGCACAACGGACCAATCACCCCCCACCCACACATCCATGACCACCCCCGCACCCGCGCATACCCCGGCCGCGCCCATGGCGCCTTGATGCGTGTTGGCGCGAGGCCCCTGGGCTTGTAAGGCACCCAATCGGCGCACACTGCCCACTGTCGGTCCGCCGGAAGCCACAGAGACTGGTTGGCTCAGCCTTGCTCTTTCCTGGAGGTACGGACTTCGCCACACCGAGGCCTCAGGAGCCGTGGCGATTGGCTGAGTGGCACCCGCTGTTGGGCCCACTGTACTCCAGAGATTGGTGGGTCGTGGACTAATATGGGGCACTGACAGGGACAGGGCAAGGAGGCCGGCAGCTGCAGCCAGGGCCCCCACAACGTGGGAGGGAGCCACGGCGCTTGAAGGGGAAGACTCAGGCACCGCCATGGGTATGCTGTGGTATGTGCCTTGCTGTGACATGGTAGTGCCTGAGTCCATGAAAGCCGGCAAAGAGGCAAAGTCCTCAGTGAAGAGTTTGGCAAAAGAATCAGCATACCCCCGCCCCTCCCCTACAAGAGCAACACTAGAGTTCCAGATTTTGACAAAAACGACACATCTTGTTGCTCTGACAAGGGCGCCGTTTGTGCGCGCCGTGAGAAGAGACAAGCGGTGACTATTGCGTCATGAATGTACCATTCGTCAGGTGATTCCCCAATCGCCACCTCCAAAGGACGAGAAGGGGTGAAAGCGGGTGGCGGGCAGCAGTCAATATCCCCAAACCACCATCCCCAGCCTTACATCACCGAAAAAAACGTGCTCTTTATGGACCACCAGAAAATGGAACCGCCAGATTCCGCAGGAACAACACCAACTGTTACTCTGACAAGGGTGTTGCTCTCGCAAAAGGGGGGGGGGGGACAGCTAATTGAGACCAACACCCGTCCTCCCTGGGAACGCAGGCACACATGCACTGGGCTGAAGAGGCACTGACTGAAGAGCCGGTGCCTCTGCCCATTGCCGTAAGTACAAACACACTGCACAAGGCAAACAACGTGCCCCAAATAAGTATTCATTCGCCACACTCCCAAACGTAGGAGGAAGGAAGTATCTGCCACCCCGGCAACACTGCATTTTGATGGTCCAAGGGGTTTATATTTCCGCCACCCCTTGTGGTGACAGGTACACGGTACCCTTTCCCTCAAAAACGGGCCCAATAACAGCACCAGCACCAAGAGAACAGTGAGCAAATGGTCATCTAAGTAATCTCCCACAGTCACAGTTGTGCAAGGATGTGCTCCAAGTACGCAATATGTTGTACTCTTCTTGTCATTTCACTTCCATCTTCCGCAAAAGGGAACCACTTACGGCCGCTGTGTGCATGCCACGCTTTTTACGAGCAAAGGACCAGCAAGATTTCTCAACCTTTGTCCTTTAGTGCTGCAACGGGGTTTCAAGGATAATCCCCTGCCCGTTCCATCATTATAGATTCAACTCAAAAATTTTACCAGGCCAGCGTTGTTGGAAAATGGACATCAAAACAGAGCGGATTCGACATCTTTCACGTCTGTGACAAAGCAAGCGTTGGTGGCTTCATGGCAACTGCAACACCCTTGCATGATTAGAGGTGATGTCCCATGACGTGCTGTGAGAGAACATTTGGGCCCATGGCATTTCCGCCCCTTTCCCCCACTTGGTAGCTGTTGGTGCCTTATCATTTCTACTTGCATGCATGTGGTTCGCGTCATTCGTGTTTCACTTGCCCCAACACAGCAAAGGAGATGTAGCTGATTTCCATCTTGTTGTTGGAATGGGCTGGCCTTGATACACCACAGGTTATGCAGCCATGTTCCTCCACCGTGCTTCGGAGACCCGACACGGTTATGTAGCCAGCACTCCTCTCCGGTTAGGACAAGAAGGGTCAATTGGACAATTTTTTTGATGATGAGGTTGTTCTACATAGTAGGCGCATAATGGCAGCTTTTGTTGAATGGTTTTTGGCCCGTTGGACTTCCATCACAACGAACAGAAGTGGAATTTTTGGCTTTGGAATAAATGCACAATTGTTTTGCCATTTGTGGTTGACAGTGTGCATGGCGGCAGGCTTGTCTGGGAGGCTGCTGTTCGTACCGTGCGCACAGAGTCTCAACGACTCTGAGACCATGTGGCTTGGAGGCGTGTTGCAAAACCTACTGTGTCTTCACCCCTTCCTGAACCTCTTGTTTTCTTTTCTCGCAGGTGTTGTCATGATGCCCCTCACGACCAGTACCTGCAGGCGCAAAAGATGGGTACAACAGGTGCATAGAAGGCTTTCGCATGAGCAGAAGCACAAGTGGACGTGCGTGAGTTGCACTGGCAACCGGCAACGACATTCCGGCAAAAAAGCCGACCTGCTGCCATTCTCTTGGAAAGCAGCTCCATAATGAAAGCAGTGCATAGCAGCATCGTTTGCCAAGGTCCGACAAAGTGCCTGAGCCTAAGACCGATGACCACCATCCGCCAGTCAAATTGCGTGCAGAATGGCAAAATACTACTCCTGTACTGCAGTATTCCACGGTGGCTGAAGAATAATACAGTGCACAGTGCACCGCTCAGCCCCCGGGGAGGGTGGGGGCTACAGAGAAGCAGTGCTCGAATATATAACATGACATGCATGACCCGTTCCGTTGCTTCAGTGTCGGGTACGGGAGGCCCTGAAAGCCCCTAACAGTACATGGGCCTGGCACACCTCGGACCCACATGCTCCGCCGTTGGCAATGGAATCCGGATAATTGAGCCCCCCCAAATCCCTGAGTGCCCACTCTGTCCCGAACTGCAAGCCCTTCCTCGAACCCCGTGTGGAACCGGTTCAACGGTTACTGCACTCTAATTGCACCGGTTCGATGCGGTTCACCTTGGCACAGCTGCTGCCGCCAGAAAGTTTCTAAATGCCACTTGCTCCGTACTGCCCTGGGGGTTTTTTGTGCCATAAAAGTGTGCTTTCAGGAACGGTCTCAGAAAGCCATTTCGCGGTGAACACGGCCGCGCGTGGAGTGCTGGCGCATGCGCCGGCGCGGAATGGTACCTCAAACCACCTTCCCCGGGTTCAACATGCTTTGCCGCAGTTCACGTAGGAAGGTGGTACGGTTCAATGTGGGTCCCCAAGCTATGCCAAAGTATTGTTGTTCTGGAAATGTGCAAAGACTTATTTTTTGTGTCGCTGCTTCTTTGATGGTGTTACAACCCTCCTGCACGTGTTGCGAGGAGTCTGGGGCCGGAGTCCATGGCACGCTTGCCACGTGATTTTATGCAACCAGCCACAACAAGCCAATGGGGACATCGTTGTTTAGCCAAATTAGTGCCCGGATTCGGCGATCGATTCGACGTGTGCAACACTCCAAAAGGGGGCTTCGTGTAGTGTCCACTCCCAACCGAGCCGTGAAACTGATCTTGGACCTTCGGATGCCCAGGAGGAGGTACAGAAACCTACCCACATGGTTTTCCTCCGAGACCGATGTAGCAAGACATGAAATTGCCCCATTTTGGTGCATGCTACCGCCCTCGCATCACACGACGCACAAGGGATGTGTGATTTTGCGAGCTACCAAGCTTTTGCATTGTACAATATATAACGAGAAGGTTGCTGTGTCTTGGCCTTTTCAGGCTTGGCTACACGGTACAGCGACTCTATAACGCGAGTCGATACCACAAGAATCATTTTGAGCCGCCCCCCCCTCTCCCACCCCAGCATTCCCACCAAGAACACTGACCTTGAACACAGTGTCAGGCCATGATGGATTTGTTGGCCAGACATCCCAACAGGGCAACAGGGCGAGCAACTCCTTGCCCCACCCATGGGAATGCCATCCCCCAGTCCCCCCTTCCCCATGGCGAGCCGCGGCCGACTCGACCCGGCTGGAAATATTGGCAACCGCCGGAAACCGCCGGTGGTAGCGGTCAGATCCGGTGGGCCTGCCTTTGGCTCAGTTCTTGGTTGTTGGGGTGAGTGTGGGCTGGTTGTGGGCTAGCCCAAACTAGCCACTGGCCGGCTGGCGAGCTGGTTGGAGCCCCCGCATCCCTCCCCCCGTGTCCCCACACTGCCCACAACGGCCCTGAAATGCGTCGTCCCGTCCACACACGCACGCCATGTCCTGATCACCACACTGGTGGCCTGGGGACGCAACAGAACTACACCACCAAGGCTCGTAGGCACCCGAATCCGATTTCCCTGAGTCCCCGAAGACGCCGTGGAAAAACGGGAAAGATGGAAAAATGGGGAAAGACGGGGGGAAATGCGGGGGGAATGGGGAATCATTAGAAGAGCACAATAGAAGTTGTATGGACAACCTCTACAAGTGGCAGGAAAACGGCGAACAAGGGCGGGGAGGGGGTAGTGAGAGAAAAACGGGAGAGAAATGCGACGAGATACCCCTATTCCCCAATCCCATTTTCCCCATTTTTCCGGAGGCCGCAGACCTTCCCATTAGTCGAAAGTATCCGTGGGTATCCGAAAATTCGGGTACCTCGGAGGCTTGAGCTCGGGGACGCGACAACTCAGAACTGAACCACATCCATCATATTTGTGATGCGGTAGGTGGGGAAATCATCTTCAAAGGCGTATGGCGCGTCCTTGGCGTAAGTGATGTAGGCCGTGTGCATCCCGGCCGCCGCACCACATTTGATGTCCCAAAGCGCATCGCCAACGAAGAGGGAGTCCTTAGCGCTGCCGCCGAGGAGTTCCAATGCCTTCAGTGCGGGACCTGCGCAGACGATGCATGGACCGACACAAAGGGCTGGTGCCGGCACCAATCAGGTGCCTGGCACCCGCACAACTGCATGGATTGTGCGTGTCCGTCGAGTGCGAAAACGAAACATGTTTCATAAAGTCCAACGACCTTGAATGTAGCAACGAGAGACAATCGTCCTTCATGCAACTGTTGGCGTACACTGGAGACAGCATGGGTTATGTAGCCACCAGGCCCACTTATGGGCCCTTTTTGATTTTGTCCCCTACTCTGAAGCGGTGGGGACCCCCCAAATAGCAGGGTTTATGTAGCCACTAGGCCTACTTGTAGGCCCTTTCTGATTTTGTCCCCTGCTCTGAAGCGTTGGGGACCCCTTAGACAGCACGGGTTATGCAGCCACTAGGCCCATTTGTGGGCCCTTTGTGGTTTTGTCCCCTGCTTTGAAGTGTTGGGGACCCCTCAGGCAGCACGGGTTATGTAGCCACCAGGCCCACTTGTGGGCCACCTCTGATTTTGTCTCCTGCTCTGAAGCGTTGGGGACCCCTCAGGCAGCACGGGTCACAGCTTTTCTCGGTCTCCCATCTAACAACAAAGACAAGCTCTCAACAGTTTTTTTTCTTGGGACCCTTCTCCGCCTGTCGCAGTTTGTAGCTTCTCTCGTGTTTGGGATTTTGAGCCCTTGCTTTGTTTTGATGAGCCACACGCGCATTCTGCTCGACGAAAACTGAAGTCCGATGACCCTGACCTGTGCCGCAGGAGTCGCGGAGAATTTAGGACTCCCTGTCGTCTCCCTCCCTCCGTCTCACACCCGGATGCGGTTTGTGCTTCGTTGTGCTCTCCGGGGTCAGAAACGCGTCGAAGTAATCAAAAATGCCCAAGCTCCTGGTGAAGAGTTCTGCTGTGTGCCGGGTACGGGACGTCACAATCGCCAGCTTCTTCCCCTGGGACAGCATTCACCGGGGGGTGAGGCGCAGATTTGTCGGACAATTGCGCAAGGGGACCTGTTTGCATCCACAACCGATTTGTTGCGAAATCAGGAGATTGGAAGGCTGCATCATGTGAATGCGCATTGCCTGATGCAAAGGCCAGCCCTGCTGGCGAGGGATATTCGGGACATTCACGCAAACCCCGAGCAATCACCACATCTATGTGCACCAAAACTACTGCCAAAGAGACATGGACACCGCGCAACAGCATCAAAGTATGCCACACGCCTCGCCACGGAACAAGCTTGGCGAGGGAGAAAAAGGTTTGCGGGGCTGGGGGTCGTTCAAGCCCCTTTTCCAGACCCCCCCCAGGTGGGGGGGGGGGGAGGGCGTGGCTCCCGGGACGGGAGCCCAAAACAGGCCCCGGGGGGGTCCCCGGGGGGTACCCCAACATATACAGCTCAAAATGAACCCCACGATGCGCCGATCCTTTAAGGTATGAATCATGGGGGGGGGCGGGGGTGGGGGGCTTCTTCAAATTTTTTCGACCTGGCCGCTTCGGCCGCTTTGCTTTTTGTGGCTGAGTTTCTGATGAGCCATCACTGGTACTTGGACTGCCCTTTTACAAAGGCTCTGTCACGGGAGCCCCTTTCCCAACCCCCCCCCCCCCCCCCGGCCGTCCACCCGGCGATCCGCTCCGTAATTGTCAAGAAAAAAAAATAGCCGGCCTCCGGTACGCTCGGACCTCAGCAGAGCGACCGCCAACGAGTGGCTGCTGTCAGCCATTGGCCAATGGGTGTCGGTTGACTATCAAGTGCCGTCGGTTACGAACGCTGGCACAGTGAAAGGTGGATCATTCGGTAAGGTGGACCATCGTGTCGATGGCTTGAGCTGCTGCTTCCAGCGGCACTTGTCTCGCCAGTACTCCAAATACTCCACACCGGGTACTCACTTTTTGTCCACAACATTTCTTAAGAACTATGTCTGACGGCCGTCGCACGCTCATGATGGTGAACCAGTCATTCACGATAACCCCCGACTTCCTTTTTCTCGCCCCACCCCCTCTTTTGCGTTTGAATCTGAACCGCGTGAGTGCTACTCCCCTCTGGTCATTGGTTGCCATGACAGGGGGCGATCACAACTGCAGCAGAAAGTGGGCAGTGGGAGCGGGATGATGCGAAGCACGGTCACGGCCACGCAAGGCCACGGCAGGGCCAACGGGCCCCCCTGGACCGCCAAGGGTTCATGGTCGTCTGTGCCCCCCTGTGTGACATTCCGTCGGGTTGCTGTTTCTTTACGGGGCCCTGGACAGTCACCCGTGCTTCCCTTCGCGTGTTGCGTCGGGTGCTGCGTTTTGTCGGCCGCTGCGGCCGCTGCTCGTGCTGGTGTCATTTCCGCGTTCGCGGAGCCCCGTGGTTGGTGTGCTGGGGCTGTGCTGGTTGCGGCGGGTGCCGTTTGTGCCTTAGCGGTGCCCAGCAGTTGGCGTACCGGGGGTTGTGCTGGTTGCTGCGGGGTTCAATTGACGGTTTTTGCTGCCCACGCACCTCCGGTCGCCCACAACCTGGTTCGCTGCGTTCCCGTGTGCGTGAGGCCCAGGTGCCCCACTCCTCCACACGTTGAACCGGCCGTCCACCCCCTGCGCTCCACCACTCTGTGGGTCGCGCGTGCGACGCGTTCCTCGATGGTCGCGGGTAGCGTGCGCTTCGCGGGTGGTGTGCGCTCCGCTATGGTTGACGTGGGTGGCGTGTGCGCTTGCGTGGTGTCCGGGGTGATGCACGGTGGCCGAGCAGTCGTCCTTGGTTCTGCCCACCCCGGTTTTGTCGGAGGTTCCTTCCCTTCACCCCCTTCCGGAAAAAGGTTTGTCAATCTTTTGAATCTCAGCTTTTCAGTATGTGCGTCCCATGTCCCCGGGGGAGGCGAGAAAAAGGTTTGTGGGGGGGGGGGGGTCGTTCGAGCACCCTTGACGGTTTGGCGGCGTTTTGGCAAGCAAGAGAGCGGCACCGAGTGAGCAAGCAGTAGCCAATGGTCAACTTAGACCTGTGCAGGGCTGAATCACAAGCACACCTTATTCTTCAACACTTCCAAAGCTTCCTTGACCCCAGGATACAGCACCACGTTCCCCTCCCAATGATTGATTTGATGTTCAAAGTGCGCTTGTGCCCAAGATTCCACGACACTTTCGTCGCATGGAATTTGGTGCTGTTCGCCGATCTCCTTGTATTGTTGCCGAAGCGGTTTGCCTATGGTCTTCTTCACTTCGGCATCAGTCATATTGATGCCTGAATGAGCGTAGGTCAGAAGAAGCAGGTCCGCAAATGAGCACCCACCACTGTGACGGCAACACCGCAGCAACCAGTGGTTATGGGCATGCAACACGCCCATCAATGCAATCGTCGCATGGAAGCTTCGATGGGGAGAGAGACGGCGTGGGAAAGGCGCAAACTCTGCATGAACACAGATCAGGATACTTGAGGCTGCGCTGTGGGTCCTGTCCAATGTGCGTCGGGTGCCCATCCCACTCCTACCCTTCGCCATCACCATCACCAGGACACTTGGACACCAGGCAACTCTCACCAACCCCCGGCAGATCCTGCTGATCGCATCGACTCGGCGTGCCACAGGCCACCATCACCCCGGCACTGATGCCAAGGCGCCACCCTTCTGGCACTGGATACCCCATTGCCTGCCCACACACACTCCATCCTGCCCACCAACAACCACTGAGTGCCCCTCCAATCCACTGATCGTCACCCCGAGCTTGCTGTGCCCCCAGTATTGCGTATGCGACTTTTGCACCTCTTGCGGGTCCCGCGCCCAATGCCCGTTGATGCACCCCACATCCTCCATACGCTCCACTGTGGTGACCACGCAAGGTGCGTCCACACCCGTTTCCCCGGCTTCCTCCCTTGCACCATGAACCGCACTGCGATGCACCCCTTGGAACCCTCTACTTGCAGTTGCAGCCAGCAAGCCGGATGCAGCCACCCCACCTCATGCATGCACTCAGCGTGGTGTTACTTGCCACAGCTGTGGCTAGGTGCTTTGCTCTGGCTGGCTGCAGCTGGCTTGGAATAGGGGGCGTTTGTGCACAGCGCGCACATTACAGGGGGAAATTGGGGATTTTTGCTACCATTGGCAATATTCTTGCCTCTGTGGACCATACTACACCCCTGACCAAGGGCGCTTTAGCGAGGAGGGGTGGCCCAGCTTCTCATCATTCCAAAAATTCAGATGCAACATTTGGAATTCTTGTTGGTAAACCTCCCGTTGACGAGGCCGGCTTGCCGCCCATGGTTGTGACACCGACGTAGACAGTGTATTTGACCGCCCCGATGGCGGGGGTTTGCGCCGCTTAGCCTTTGGCAACGTGAGGAGACTACGGCCGGGCTGACTTAGAGAGGGTGGCGGTGAAGGTGACCGCACCCGGTACTCCCTTTCCATTGATGTGGACATGAAGGTCTGAGAGACGGTAGAGTAGTGGAGGCCCCCGAACAGGGTACCCGAATGTATCACCATTACACTGAATCGGGTACCCTTTTTGAGTGACATACACACAAATGCACTAGAAATGACGGCTAGGCATGCAAGCAAGTCATATGAATACACAACAAGGCTCATTTTTATTGATACTAGGCACTACTATGCAGTTTGGGTATGGTCTTGTACACCACACAACAGTAACCTGAAATCTAGACTACCCAACTAAAAATTATCTTATACGCCTTGGACGCCTGTGATTTCCTATTGATTCCTTATTTTTCATGGGCCCAGTGATACCCCCCCCAAAGGGGAGGGGGGTGGACGGGGGGGGGGGGGATCGATGCACGCTTTGCTCTGTCCACTAGATGCCACAGATGACTCTGTGTTTCTGTATAGCCTCACCTAGGGAGCCACAAGGTTTGACGGTGCTGCATTCCTCACCAGGGCACGGTACGCCAGCAGGTTCCGCCACTCTCACCACCCACCCCTTCCCATTTGGCGCTCCACCCCTAAAACGGGCTCGGAGGCGATTCATTGGCATGTGAGGCATACTTGGAGCAGGTGTGTCTGTGGGGGTCTCGACCAGCACGCGGCTGGCGACAGTACCCCCCCTCCCGCTGTTGGGTGTGGAACAGGGGGCCGCTTGGCTGCCGGACGCATGCTGGTGGACAGCACGAGACGGAAGGCCTGTGGGGCGGGGTTGGGGCAGGGTGCATTGCCGTCCCCCTGTTTTCATTTGTTGGGTCCTCCATCCATCATGGTATCGGCCTGCTTGGGAAGGCCCCCTCTATGCGAGGGCCGTGTGGGCGTCAAGCGTGTCCCACTCCACGTTGTCGCATTTGCGGGCGAAAGGCGTGGGGGACACGTCGATATTTGATGTCTTGACCGGGTACTTTGTGCTGGTTGTGCACACGTGGCTTGGGCGCTTGCGCGTGCGTTTTCCATCCGCTTGGACGTAAGTTGCTGCGGGACTGTGGTTGTGGTATCAAAGCAAGTGCGACAGCGCTGTGGTGGGGCGGCCTTTGCATGAACAACAGTGAAAGCACTGGCAATGACTCAAACAACACCTCCCGTTGTTCTGGCAAGGACGTTGTGTCCGCACACTGTGAGCAGACACTAGCAGTGAGAGCAGCGTTGAGGTCCACACCACCATTTCGATGGAGGCGCAGGGCAGGGCAAGAAGTGGCAGGACAAGGATCAGCAGCCCCACGACACCATCCCCACATCACTGAACAAACTTCGTGGATGGTGGAACGGTAGAACTGGGTCATAATGCGATGAGGTCCCTCACAACACTTGGCTCAGACAAGGGTGACGAGGTGGGGTGGGCGATGACCGGCACGGGCTGGTACCCCCCGCCCCCCCCCCCCCTTGCGGGAGCAACAGTAAAAGCACTGACAAGGACTCAACACCTCCTGTTGTTCTGACAAGGCCGTTGCCATGCGTACACCGTGAGCAGACACCAACAGCAAAGCAATGCATCATTGAGGCCCAGACCGCCATCGTGTCAGAAAAACACGAGGTGTTGTTTCTGCAACCTTTGAAATCATGGAGTTTGGCGGTTCCTTTCTGTGGTTGTCCGAGATGATCAAGTTTTTTCTGTGGTTCGGGGCTGGGGATGGTATTTCAGGGGTACGAATGGCTGTTATGCCACTTGTTGCTCCTCCCTTCAGTACGTGACTTTGGTGCACCTCCACAGACGAGGGGGGCCGGTAGTTTGTTATCAACGGTTGATATGAACGACTTCTTGAATAAATGCTGTTGATATCTATGTCACACACGTTGCTTTGGTTAGGGTTTATCTTTTATTGAGTCGGCAAAAGGGCCTCTGTGAGCTTTTCTCCCCCTGGTCGATGAACGTCCGAGCAAGGAGAGTGGGCAACCTATGACGTTCTTGAGCACGTGTTGAAAGCAAGCCACAATGAGGCCACTGGAGTCAATCAGCGTGCCATCCAAGTCGATAAGATAATAATCGTAGCCTCTCATTCTTTCAATTCTACACACGAGTCCAAGCACGGATGAAAAGTTCGATGCGTTTGGGACATTTGGTGCCGGGAGAATGGGAGCCAAATGCCACACGCGGCCGCAACCCGCCAGCCGATTCGTGTGGGGCCCGATGATCCCATCTCTCATCGCACACGAGCGCGGGCGAGCAGCGTGATTCGGATTCAATGTGGAACTTCTCTTGGGTGTTCAGTCCCCAGTGAGCTTGGGTGCCAAGTTAGGGTACCTCAACTGTACTAAAATCGTGGACCCTGCTCAAAGCAATGCGTGTGGGTCCCCACCAATCATTAATACCACGTGCAAAGCAAAAAGGTGTCGTACAAGCGACGGTAACCCCCCCCCCCTGCCCAACAGATTACCGTTCATCTTCAATTCAGAGTAATCACACATTCAAAAATTGCATATCCTCCAATCTTGCATAGGGCTTTGGGCCATAGAAAAACAAGTACATGAACACAAAACGCCTGCAGTGTGATCTCGCTTTAAGTGACCACTGCAAATGAAGCGACGAACCGAAAACATTGTTCTCTTTGCTTCGTTAGTGGCAGTTTTCCATGTTTTGCCTGTGTTGGTGTGTTCCAGTTCACTCTCAGGGTTTTCCACCACATTCCCAACATTTGTGGTCATCATTGTGATGGTTCCTCCCAACTTAGTATGGCTCCTCCATACTGACGAGTGGCATGTGTTCGATTTTCATCACCTTTTCCTCTCCCGGATTGCCGCATTGAATTTTCATGATTACTGTGCGTCGGCTTTTTTGTTTTTTTCTAGGTCCAGACCAAGATGAGCTGGCGTAGCCTGCTCACCATATGGTACTCGAGGCAACCTCTCGGAATCAAGGTTCAGAGCTGTCCAGTTGTACGATGATCCCACAAGCGACTGTGGTCGCGGATCTGACACATAGTGAGGATTAGCTGAGTAATGCAGTGGAAGACTGCCACGCCCATAGGCTTCTCAGTATGCATAAGGCACTCAGACTGTAGGCTGATGTTCATGATTCCTGTGTGTCTCCTTTTGTTGGGCCTCAATAGGAAGCACGCGATGTGAGCCAGTTTCCTTGCAAACGGCACAACAACAAAGCGGAATTGCATTGATGTGCCTAAACGGAATCTCTTTGAGTTCATGTTAAATTGGAAAATGTCGAGTACACTTTTCCAAACTTCTCTCGATGGCCAATTTTGAAAGGAGGCCAGCCTTTCTCGGTCTTGGACAACGCACTGCCCACGATGGGAAGAGGCCACGGACTGTGACAACAATGCTAAGGTTGACCTTTGTTGATTGCCCACTGGCAGTCTTCCAGTCGGGTGCTTTTCCAATATAGTCCCATGAGGCAAGGCACGGCGAAGATCTGGTATGTCTGAATTGCACGGAAGATCCAGAATAGTACCAAGAAGTTGAATCGTCGTTGAGGTAATTTGAAGAAGTTCATGAGGCAGGGGATACGGGAATCTATTTTGCAAGCTTTGTCGTCCACCCCAAGGAATGGGACACATGACATAGGAAATGTCAGCGCACAGGGGGCGGGCGGGCTTTCAACTGGGGGGGGGGGAGTGTCGGTACAGCCCTCAGGCCAGACCCCCCCCCCAAAAAAGGCTCAATTGACAGGCCCCCCGAAATCCTACGGAGACTGACCCCCGAGCCCAAAAAGTCAGCCAAAAATGGGATCAGTTGGTGGTGGTCTGCATCTACTTGGGTGGTGGTGGTGGTGCATGTTTTGGCTATTGGAAAAAAGTCTGGGGAACCCGGATGTTTGTGGCATGTGCCATGAGTTCCTTCAACTGGCAAGGTGCTTTGCGTCTCCATGCTGTTTCAAGGCAGCTCAGGTCATTCAAGGTCACATTCCCACTACACTGCCTCTTCCCTCAACCTCTCCCTTGGGCCAAGTGACCTGCACAAGCCTTCACCCCCGAGGCACGACAGGGTATGGAGAGCAGGCGAAGGCAAGGCACAAGACACAAGGGACTCACCCACGCCACCAATGTCAACAAGCAGTGGGGATAGAGCACCACAGCCAAAGCCTAAACCTCAGCCTTTGCCACATCTACCAATTGCTGGCGTTTTGAGGTCCAAGGCATGTGGCACCACACGAAGGCGCTCACATGACTTACCCCTGGCTTTACGACGATTGAGACCTCCTTTGAAAGCTTCTAGAGGGCCATTTGATTTGCCCATGGGTTAATGCAAGTTTTTACAAGCTACATCTTTCTCTCTGAACGCCATTTTGAGCTGGTCCTCAAGCGTTTGCAAACTAACTTTGAAAATGACTTCATCACTCTATCCCTCATTCTCAGCATTTGACTTCTCGTTTTAATCGTGCAGCACGTGTGTCATCACTCTCCTCCTTATGCCCATGCTCATAGTCTTCTCGGCAGGCTAGCCATCATTGCTCTTGACATGGTTGGTGAAGTCTCAATTTACGGAGCTTTTTGCCATCCACAACAAGCACTTGCAGCATAGTAATCACGTAGACCTCTTCGTGGTTTCTCTTGTCGATTATCATCTTAGGCCTGCTGACTCTTCTGCAACTATTCCATTGACACAGGCATGAAAACTTTCAACACCATAATTTGATCTTCTTCAGTAATAGCACACGTACCATAATTCTTCTTGATGCTTGACTGCAAGCATACATATTTAGGTGGTCTCACACCTAAGTATTGGCATTTTTCATCAAACAATCAGGGAACTTTGGATCTGAATTTCAATGTCAAACAAATGGGCGAGACGATGAAGCCGTAATTGTGATCATTGAAGGCAACGCTTCCAGGCGTAAAGCATGAGCTGAGTGCCGATTTCACATTACAGCATCTGATTGTTGTGGTTGTTAGGAAGAAAAATTGAATTCCATTCATCTTGTACAGTTTGATATTCTTTGCTTTTTTTTGGCCGCCAAGAGGTTGATTGTTTGCTGGCCATTACTGGGTTCTCTTCTTGCCCAGGGGACCAAATTGACTTTGTAGCAATTCTGGAAATCTGCACTTTTGAGTCATCGGTTGGGCACTAACATTGGATCAAATGGGAAACAATTGCTGTTTTTGGATACCATCATAGCAACTGTAAGTAAGAAGTTTTATTGTGAGGTGCAATCATTTTGCCATATTTGTATGATTGGATCTGAGGTTGGTCAATTCTATTCATGAAGCCACCCTTTTACTTTGGTGTCTATTCTCAAGTGCATGGTCCAATTATATTGTGCTACATTACGTCAAGGCTTCGCTGGGTATTTTGAAAAGTAGCGAAGCTCGCAATGGATGTGCTCAAGGCTGATCTTCCATGACATCTTCCGGCTCCCAAAGTTAAGCCTGATCTTCCATGATATCTTCCGGCTTCAAAGTGTCAATACTGAGGCCCCGTTACGGCATACTTTTTCTGCACTGTGTGCTGCTTAACCTGTTGATTAGAAAGAAACTTCTGAGTGATGCTGCCCTGATCCTGGTCAGAAACTAGAATGGAAGGTAGCAGTCATAGTGCAGGCCTTCCACCAACCACTGTCCAACTGATTTGACTTCATAGTGTCTGAATTTGCTCAACACAAGACTCACATCCTGACGCGACTGTATGCCATTGCGGCAACATCCGTGGCACATAAACACACCGTGTGTGTCCACATGTGGTTGGGGGGCATATGTGTGTGTATTTGCACCACATGCCGCAGATCTAAATCAAAGACCATGCATCGCAATGACACCAAAGCACAAAAAGCAAATGCACACCTGTTCCTTCAACGGAGGAGTAAAGACTGCAGACACAATCCTAAACTCCATGCTACAACACTGCTCGTGTCCCCTGACAATGTGACGATTCCTTGCCCAATTGTTTCTGTAGAGGCTCAAAACACTGCATGCAATATCTTTGCGGGGGGCAAACAGTGCCCGACATGCCTTGATACAACTTGATACAAACCACTGTTGTTTTTGAAACAGCCGCTGGCCTCTGGAACACAAGACGAAAAGAGCCCGGTGGAGGCGGGAGTCAGCACCCCCAAACCCAGCCTAGGCGGTCCTGAAACTTGGTCAGAGACATTTTGGCATGGCGAACTCGCAATTCCCAATCACTGGAGGATTTTCAAAAGGGGGGGGGAACGGGATAGGGTGGGGTCAGGGGATTGGGGAAGGGGTGGGGGGGGCACTGTAATGAGGCTGGCTTGCATGCATGCATTGGGAGCAAAATACTGTCAGGGTGCTGCGCTGGCATGCATGGTTTTGCACTGTTGGCCATCCGACCACTGAATAGCGCTCGCCAGTCACGGGAAAAGAATCGCAAACAAAAAAATACGCCAGTGCCCACCCCAGTGCGGTGCTAACGTCATGGAATGGCCTCTGGAGGCTAAAAGCCAACCCCTGAGCTGCAGAGTCCTGTATTTCGTTGTGGGGAAATCCAACTTTCTACGACACAGACCGTGTTCGGCCCTTTGAAAACCCAACTTCCTGGGCAAACAATGACTACATGGCACTGCGATCTGCGTCGTGCCAACAGAGGTCAGAGTGGTATATCCCTTTTTCTCCTCCTCGCTTGCACAGCTAATTTTTACCTCACCTCACGCTCCTCTTGACACTACACGTGGTATGCATTTTAGGGAAAACGGTAGGGTAGGAGGCTGCGATGCAGCTCAAAATGGATTGCAACACCATGGCCCAATCAGGCAGCACTTCCCCAGGGGTTCAAGTAAATGTGACGCTGCATGTAACCTCCTTGTGCAATGACTGCACAAGCGAAATTGTTCGGGCGCTGGCGCGGCACCAGCACTGTTCGTATGCGCACTGCAGCTACAGCGGATGTAGCTCCCCAATCTCTGCAAACGTACCCAGTATCGCAGTTTCCGACACTGATTCGCAGGAAGGAGCCACAAGTTTCGGCAAATCTTGACTTGTGGCATGAGATTCACCCTTTTGCGGTGGTGGCGTGAAGGCGGTGCACGGGCTGCGCGACACTTGTGCAAAGAGCACACGCTGGACCATTCCGAACACCCAATTTACCTGCGCAATCCCACCCTCTTATAGAGCCAGCCATGTGCAGCTCATCACCGTGCACCCACCGCAGCAACAGTTCGGTATTGTTGGGACAGTAAAGCTCCCATGGTGAGCCCTAGAACCCTTTCAAAACGCCCAAACGAAGGAAAAAGGTTGGTACACTCCACGCGCGGCTTGACTTCCCCGTGTCAAAGAGCCCTGCGGTGCCCTCTGACTCCACGATAAGTCCAGAGACGCCCCCAAGAGGACGCAAAAAGCCTCAGAACCTGCACAGATTAGCCGCTACCTGTCCCAAACCAAGAACAGGCCTTGTCTTGGGCCCCTTTATCATACCTGGCACCACATCGCATCGCAAGTCCCTGCGATCCTTTGACCAACCTTTTCCGCCGTTTGCTTCGTTGTGAACATCTCCATCCTGACTGTCCATTGCTCCGAGCGTTAGACCTGTTGCCCCTGAAAACTGGCATCACCAATCCAATGCAACCCCCTGTTTTGGCGTCCTGGGACGGAGCACCGAATCGGTAGACGCCCAATGGTTAGGCCTGTGCACACGAGGCGTGGGAGGTGTGTCTAGCGAGAGGCACGCGTCAATTATGTGCACACACGGGTTCGGAGCCCCACCTTCATTGTTCTATGTGCTGGGACTACTGTGTGAAGCTGAGCCCGTATCGCTGACTGGGTCTGTGAATCGGAATGTGGTGGAATGGCCTCTGCCTCCTGGGGTGGTGTCTATGTTGGTGCCCACAACAACGGTTGTCACTTGATGCCATTGCCTGTGATCTTCAGCGGCCACAGGGGACAAGGCGGACCAGTGGCCTCCGGCTATCAGGCGGCCCTTTGCGAAACCAAGGGTAAACGACGTGCCAATGACGACGGCAACAACACCAACAACGAAGGGGGATACTGGGAATCGATCAAAGAATAGAGACAGTTGAGGCATCTCGGAGCACCAGCCATCTGCCCACAGCGGAGAGCCCAAAGGCGCCAGGGGCGGTTGGCAAGACACCTCGACACCTCGACGTCTGGGCGAGCGTTCGTGCGTTTTTTGTCCGGAACCGGTGTGCGCCTCTCTTGGCCTGCGTTTTCAAGAAGGTTTCAGAGAGCGAAATTGAACACATCCAACAGGGTCGGAACCGGAGCCTCAGAAACATCGGCTTGGGTCATTGCCCCCTCACCCCCCCCCCCCCCCAAAAACCGATCAGTACCCAGAAATACCAACCGGCACACCAACTCAGCCCCACCACCCAACCCACCAAAAACAGCAGGGCTGTCCTCGATACCCAACTGCCGGACTCCGATTCCTCCAGCAAGCGCGCGCGACCCGGTCATTGCATCGGTTGGTAGCACGCCTCCGACGCAATGCGCCGGCAGACCATGTTTCTGGGCTGCAGAACGGTCCGTGGTCTGCCCCGCGACCACCCCCCGGTCGACCGGCGCTTGTTCGCTTGTACCGTGTCCGAACCTGCCACTGCCTGGGCCCTGCGCCACACGGCCCCTTGGCACGTACAACGCCATTCTGACCCGGGCACATACCACCGACCAACCGCCGTCGGTTGACCAACAATCGCCAACCGACCGCAAATCCCTCAATCCCAAAAGACCAGACCGCGCGCCACGCGGGAGACAACGAGCGCCCTGCCCAGCCGCGCCCTAATTCCCTTGATTGTAATACCCCATGGAGCCCTGCATCTCGTCCCACGACCGCTTGGTGCCCCCCGACGGGTCCCCTCCGCCCCCCTTGCCGTCTTTGCGCGGGGCCCAGGACCGCCTGCCGCCCTGCCCCTCCCCCGCGTCCCCCTTGCCCTCCCAGCCCGCGGGCCCCTGCGGGCGGGGCATCCACTGCTGCTGGCCCTGCGGCTGCCCCTGGACCTGCACCGGGAGCGGGGCCTGCGGCACCGGCACCGGCATCTGCACCTGCACCTGCACCTGCGGCACCGGCACCGGCGCCCCCTGCCCTGCCCCCTGCCCCTGCCCTTGCCCCGGCCCCGGCCCACGGCCCCCGCCGCGCCCCCCCTTGCCCTGCCCCTTCCCCCCGCCCTGTTTGCTCGGTTCGGGCTCCTTGCCCTCGATGAACGCCAGCAGCTTCTTCTTGTCGCCCTGGCCCTCAATCACGGACTTGTGGGGCGCCAGGAAGGTCCGCATCGCGTGCTTGTGCTGGGGGTTGTCGGACTTGGCGAACATCTCCTGCAGCACGCCGGCGGAGTTCCCGTTGTGCAGCAGCAGCAGCGCGAACTCCCCTGCAGACGCGGGGGCGCGGGGCGGGACGGGGCGCCGCACAGACACAAACAACACACAGCGACGAGATCGAGTTGAAGGCCAGTCAGGTCCAAAAGGAAAATGCCACTGCGATACCCGGGGGGGGCGAAATTAGGAACGTGCGAAATTTGGAATCGCGAAATTTGGTGCGGAGAAAATCTGGCACCAATTCGCAAATGCCACTGCAAACTTTGGTACCAATTCCCAGATTGTGGCACAAGAACAAACGTAGACCGCGAATGGTGGTTGTTATTTCCTACGGGCCTTCAGTAGTTTCGTTGGTTGCTGTTATTTCTTGGAGGCTTCTGAATGGTTGCTTGGATGGTTGCTCTTATTTCCTGGAGGCTGTGGGGCACAATGGAAATGTGCGTGCCAAGAGAGCTAAAAGCGACACCTAGAAAAATCGCTTCGAACCTTCAAATACACCGTGGCATAATTTGGCACACTTTTGTTGTGCCGAATTTCGCCGTTCCAAATTTCGCCTCTTCCCTCCCCCGGTATTTCGAAAGATTTGGTGTCGACACAATGTTTACTGCTTCGTATGTCATTGTTCCTGGTCGGTGCGTCATCATCGATAAGGATGCGCTGCCGTTCCGATGCTATGCTACAGTTCGCAGAAATACATGGAAATGGGCGCACGGTTCATGACTGCGTCGAGGCTACTCCCACTTCTGGGCTGCGCAGTGGCAGTCATTCGTCCACCCGTCGGCAGGGCAGTGGGTAGCACGCCTCCGGCGTAATGCACCGGCAGACCATGTTTCTGGGCTGCAGAACGGTCCGTGGTCTGCCCCGCGACCACCCCCCGGTCGACCGGCGCTTGTTCGCTTGTACCGTATCCGAACCTGCCACTGCCTGGGCCCTGCGCCACACGTCCCCTTGGCACATACAACGGCGAAGTCTCTGTTCGCCATTCTGACACGGGCACACAACGGAATGCCGCATGCACGGAATGGCGCGGAAGTGCAGACAGGGACGGGTGCTGCCGGATTGGGAAGCGCTCAAGACCTGGAGGAGGCACAATTCCTCCTGAGGCAGGGCGGGGGAACGGCACAGCAGGGCAGGGAAGCGCCATGCGTGCCCTGGGAACCTAGCCAGGGGTAGAGTACGACAAGCATTCAGCAAAGACCTGGTCCCAGACCGTGACCCGATCCCTTGCCCTGACCTGAATTACCGCAGACACCTGTTGGATCAGCCAAGACAGCCCTCAAGATCTTCTCGCGGTCCGTGGACACTCCCACATCCCAGGCAGCTTTGCAGATGGGGCTGCCCACCGGATGCATCATCAGCTGGCACCACTCCGGAAGCAGCACCTGGAGACCACCGCAATGATAGGCATGGGGGACATAGCGATGCAGGGGATGGGAAAGGCTTGCCTGAGGACGATGCTGAATGGGACAGTTGCGGTGCGGGGAAATTTGGCCACCCCTTGGCACCACAGGCATTGCGACTGCGGGGGAGGCGGGTGGGGGGGGATCGAGCCCTCCGCCAGCCCCCTGTGGGGGGCTGACCGGAGGGGCTCCATTGATTGGATCCCCCTTAAAGGGCCGCAAGGTGGCCTGAAGATGCCATGAACCCCAAACGTGACAAAAAATGAAAATGGTAGTTTGGGGATCAGTGCACGGAGAGGGTCCGCAAAATTCAGTGCTTGTCTGGGGGTCAGTGCAAAAACTTTTTCAACCATTTTGGACCACCACAAAGTTTCGAAACTCATGGTGACTGATTGAGGGCCCAGTCAATTGAGCCCTCAGCCCGGACCTCCACCCCCAAATTTTTGAGGCGGCTCTATTGACCTCACTCCCCCGCACTGAAAGACGACTCCTGAACATCACAAAGGTTGGAGTGCCATGCGTTGCAATATGGTGCAGGTATGCAACACTTTTGCTACATTGTTCAATCATATGGCATTTCACTGACCACAACCGCAATGGCATGGCATTCCGAGTCACAACAAGCGCTTGGGGTGGAATGAACCATTGCCGCCAAAACCAGCGGCGGGGAGCGGTGGCTCCCCCTATTCAAGGGCATGCTCGCCCGCCTCCTGCACACTACTGCAGCTCTGCCTTGGCACATGACAAGTCTGAAAGACATGCATCTTTCTGCCACAGCTCTGCTTGACACTGGCAAGTTCCATCTCTACTTTGTTTACACTGGGGATGGGGCAGCCGGATGCCAGCAGCGTCGTGGGGGCATGCCACCGGCACCCGTGCCGTCAGCAGTGCCGCCGAGGGCCTAGGGTGGCCAGGTGAGCACCCGTTTGAGCCCCAAGCCACAGGGGGCCAGTCCTTGCGGTCTCACTAACAATCCACGCACAGTCGGCACTGCCACGGAACCCGGAACCAAGTCCCGAGGACCCTGACCTGGACCCTATGGGGAATGCCTCCTACGGAGGTGACGAAGTGGACTCTCCCCAAGTTGAGGCTCCGGACATGGGCCACTCCCCACGGGCAAAGGCTGGCGAGGAATGAACTGCCGGAGACGCCTCCCACCACCACCCACCCGTGTGCAACAGGGACATTGTCCCAGCAGGAGGCACAGGGCCTCAGCGATAGCGACGCTAACAATGAGGAGGAAGCCCTCACACCAAGAGGGCCCCAAGCCCGTCCACGCTACATCCTAGATCGCCTGGGACATAGGCGTTGGGGGTATGAGCGTAGTGGCCGCCTAGGGTCCTTCTAGGCTCCTCCCACACGGCTCCAGCGATCTTGTTGGGGGCGATTGTCAGCCCAACGGCCCCCATGGGTTGGAGGACCCAATGTCCACCCTCCTGAGGGGCATCCACCATGGCCACCACCTCAAAACAATTGCGCTTCTTGATGAGGATGGACATGGGGTGTGCCGCCGGTGGCGCCTGCGGGGGGGGGGGGGGGTCACCAAGTGGCGGATGACCATAAGGAGAGCCCGTGTCTGCGGGGGCGCCTGCCAAGGAGGCGGTAGGGCGCTCCAAGTGTTGGTGTCGGCCATGGCTCTCCCCCGCGAATTTCAGCTCCACCTGGCCCTCTACGACGAAGTAGGTCGTAAAGCCCACGCCCTTGGGGGTAGGGTCCTCGATGGCGTTCCCTTCCCAGCTGCGGAGCTCGTAGCTCGGGGACTCCACCACGAAATCGGTGAGGTGCAGCTGGTCTCCAATGCGCAGGGCGCAGGTGGCCAATGCTTGGCCGAGGTTGTCCCCATCCGGGGAATGGGGTCCCACGATTGGGGTTGTCATGGCCCTTGCCTCTCGCATTTGGCGGCCCACGGCCACTAGGCGTAGGGTGTCCACGTAGGCTGCCACATCGTGCAAGCAGCATGGGTCCGCCTCATCCACGGCCCTATCCGAGCATGGCCACCAGCCGCATGTGGTCTCGGAGGATGTCCGGGTGGGTGCTCCGCCTCCGTGTCCTGGGTGGCTGCGCCAAGATTTGCCACCGCATGCTGGGCGGCCAGACTATCTTAGAGGGCCCCAAACACATGAAGCAAGCTGTGGGTATCCACTGGCCTGTCGCGGGCCAGCCCCGGCTGCAGCCAATCCTTCAAAGCCTCGGCGGGGGCACCCCGGAGCTTGAAGTGGGCCGGCTTAGTTGGCTTAAGCTGTTGGCTGTAGCCCCACAGTGCCCGCAACGTTGAGCGGCACCCATGTTGTACGGTACCTGTGGCTCGACCCGGGGGCGACAATTGCTCCAACCTACGGCCCGGGTGGAGTGCTGCGCGGTGAGCACGACTTGCACACGCATGCCTCGGGGGTGCACAATGTGCGCCATCCGGGGCTAGCTCCACCAGCATCGAGAGGACCTGCGCCCTTTGCTAGAAATGTGGGTCCGTCGCTGGCAACAAGCCCCCAAGGATTGGGCTCTGGGCCCAATAGGCCCTTGCCACTCCGAAGCGGTCATGGGTGGCCGTGAGGCCAAGACCACCCGAGAGCGGGTCGCCTGCCGGCAGGGCCACACGGTCCAACTCACCATGGCCATGGGGGATGCTATGACCACATTGGGATGGGCCGTGGTACTCCCGGTGTGTGAGCAACCCATGAACGACCTCCCTAGCGACACCTGCCTGCATAGGCTGTTGGTGAGTGTGGTGGACATCCACATGCAGGTGGAGCTCCCCCTACATGCATGCCTCCAAGAGCACCTACGAGTGGCCACGCTCCCACAACCCCAGGCTAGTGGCACGGAGGGCCCCACCATGGTATGGCACCGAACACCGCCCAGGGACCGCAATTGGGAGTGGGTATCGAGGCACGGCACACAATGCTTACCATTATGACCGCCCGGCCACCGGAGCCGTGGATAGAGCTCCGAGCAAAGGTAGTTTAGGTACCTGGCTAGGTGCCTGGCCCACAAGTGCCTAGGGCACCTAAACAAGGGACCCTTGAATGTGGCCCTCCACGCCCCGCAAGCATTGCCGTCAGCCCTGCATACACACTTGCGGGAACATTTTGGAGGCAACGCAACATTGCGCCCCCCCAGGGCCCCTACGGCCCCACAAGGCCCCTACGACGGCCCCCCAATATATGCGGGCCCGGGCGGAACTAGGGCTATGGTTCCATGAACTACCGCCGCTGGCAACCATCCGTGGGGCCGTCTTGGCGACCGATGCAGGCGCCACCTTGGCGGGGATGGCCATGGCGCTGGTGTAAGAGAGCACACTAGGGGAACACCCAAGTGGCCTCCGGAGTGGGGACAAGAGGGGGGGGGGGTGACCTTGTTACTCTGTGTCCGCCGCCTGGCGCAGCCAGGAGGGCATCCAGTGGGTGGTGCCCGACTCAGAATCTGCCGTAGGCGCCCTATGCACCTGCCAGGAAGGCGGGCACTACGGGGATGGTGTACATCACCATTGTGCACATACCTTAGGAGCGCAACGCCTTACCACAAAGGCTATGATAAACATTCTAGCCACGCCATCGCACTGGATCACTTATCAACATATCAACATGCGAGTGGGTGCCGCCACCTAGGAGGAGCCACGGACGGACCTCGCCTGGATGTTACGCCACCCGTACACGTTCCTGCCCACGGAGAAGCTCAAGGACCACTACCAGCTGGCCCCTTCCTATCTGCAGAATTGGCTACAAGAGTAGGCAGCTGTCCCCGCTCAGGTGCAATATGCGCACTGGTGGGGAACAAACTATGAGCAAGGCCTCGGTTTGCCGCTGGACTGGTTCACCACTGACTAGCAGAGGCACCTAATCACCCAATTGGATGCGCAATCTCCCCACCATGACGGTTCTGGCAGAGCGCTCCAAACACCGCAACCAAGAGCTGTGCACACGCTGCCTCCTCTCCTCCTGTGTGGAGAGAGGCGGCCCAACACCTCTGGGAGTGCCCAGTGCAGTCCCATGAGTGCCGGCCCATCAACGCCTCCACACATGGCTGAGCACGTATGTGGAGCCCCGAGCGTCCCAAGTGCAGGGCCAGTTGTGGGACCCTGTGGTCCTCGAACAGTGGGCGGAGGCCGTTGCAATGCCGTCCATGCAGACAGCGCATATGGGGTGGGCAGGACCGCATGACGTGGGGACGGAGTTCATCAAGCAAGTGCTGTCGGAGTCATGGAGGGTCTAGCTGGCCCACTCGAGAGCTCGAGACAGCCTCATCAAGGGCTGCGCGGGGCCAGGAGGCACGATGGCGTGGGTGCTGTGAGAACTCCAACTGCACCAACATGCGGAGCAGCAGGACGTCCCCCGGGCAGCTCTGAATAAAGACTTCCCGAAACGAGGACAATGCCCGGCCGTCCCAGGTGCTCAACACACCGCACACAGAGCGCACGTAGACACATAGCCCTCCCGGTTTGCATTTTCCGGTGTGCAAGACCATCCCGGCCATTGCCTTTTGGTACCGGCGTCTTCGACACACCACACCACACCACACCACACCACACCACACCACACCACACCACACCACACCACACCACACCACACCACACCACACCACACCACACCACACCACACCACACCACACCACACCACACCACACCACACCACACCACACCACACCACACCACACCACACCACACCACACCACACCACACCACACCACACCACACCACACCACACCACACCACACCACACCACACCACACCACACCACACCGGGCATTTGGTGAAACCTAGTATGCACATAGCAAAACCTAGTAAAATGTAGCAAAACCTAGTAAAATGTAGTGAAACCTAGTAAAAAAAATTTTTTGAAAAAGTTTTTTTTACTAGGTAAAAAAAGCAAAAATTTGAAAAAAAAATTTTCCTCACTAGGTCAATTCCCGGCCACCGTTGCCAGCGGCGCCCCACCCAGGCCGAACCATGCATGGTGAAGAGGGAGTTCATGTATGTTTCGAAACCCTTTGGAGGAGAGGGGGGGGGGGGTTGCAAAGGGGGACAAACCCCTGCCTTCTGGAGGGCCCACAAGTGGGCGGAAATGCTACGTCACCCCTACATTCTTGATGATCCCCAACAAAGGGGACAAAATCAAAAGACAAAAAAAAATAAAAAAAACAAAAACGAATATTTTCCCATGATGTCTATGACTCACCCTTAGGGTCTACTGATTACACCCATTAGGGTTTGAACCCATGACTTTTCACTTGCAAAGGCACTGCTTTACTATAAGCCATCTCTGCACAGGGGTGGTATATTTGGTGCAATTTGGTTTTCATCCATTATTTGGTTCTCCTGAAAAAACTGAGTATTTTGAGTATAGACACATGGGGTGAAAACCCATTTTTTCGTCCTCTACTAGTTCAAGCAAAATTCGTAGCTGTGGATTGTGAGTCCCTAACCCCAACTCGAGGGGCCACGCAACAAAGCGTGGGAGTCAAAAAAAAAAGGAAAGAAGGTGGGAGGCAAAATGGCATTCTCGGGGATCCCCAACAAAGGGGAGCAAAAGCAGAAGTGTTCCCCAACAAAGGGGAACAAAATCAGAAATGGCTGCCTCACCCCTACCTTCTCGGGGGCCCAAAAGAGGGCGGAAGTGCTACGTCACCCCCGCGTTCTCGGGGTCCACTACAGAAGGGGAGGGAAACAAAAGTGGCCCGCGCCGGGGGCCTGGAAAAAATCCCATAGTGGGGGTCCTTAATGGCGGTCCTTAACAAAACAAAAATTGGTCCTAAAGGACCACCCTGCCTCACCAGGCCAGTGGAAAAAAGCCCCTCAGAGCGGGGGACAAGATCAGAAGTGGCCAACAAGTGGCCCGAAAGTTCTACAGCCTAGTTCTTTTGTTTTTGGTGGTTTTGAAACCTAGTAAGAAAAAAATTTTTTTACTGGGTTCTGAAACCTAGTAAAAAAAAAGTTTTTTTTTACTAGGTTCCCGATACCTAGTAAAAAACTAGTGAACCTAGTAAACTGTTACCTAGTAAAAAAAATTTTTTTTTTTAAAAAACTTTTTTTTACTAGGTTTAACTACAGACCCACACCACACCACACACCATCCCACACAACACAAACAACACAACACGGCATGGCACAACACAAGTCCCTGGTGTGTGACTACCACCCCCATACCGTGATCAAAGCCGTCCGCATCGCTTCTGTGCCCTCCCTCAACATCTGCACCACAAACTCCTTGCTGAAGGCACTCTTCGCAAGCTCCAGCGCCACTGGTGCAATCTCCTCCACAATAGGGGAAAGCAGGTTGAACTGTCCCTTGTAACTCTGCAAGACCTTCAGCAGCAGCCGAGACCCATACATGTCCGTCAGCAGGGCGTAGTAGTGCCCTGCCAGACGCTCCAGCAGGAAGCGTGTTTTGGGCGCTGGCAACCGGAAAAAGAGTTTGCCCAAGAAGGCACTTGGAATCTGGACAGCAGCATGAAACGGCTGGTGGATGGCGGGACCTCACCACAGAAATGCCGCCCGGCCCACTGAGGAACTTTGCGGTCCTTTGGGCCTTCAGGGAAATAGCCTTGAAAACTTTGCAGCACCTCGTCGAGGCTACTGTTCTGAGGATGGAGGAGGGACTAACGGGTCCCGTCCACACCCAACCAGCCCGCCCACACTAAGCCTCTATGCACCCCCACGCCCCCCTGTGTGACATTTCGTCTGGTTGTTGCTCCTTTACGGGGCCCTGGACAGTCACCCGTTCTTCCCTTCGCATGTTGCGTTGGGTCGCTGCTTTCTGTCGGCCGCTGCGGCCGGTGCTCTTGCTGGTGTCGTTTCCGCGTTCGCGGAGCCCAGTAGTTGGTGTGTTGGGGCTGTACTGAATGTGGCATGGTGTGCCGTTTGCGCGTCAGCGGCGCCCAATAATTGGCGTATTGAGGATGTGCTGGTTGTTGCCGGGGTCGTTTGACTGTTTTTGCTGTCCACACACCTCTGTCCACAGGCCGTCCATAGCCTGCCTCGCTGTGTTTCTGTGTGCGTGAGGCCCAGGTGCCCTGTTCCTCCACGCGCTGTCCGGACCGTCCACCATATGTCCTTTTCCCCCTCACGGTTGGTCTGCCCCTGATGGGCTCCCGCTCCTGTTGCGCAAACAGCCCATCTGGGCTGCCCCACGCCCCCCCCCCCCCCCCAAAGCACCACCACAGTTTTTGGGGCACGGGTGCAGCCAGGCCAGACATTACTCTCATGTACCAGCCAAGGCCAGCAGCCTATCCACAGCTCTCCGATGCAATCACAGGGCAGGGGGGCGATGAGGGTTGCGTATCCGATCAATATCAGACCTGCAACAAGCAAGCACTTGCTCCCTGTGTGTGTGGGGGGGGGGGGCACCATTTGACCAGGTAGCTCTCCGGATACGCCTGTATGGCCTCACTGGCGTCCTCGGGCGGGGTCACTCCCCTTTGGTGCAGGCCCTGCTGGGCCAGGGGTGCGTCCCTGTGCGCCCCCTCGACCAGTGCAATATGCACTCTGGGCGACACCCTGGCTTGCTGCCCCGGGACCACCTGGGAATGGAACTGGGGTGGTAGCTCTGGGGCTTCCAACGGGCCAGCTTCACAGTATTAGTTCAACGAGCCCGTCATTGCCATGTTGCCCTGTGTGTTGTGTGGGGGTGGTGCACCGGAGAGGGGAGGGATAAGACCTAATTAAGGTGAGCTCAGCATGAGAGTAGGTGGAACCTTTGGCAGGCTTAGCACACCCACATCCCGGGGCTACTGGATTACAACCACTCAAAGGCACGTAACTTCAAAGAGGAGTGGAAAGGAGGGATGAAACAAAATGGTGTGTGTGTGGGGGGGGGGGGCGGATATGAAAAGCACTGTCGAAAACGATGTGTCAGAGCGAGAACCTACTGGGTGTCTGCTTTTCGGCGTGTGTGTGGGGGTGTGGGGTGGGCACTGATTGACCAACAAAAAGGGGGGGGGGAAGATTGGCACCGGGAGCATGAAACCCAACCACTGTGACCCACACCGGAGTTGGCTGGCATCCATTGCAGGAGGCGGGGCATGGGGTCGCACACCCCAAACATCGGGTTCCAACAGGTTGCTTGCCCATTGGGCAGACCACTGAGGGGCAGCTTCGTCTAGCCACAGTAAACGCAGCCCCTCAGTTGTTACCGAGATGTCACCAAGAAAGAGGGTAAGTGGCTGAAAATATGATGCAAAGTGGAGGACGATGCTTAGACCTGCTGAGCGGCCAGTCTGACCACCTTTTCGCTCATCTCCTGTGCAAAGATCTCGCACTCACCTTCATCCAGGATATCCAGGGCCTTTAGCAGCCCGAAGCAGCTGTATGCGTTGTCCAACAGCTGGAAGACGTTGGTCTGCATATTGACTGCCAGCAGCTTGCGGTGCATGGGGATGCTACACTCCAGCAACGTCTGCACGACGTACGTCCCATGCCTTCAAGACGAAAGGTCGTGCCGGCGTGTGAACACCAGTACAGTGGCCGCTTTTGCCGAAAATGGTGTCATTGCCCGGAGCCTCCCAAATTTTCCCTAAACCCGCCCCCCGAATGTAAGCAAGCACCAAAATAAAAGCAGGCGTGCCTGCTTATATATTTGAGGTCTGGAATATAAGCAAGCGTGGCAAAATGGCGACCCCAGAGCACACCCGTGGTTAGAAGCGTGCGTGTACGCTTGTGCACGCTTACTTTCCATGGCTATGCACGCTTACGCACGCTTACACCCCAACACTCCGCACGCTTGTGTACGCTTGGGCTCGGGGACACAGAGGTGGACCTCTTGTATAGTCATGCACAGGTTCTCTGCAGAAAAAAAATTGGTGCTGGTGGAATTTTTGTTTAAGAGCACTGTGTGCCGAAAAGGCACTTAAGGGGCTTTCAGGTCCAAAAAAAAAATGTGCACGCTTGCGCACGCTTGGACGGGGAGATGGCGCACACTTACGCACACTTACCACCCAACACTGCGCACGCTTGCGCACGCTTAACCTGGTCTGTGCGCACGCTTCTAACCACGGGTCTGCCCCAGAGGCAAGAGAAAAAACAGAGAAAACAGGCAACTCCAACTGCATGTTCTTCATTTGATTCTGCACTAATGCTGCCTGTGTCCTCAGTATCTGTCGCAGCCTCATAAAAATCCTGAATAACCACTTCATCCTCGTCTCGGGCTGCTACGATGTCATCATAAAAGAAATGGGGGGTCATTGTGGTGTCAGGGAGAGCCAGTTTTCTGCAGTGAAAATAGGGGGTGTTCCAAATATAAGCAAAAATTACAGGCAAGCAAAAAAATATAACCAAGTGCTTGCTTTTATTTGGGGGGGGGGGGTCCTCTCTTCCTCCCGCCCGTTCCCAGTTCTTGTTGCAACACCATGCAGGCCGCTGCCTCGCGCACGTGTCATCGTGGCCTTGCCTTGTCACAATGTTGGTAGATGCATGCTACCTCCACTCACATGTGGCGTGGGCAACATTCACCGAAGACTTTATTTCACTTCACTCCACTCCACTTCACCCCAACCCACTTCACACATGTAAGTCTGAGGAGAAAAAGAAGTCCACTCCACTCCACTCCACTCCAATCCACTCCACTGCACTCCACTCCACTCCACGCCACGCCACGCCACTCCACTTCACTTCACTTCACTTCGCATTATGTTGTATTGCACCCGACAAACCCATCAACACTGCACCAACAAAACGATCATTGCTCGCACACAAGTGAAAACGCAACTGTCGCCCCATCGCTGCGCCTGAACCCCCCCCTCCGCCCCAGGAATGTCGTAAATCGACGTTCGACGCCAAACAAACGGAGAGTACCTGTTCCGCATGACGGCCGGCAAATTGCCCAGCAATTCGTCGAGAACCAGCTGTTTTTCATGCATACTGCACTCCGGGCTCCGAAGCCTCACCTTGATATGCTCGGCCTTCGCCCCGTCCATACTGTTGTGCCAGATACCCCCACGCATGTGGTCCAGGCTGTTCGGATCCGGTTCGTGACGTTGCTGTTGCGGGGCAGGAGCTGGGGCCGGCGGTACAAGTTGTGGCTGCGGTGGCATAGGTTGAGGCTGCGGCGGGACAGGCTGCGGCATCGGCTGCGGGACCATGGGCATCGAAGGCTTCTGCAACGATACGGGCTCTTGAGGTTGGATTGGGCCCTGGGGGATGGGGCCTTGAGGTTGGATCGGCATCGGCGCAACGGGAAGCGGCGGCGCCGCCTTCGACTGCGAAGATGACAGGGGGTGGCACATACTACAAAGCCGGTGCTCGCCAAATTTCTCCGCCGCCAGCGAGCAACACAACGCGACAAACAGATGCTCATTGAGATCAACGAGCCAAACTCAGACGCCGACGTCAGTTATTGCACTTTTCTAAAGCAAATCACAATGTCACTGCGACACTGTGCGTATGTGTGTGTGTGTGCGCGCGCGCGCGTGTGTGTGCCGTGCGTGCGTCCCTGCGTCCGTGCGTGCGTGCGCGCGCGCGTGTGTGTGTCGTGTGTGTGCGAAACGCACTGTCGAAAACGCAGTGTCAGAGCGAGAACCTACTGCATATGTGCTTTTCGGTGTGCGTGTGTGGGTGGGGCGGGGGGGGGGGGGGGGCACTGACTGACCAACAAAAGGGGAAAAAAAGGAAGATTTGGCGCCGGGAGCACCCCACCATCATGTCACGCTGCATCGTCTTGCATCGCTCGGCGACCGAGGGGCAATGCAATACGTCAGCCCCTGAAAACGGCACAGCAACGACGTAGCAACAGAGCAACCGGGCAGCAACACCGCAGCGCAGCGACATGAACTGAGCAGAACTTCCAACATTTTGAACCCGTCTTTCGCTGCTCGAGCATCTCTGGGCATTCAAACAACACGAGAAATTATGGCACAGCAGTCCGGGGAGGCGGCTTTGCCATAAGGGCTAAATAAGAACCCCCATAATGCATGTGCAGGGCTGAGTTCCGAGAGCACGCTAAACTTGGATAAAACGAGACCTGGAGGCGTTGGAAAATGCACACGGTTCGGGTTGAGTGCAGAAATGTGTGCCGTACCCCAAATATAATACCCAAAACAATCAAAGTTGGCCACCATGGAGTGAAAGGGGTGTTCCTCGCCACGGTGGGGGGGGTTGGGGGGGTCCAGCCGAGCTAGCCACCAAGCCAAGCACGCGGCTCGGCGAGCGGTAGCTAGGGTTGGCCCAGTCCGGCGACACGGCCGGCGGTTTCCGGCGGTTGCCAACCCAGTCGGCGGGCCATATCCAGCTACGGGAAGTGGGCGGGTGGAGCCACGGCAAGCCCTCGTGACCACCACGCCCTCAAAGCGAAGAATGCAGAATGATGGTTGCCGCATATCTGCAGCGGTAGCAACATGCACACCGGAGATTGGAAATCGCCGTACACGTCGAAACAATTGAACAGCAGCGCGGAGCCTCCTTCGCTATTGCCCTGCGGGTCAAGCACGATTCTTAAGTATCTATAGAAGGTGCCGGTCTTCAACTCCCAACTTCCGGCGAGGTTGGTTGGACATAATGTCGTATCCGAGTTGTGGCGAGAGAGAATAGTCCAATACGTGTTATCGTTCGACCCCTCCAATTGCCACGTCCTCATAAAAAACGCATGGATGTCCGACTTGTGTGAAATTGCGTATCGAGTTGGACGAACGGAGCACTCTTGAAAATCAAAGAGAACCCAAGAGAATGGGATGTCGTCGCTTTGGAACAGGAGCCCGCTCAATTCGTGGTCAACCGTCATCGCCAAGGAACCCGCCACGAGGGACGAGGCGCACACACGAAGCTTGCGTGTGTCCACTGGGTTGACCCACGCGCCCGTCTTCCTGTCCTTTCCAAGGTGGTATATCACGCCATTGCCATCATGAGCCGCGAGGTATTCGAAGTGCTTGACGGCATATGCGCCTGAATGTTGTCTTGGGGGGCCGGTGGGGGCCTTGGTCGGCCCTGCTGGCTCGGCATCGTCTAGGGCCTCATAGGGGATGGGCATTTGCTCGTTATCACCCCCAAATGGTTGGGGATTGCTCTTTCCTTGTTGCCGTCCTTTGCCCTGAGGCTGCCCTCCTTTGCCTTGTGGGCCCTTGCCTTGCCCTTCACCTCCCTTCGGGCGGCCTCCTTTGTCCGTACGCCCCCCCTTGCCTTGATTGAACTGGTCCCCTTTGCCCTGATTGTATTGGTCGGGGCGGCCTTTACCCTTGCCCTTACCTTGCGACTTTCCTCCCTTCCCGTCTCCTTTACCGTATGATTTGCCGGCTTCGCTCATGCCAAGTCCGGGATCTCCCGGATATGGCTCGAACCCTTCATCCATGCCGGGAATGATAATGCCTGGGCCTCTCGGCCGGTTTGGGGTAGGCTCCATGCTATCCATGCTATCCATGCTATCCATGCCACGATCCACCAATTTCTAAGAATGGAAGAACACATATCATGCCGTTGAGTTGATCTTTGCGTTTGGCGTTCTTGGTATAGTTCGCTCAACGAAATGTTGTATCAATTGGTGAGTTGGTCGTCCTCACCCCTTAGACGACCTTCCCGTCGTTATCTTACGTGTACACCCCCCACCTCATATCAGGTCCATACAAACATGTGGAGACGGACAAACAAAATCACTCACGCGACCCTCATCAATGCGGCAAGGGCAAAACACAAAGCGACAACAGTGTAGTAGGTGGTTCAAGGTCTCAACGTTTTCGGGGACCCATGTAAAAATTGACGTTGAAATTGACCTCAAGTTCGCTAAACTTCGACAACCGGGGGCCCTGTCCCCGAACAAACACGACGTTAGCACAAACACCACGCCACCTGTTCCCGTGTAGCAATTCAAAGCTACACACATATCAAATCATTCACACACACCTTCGTACAAAACGTGCCTCATCGTGCACCTTTTGCAGTAGGTTGTGAGCACCTCACATGAATGTGACAAGAAGTTGGCTCGCGATGTCCATTTGTCAATTCGTTCAAATTTTTGTGTCGCTACATTGAACACAGCGAAAAGACGCACAAGCTGCGTTAAAACACAACGACCGTGATGATGCACATTTGCCTCACGAGAATTCATCGAGTGATTTAGCTACGCCTCGTGCACATCGTATCATCCAATTTGAAGTGGACACTTCGGGTTCTTTTCGGAATCAATCTTTGCGAGCATGCATAGCGTAGCCACTGCAAGAACAAGATGGCGGAGCCCTAGCCGAAGGACCCCAAAAATTATAGCGTGATAGCTGTACGTCGATCAATCCAGGCACTGTTGGGGGGCTTGCGCACGAAGCACATGAATCGAGTGAATGCATTTGTTGCAGCCTGCTATCCTTGATTTCCCAAAGTTGAAGAGGGTAGTTGTGCCTGTAGTTGTGCCTGCTCTAAACCATTTGCACCCCGATACCCCTCCAACCCCGCCCCACCTCCCTTGGAAGCTATGAAGAAGGATGACGTAGACACAAGTGATGGTCATAAGTAGATCATGGTGCCTCATCCTAAGCTTCGTTCGGTTTCCTCAAGGGCAAATTGGAATGTACATGGTGAGATTGCGAGAATGAGAATGGGCTTCTCGAGGACGAGGATTCAAGTAAAAAACTCGAAGGTAGCAAGTGCTTTCGAAGTTGTGAAGTCGCACGACAACAACCATTGGACCATTCGATGGCCCAGACTCAAAACCCACGAATTACTTTGAGATGCTCATTCCATCAATCTAGCACGTTACATGTGCGGTTCTGTCGATAGTCCGCTTAAGTTGACTCGGTTTCCTCGGTTGCAGGGGCTTTTAGACGCCTGCTTTGATTTTGAGAAACATCTCCTCTTCTGAATTACCACACTGTAACGTGAAGCATGTTGGGATGAGTAGCAAAGATTTTGACAAGGGGCACAAGAGCACAAGATTGCCAATACCGTTTTTTTTTGCTACGAACCTCCGGATATTAACATCATGTCGGCGTGTTTAGACCGTGCACGCATGCGATATTTTGTGATTGCCCCTAAACAAGTGTCGGGATCGGTATGTATTTGATGTTGGGCAAAGCAGCAAAGCCAAGCACGGGGAAAAAAGGCTTTTTGATCGCCGGCCATGACCGAAAAACCTCAAACCAACACAACACTAACGACGCGTTGTGGGGACCTAAATGCAAACGGCTTAACGATGGAGCATTTATTCCTTCAGCAGTGTCCCTAAACCTAAGCCGCATGTTATTCCTTCGTGTGCGTTATGACATGATCTGTCACTTAACCTTGCCTACTCACAGCAACATCTGTAGTGAATCAATACAATATTGCCTACCCGGCAATCTCCCTCATTGTATGCCAACAAAACTTTATCCACAGCCAGTATCTGCCCGCTGAAAATCAATGAAGATGGTGGTGCTGTTTCACTGGCAACCAGATTAACCTTGTCGCGCGAGCGCAAGCTGGGCATGCGCGCCTCGATGCAGTCGCCGCCGCTTTTTTTTTCCAAATGCTGAATTTTGGTTTTATCTTTGTTGTTACTCACCTTTTGATATTTTTTGAAGTTCTGATTTTACCTCGCTGTGTCTCACGCATTTTTCAATCCGGAGCTTCTTAGGGTATGCTTGGAATGTGGTAGTTTAGGTGTCTAATGTTGCACACGTTTCGGAAAACAGTCTCGCTTCGGAAGCACTACCGTGAAGGGGCTACCGTGCAGGGGTTGCATGCTTACAAAGCATGTCATACGATGCATGGGTGTGCAATAGAAAGACCTCGCTTTGGTCACGGAGCAAGGCGTCCCACGGTCGGAACGGTGGCACTCAAACGGTGGCAGCGCACGACGGAGAATTGTGTTGCACATCTCTTGCACTTTGCCTGCCAAAAATTTTGCGCTTGCTAACGTGCGTTGTGCGTAGATGTGCGCCATCAAGTGACCGACATCTCAGACGGTCATATTGGTGCCATCGTCATCCACAACTCGCCGCTTTCTGACGCGGCATGCCAACGCTTCATCCTAAATTGACCCATGCGTTGTGTACTCTACTGAAGGAGTTTCTCGTTACAAAATATGGACATCCAACACGGACAGCACACCGGGACGGCCGTCCCCGTGTAGTGGAAGTGATGTGCCGTGATGGTACCAACAGGCATTGCAGATATACCTCACGTCATAAACGCACCTTTCCCGCAACCCCATTGCCCACGTGCGGGTGCATAGCAATGTGTGTAGGACCGATGCGTAATACCCATTAGGGACTGCAATAGGCCCACCGTAGGACGAAGCATTGCGTTGCACATGCACGATTACACTCGCATGCCGAACGTTTATGCATGTTGTTAGTGCTTTGGGTGTGCTCGCCATCGTAGCAATTTGAAGAAATCGCTGACGGGGTCCACCACATCACCTCGCGAAGTTAACCCACTCAAGGAGACAAAGTAGGGATGGGTAAAGATTCTTGCATTATGAAATTGTTGGGGTCCGGTAGATCATCATCAACCTCCCTCGTAAAGTCCCAAAAGTTGTAGCCCAACAAGTATCCCGAAGGACCGGGCCCGGGCCAAGCTCACATTTCAATAGACCACAAGCGGAGATACCCATGACACACAAGAAACTTGGGTTGGCGATGGTTATCGACGCAACCTTGAATCTTTGCCACGCTCTCTTTCCTATGAAAAGGTTTCGTTTGTTTGGCGCTTTTGCATTGTGCGTAGGGCGGCTCCTTCGTCTACCTTTGCCAACAAGGAACTAAAATGCGTGGCGCGTGGGTTGCCCGGCCGACATCCCAATACCTCTGTTGCAATGGGTTCAAAGCTTTGCGCACAAGAATTATCCCAAAAATGCAAATAATCCCACGACGATTGAACACATCATTCTTCAACCTCGTGCTTTTGACTTGGCGATTGATGGGTCCACTACCGATTGAGACAATAACTCATAAGAGACAATAAACGGCGGCGCAAAGATTGCATGTCCATCAACCAATACCTTTCCACCCACAATCGCAAGTGTGCAAGCGTGCAAAAAAGCAAGATCTACCTTGTCGCTAATTTGATCGAGCTATCACACCATATCTTCTTACTACTTTTGCCGGAGAGTAAACATTTCAAGTCCAACATTGCACGTGCGTCGTCCAATGTCCGTTACAAAGGTGACACGGCGCCAGTAGCGCGTATGGGACGAAGAGGAAAGTTCTCATTTGACCGTGAAATTAGATGTTGTGCAAGTATCTCACACAAATGACGTGCATCGAATGAATCAACAACTAGGTGGGATTTCGTTTCGATGTTCTAATCCTTGAGCTTTTGGCTTTCGTTTATAGCGTGCTTGGCATTGGCATAGCGAAGCTTGATTGTGTTTCTGGCCCCATCCACTCCCATGGCGCCCAACTTTGACGTCTTCACTGCTGCGGATGGCACGACGCATCAATTGGATGCCTACGGGCGCCCCCAAGATGAGTATGGCGAGCCGTTGATAGATGCAAAGGGCATGGTCGTGGCCCCGCTTGTGACTCCGCGGGCCATCCGGAATGCCAAAATCGACATAAAGGGATTCAAGGCCAAGCCGGATTGGGTGTGGGAACGGTCTCCCGAAGTGGTCTTGTTGAACGAGGTGGATGTGGACAAGCAATGTAACACGCACGTGAGTGGCAAGGTTTGCGTCGTCAATTTATCCTACATGCCCTATGCTACCTTGAGTGCCAAATGGTGCCCGAAAAATGATGAAGAAGTGCTCATGGTTTCGCGTGACGAGTGGGATCTTAGAGCCTACACACGAGGTGGAGCTTTCATTTGCACGCAAGCAAAAGCTACATTCTAATAATTCGTTGGCAAGGGCCTTGCGAAAAACGAAAACGCCCCAAACGAGATGAGAACGAGAGTTCCACAAGAAGACGCCTCCTTCTGTGGCAACCCGTCACATGAAATGCGGCTTGTGCCCGGAGTGACAATGGTTTGTGAGGTGGCACAAATGAGCAAAGGACCACGCAACCACCGCGATTCCACATTGCCCCCCCCCCCCTTTTCGAATCTCTCGTTCCGTAGGTTGAGGATGGTCCTATTCTAGCCTTGTCGTTTTCGTCAACCCCGGACGCTTTTCAGAGTGGTGCAAGCGGAGCAAAACAAATGCAACAAATTCGACACGAGTGGCTTGCGCCCATAGGTCGAGGAGTTGGTGTTGTTTGTGCCTGCTGTAGTAGTTACACATTGAATGGATTCTTGAAACCTCGATATGAGCATGGAACGGGCATGAAGTAAAACCCGAGTATACATCTTATTATCTTCTGATCTTCCCATGTTTGTCCGATGATTTGGCGTCCCCGTGCTTGGCGTTCATGGTCGCTTAAATACAAGGACCGAAGTTTTTAAGCACATGCATCGGAGTTGCGTGGCGAAACGTGCGTCCCCTCATCCCAACACCATCACTTTCCGTGCTGGTACCTTGGGCTTTGCGTTCAATATGGCGCGGTCCTCAAGGGTTGGATTGTCTTTCGGGTTTGGGAAAACTTTGCTAGGGTGTTCAATGAAAAGGCCTTGCAAAAGTTTCATTTTGAAACCTCACCGTGCGCCGGGTCCTTGCATATATCCGTGGCATGGGCCCGAGGAAACTGGTACAAATCCGTATCGTCTCATCCGGGAGATCCCAAGTCAACTGACACGGATATCTCCGACATCTTTGGTCGTGTGGTGGTCATGCTTGCTAATGGGAATTTTTTGGTCACGGGGGGTCATTTGGCATGATGTCTAGGTTACTGCTTGAAGGTGGCGGCCCTATCAGCCTCTCGGAGCGGGGGGGAGGGGGAGGTTGCTCTAGCTCGGTCAGCCACCCAGCCAGCCAGCTGTGGCTAGGGTTAGCCCTGGCCGGCGGTTTCCTGCCAACCCAGCTGGCCAACCACATCCAGCAAGCCGCGGCTAGCACGGGGCGCGGCGCGAGGCGCCCTAAGGGTGTTAATTCTGCTGGTGCAACGGTTGCAGATGTATTAATGATTGTTGTTGTCGCTGTTGCCGCCGCCGCTGCTGTTGCAACTTTTCTTGTTGCTGAAACTGCTGCTGCTAGTGTTGTTGTTGGTATTGCAGCTGTTGTTTTAGCTGCTGTTTTTGTTGCCGCTGTTGCCGCTGCCGCCGCCAACACCGGTGGCTGGGAATACACGCAGCGGGTCCCGCCACAGGGTTCACCCTGCACTTTGCTGCAACGTCGAACTGGCAACCGAGTTCCATGGCCCGCGCCGGTGCATTCATGTCCCTCCCACCACACCCCCTATGGTCCCACTTCGCAGTTGCTCGCGGCCCACACCAGCAGAGGCGACCATGCGCAGGGGGCAGCGCGGCTGCAGGAGCGCATCGGCACCATGGCAAACACGGACGGGTTCTTCACGGAGGTGTTGGGCCAGGTGAGCGCCGAGCTGCGCCGCATCATGACATCGCTGCGGTCGAGCACCGTTGACACGGTCTCGATGGCCACGGACCAACTGTTCGAATGCACCGCCGTCATCGAGAAGCTGAGCTCCCTCAGTGCGACCTCCGCCCAGCGGATGGAAAGCATTGCCCAGGTTCGAACCCCAGCCTTAATCTACTGGGCAACCAGTCGTGAGATGACAGGCATTGTTTTTGATGTTTGGATGTGGTTTGAGGGCACAACGTCGTTTTTGGCCTTTTTTTGGAGGAAAAAGTGTTTATTGCACAGACACCAGCTGTTGATTCCCAAAGTGTCTTCGTGTAATCTTACAATTGCCATAGAAGCGTTTGTCTGCTGTAAAAAGCCATTTTACTGCAAGGATTTCGAATCCCGCCATCGGTTGTCAGCTTTGCGATTCCCGTTTGAAGCGCAGACACCGACTTCCAAACGAAGTGACGACCCGTGTTCAGGTCTTGAACACCTGGTCTCGACGGTGGCAACGGCTTTCAACCAGAATCTTTGGAAACGCAAATTGGGGTTGTCATTGGAAACCTGGAACTGCAGAGCTCCGTTTTCCCGGAAATGTTGATGTGAGGCAAGGCCTTCAGGAAACCTCCTGACCATTTCAGATCGGCGTGTTGGACGGGCGCCTCCTGCGTCCTGCGAACAGTCCTCTTGCTGAGGGCCTTGGTGCATCCCAGTTCCCTACGGTTGTGGGCTGCGACAGGGGGCCCGGCGGCACCGGCTGCGGAAGCGACGCAAGCCCGGCCACGGGGGCGATCCATGAACTCGCCAAAAATCACGCTGATCAAAAGGTCTACACATACCCGTCGCTTTGTGCACCGCAGCGGAAAACTTTGATAAACGTAAAATGGCTCATCCACTTTTTCTGAATCTGAATCAGCTTTGTGGAAAAAATGGATGAGCCGTTGTCCACAAATTTCCAACATTCCGCTTCATGGCTCATCCATTTTTGTGAAAATCTGCTCTCCAGAGGCTCAAAGAATGCCTTTCCGGGGTCTACACCTGGTTCATGGACGGACAGACCCGCGAGGGCCCCGCTTTAGGAGAGATTCGTTGCTCTCCGCAACCAGGAGCAGGTGGTGTGGATTTGGGCACGGCGGGGTCTGCGTCACGCAATGCCTCATCCTTTGTTCCCGCACTCAGATGTTCTCCGAGACGAGAGAGCAGACGTCAAGGCAAGCGAAGCAGCTGGACAAGATGTTCGCTGTGCGCAACGCCGTGGAGGATGCCACGAGTTCTTTCATCCATTCCCTTGACGATAAGGGCCAGGGTGGATGGCAGGACAATCTGTGGAAGCACAACACCCGCCACGACACTGACCAGGTCTCCTGATGCCGTGCGAAGGGCGCTTGCTGCGGGTGGTGGTGGCGCTGTGCGTGCATTGCTCGTGCGAAAAGGCGAGGCAAAAATCGCGAAATACAGAGGCGAAAAGCGTGACAAAATCGCTAAATGCAGCACAGCCAACACGCGTGACAAACTCGTAAAATGCGCTAGAGGCGACAAAACCGCGAAATACAGGCTTGCTCGACCTCCGGTGTGTGCGCGCGTGCGCACACGCGTGCGTCTGTTTGTTTGAATTCCCTGATGTGTTGTCGCGGTGCCGCAACCATGCCAGCAGGGGGGTATGCGTGTGTTGTCGTCTGTTGGCCTGGTAGCCGTGGCCCAACGCGGTAGCTAATGCATGGGTGGGGGCAAATTGGCTTGCGCGGGGGGGGCAGGTCGTTCGAGCCCCCCAAAAGAGGGGGGGGGGGTCTAGGAAAGGGGCTCTCATGACAGGCCCAAGAGGCTAGTCTAAAACCTCTAATGATGACTCACCCCCTGCGCCGCAAAGCGGCCCGGACATATCTCTCGGGGACATTCAGAATATGCCAACGCGGAGCAGATTCGCAATTTTTTGGGTGTTTCTAAACTTTTGGTCCAATGCACCAAAGTTCTGTTCCGTAGGGGGGGTTATGTGTATGCTTTTTGAAATCTGTGAGAAAAGGCCGTTTCAGAAATGTATGGGTTAGGGGGGGATAGGTGGTCCTCTTTTTGAGCACAGAGCTGTAGATAGGACGATGCACAAAACGGAGCAATGCTCAAGGGATAACTGCTTACTCCGAATCTGAGTCGTCGTCATTGTTGGCTCCTTCCACAAGGGCTGGGACCCCATTGGGGCACACATCCCCCTGCTTGTGAATGGGAACATAATTCTTCAATTTTCTCCCAGAAATTCATGCTGGGATGCCTTGCTGGGGTACTCTTTATCCCAAAATTGGGATGCAAAAGCAGTAGCCTCAGCAGTGGTCAAAATCTGGTATTCCTTGTGATCGCATGCAGGTTGCTGCGAACCGGCTGTACAAGGCCTTTTTGCTTTGCTAACCGACGTCCGACGAGTAACACGCACCCAGTTTTCCCCACCAGAGCGTGCTCTTTTGCGAACCAAAGGTTTCTGTGGTGCATCTGGGGATGCAACAGCACGTGGCGTGAATTTGTATGCGGACATGGTGGCTGCCTGTTGACAAAAAGAGGCAGCAAGCAACACAGGCGCCGTCTAAAAAGGACGAAAATCTTGAACATTCCGTCAGTACAGCATGCAGACCCGGGGTGTTCCAAGTAGCCCTTTTCAAGGGTTTTCCGAATATACCCCACAACCCCCCCCCTCCCCACGGGGCACCAAGCTGGCACAAATGAGGTAACAATGGCACCAACCCCTAAAAACGCTCCGAGTTGGCATAAATGTTGATGTCCCTGAAAGATATGTTGGGGTACCTCAGGACCCCCCCCCCCAAACCTCCCCGTCCGCCCGCCGGGGGTCCCCGTCAGTCCGTGCGGGGTCCCCATCACAGGAGCCCAGAAGGGCGGGGAGGACACTGCATCATGCGGTGAAGAATAAAAGGGTGACTGTCCATTGCCCCGTAAAGAAACCACAGACGGACTATATGTCACACAGGGTCCAGGAAAGGGGTCCGAACGACCTGCCCCCCCCCCCCCCGTGCGCAAGCCAATTTTCCCCCACCCCATTGAGAACCATTTGTGGTCTGAGAAGCTTTGCTTCATGGTGCGTCCACCTGAGCTCCCGGGCTGTTGCGTGGTGTTGGTGTCGTGCGCCACCCCTGCGAGAATCGCCTCCCCTTCCTCCCTGCCTCGTGCCAGCGCTGTCGCGTACCCCCGGACCACTCCCTCCTGAGGGGCTGCTCCTTGCCCCCAATGTACGTCAGCTTCGGATTCTTTGAATCTCTGGAGTCTCTCGAAGGCCGCAGCGCGTGAAAGAGCCTGAGGCGATCTGCAGCGAGGTTCTGTCCCGGGAGGATGCCTCACGGTGGATTAATATTGTGGCAAACTCCGTGGACAGGGCCCCTTCGGAACAAGAAGCTGTCCCCCTAACGGCAAGTGCCAGTTCCAATGGCATTTGTAACCGACAGTAACCGCCCCCAACCGCTTTGGCAACCTCCTCCAACCGCCTGTCTAACCGCCTCTGGGGCCACCTCTGAGGTGCCTTCCCTTCTAATGCATCCGTGCCGCGAGGCATACTTGGCTGACCCCGAGCTGCCTCGCCTTTGGCAAAGACCTGCCCCCCCCCCCCAACACACACGTACACGCACGCACGGACGTACGCACACGCACACGCACACACACGCACACCCGCCTGAAAGTACAGGCTCGTCAGCGGACTGCCCGCACGCACCGCGTCAAATGGCGAACTGTAAGTCGTCGTAGTCACGCCCAATTTGTGCAAGTGACATGAGGCTCAAAATGTGCGTTGCAGTTGCCGGTCCCGGTTTGGGGCGATGTTGCTTTTATCTTCATGTGCCCCGCTGCGCCGCGATCGCCCGGCCCGTCGCGCGCGCTCTGCCGACGGCGTGTCATGTGTTGCGCCAGTTGCTGAAGTCGAAGGCTGTGGAGTGGTCGTTCGAGGAGGACCGCGATGAGCTCGCGAACAGTCAGATCGAGCTGCTGGTGGCGCAATTGGAGAACGCGAAGACCGAGGAGGAGCACATCAACGCCATGATGCAGCTGGATTTGACGAGCACCCTGTTGGATCAGAAGGAAAGGGCTCTGGCATCCCTGACGAAGGCGAAGACCGACAACGAGTCCCTCCGCACGGCCGCGCAGCAGGACTACTCCACGATCGTGGCTGCCATCTCGAAAGTGGAGAAGGAAAGCACGGAGCACGTGAATCGGTTCACCTCGACGGTTGAGAGGTCAAGCCTCCCTCCCTAGGACATAAGAACCCATCACACCATGGCATGGGTGCGTCTCAGGACCCATCACATCACATCAGACTGTTTGCCTGCCGCAAGTGAAAGGTTTAGAGATGGTAGTCAACAACAACAACAACATCTACATCAACAACAACAACAACAGCAACAGCAACAACAACAACAGCAACAGCAACAACAGCACCAACAACAACAACAACAACAACAACAACAACATCAACAACAACAACAACAACAACAACAACAACAACAACAGCAACAGCAACAGCACCAGCAACAACAACAGCAACAACAACAACAAATGTTGTTGTTATTGTTGTTAACAGCAACAGCAACAGCACCAGCAACAACAACAGCAACAACAACAACAAATGTTGTTGTTGTTGTTGTTGTTGTTGTTGTTGTTGTTGTTGTTGTTGCTGCTGCTGCTGCTGTTGCTGTTGTTGTTGTTATTGTTGTTGTTGTTGTTGTTGTTGTTGTTGTTGTTGTTGTTGTTGTTGTTGTTGTTGTTGTTGTTGTTGTTGTTGTTGCTGTTGCTGTTGCTGTAGTTGTTGTTGTTGTTGTTGTTGTTGTTGTTGTTGTTGTTGCTGTTGTTGTTGTTGCCGTTGTTGTTGTTGCTGTTGCTGTTGTTGTTGTTGTTGTTGATGTTGATGTTGTATTTGTCACGGTGCCCCAAAACCAAGAACGGGCTGTATCTTGGGCTACGTGGCTCAAATCCGAAATCCCAGGGCACCTAGTCAACCCGCAACCACCCAGTTTTGCCTACTTGTGGCATTGGCCTTTGCCTCACCCCCTGGACCTTTCATACAGGCACGGTGTACAACGGAACACCACGGCTCTTGCCACGCCACCCCTATATAGCCCTTCGTTCTCGCTATCACCGCCAAGCTTGTGCCTTCTGCTACCGCCAGCACGTTGCACCACCGCCCGCTCGCACCGCCACCGTGCCTCGCCAGGCCACTTGACGCCGCTTACGCCCTTTACCCGCGAGTTCCTCACACTGCGCCCACCACCGCCACCGCCCCCGCCGCCGTGCTACTGGTCACATGTGCAGAGGTCAATCGGTTAGGCTATGTACATGCCTGTAGGCATTGTCCCTCTAGTTTGCTTGTGGGGCCAGGGAATGCCCCAGTACGCCCTCTGAGTTGTTTCAGGGGTCAGAGGGACACCCCGGTACCTCCATGAGTTGTTCGAGGGGTCACGGGACACCCCAGTACCCCCACTGAATTGCTCCTGGGACCCGTGGGCTGCCCCTATACCTCCCTGAGTTGGTCTTGGGGTCAGAGGACACCCCCATACCCCCACAGATTTTCTCCCGGGGCCCTTGGGCGGCCCCTATACCTCCTTGGGTTGGTCTTGGGGTCAGGGGGCACCCCTGTACCCCCACGAAGTTTCTCCCGGGGCCCGTGGGCAGCCCCAATACCTCCTTGAGTTGTTCCTGGGGTCAATGGGCTGCGGCGGACAGCTGGATGGGTCAGGCTATGTGTGGAGTCGCAGCAGCTTGGATGGCCACATGGGGTGTGCAGGGGTGCTGCAACTTGGTGGTGAATGGCGAGTGGAGAAGGTTGTTGGCCGATGAAACACGGGCGGGCATTATGGTTTGGAAGGGTGTACGTACGTGAAGTCTGGGGGTGGGGGGATGCCGCTATGGGGGTTTGGAGATGGTAGTCAACAACAATGTTGCGCGCAATTTGGGCCATTTTTGGCCATTTTTCGGCCGTTTCTTGGACATATTGCGGAGTTAGAGGGCAATAAAGGGCTCCTTGTCACAAGGAAGTCAGGGCGCACGTGCAGTGTAGAAACCGTTTCCCTTCCTTTGGCCGTTTTGGCGGGCTTCCAGAGCCGTTTTGGGCCAAAAAAAGCTTTTTGGGGGCACAAAATGTGCAGTTTTGGGAAGGCACCTCCCGACTTGGCGCCCTTGCCCCAGTGCGCCACCGGTGGGGTTTTGGCTGAAAACTTGGATTTGGCAAGGGCACCACCTAAGCTTCAGGATGGCTAGAGTAGAGTAGAGCGATGAGGCGGAGCAATGGCCAAAACGGAAAGGAGAAGTACTTGTTGTTGTTGTTGTTGTTGTTGTTGTTGTTGTTATTGCTTGCTTGTTAGCTAGATTTAAGGGGAGAGGGGTGTAGCAATACACGTTTATCTATGTATATCCTCTAATCTACACCCCTCTCCCCAACTCTAGGTGGCTCCACCATACGGCTCTTAGGTAGGTATCAAGTGCAAAACTTGGTGCACACATGTGGCGAAACGGGCCTGAACTTGGACAAAAGCTGTCGAGAGCATCACGGAGGTTTCAGTTTCTTTTGCAGTGAGAAACAGAAGGCGTGTCCAGTTTTGTAATTGCTGATAAAAAAAACCTCAACTTAACAGGCACTGTTTTGGCCCTGCCCCTGACAGTGGAAACTCCTAAAGTCCCACAAGGCATTGCAATCTTCAAGTCACAATTCACAGAGTGGTCTTCCTTTTTGAGCAGTAGTTTTGTTTGCACAAGGTGAGTGAACTATGTTGCGAGAACATGTGTGCGACATGGGGCATATGTGTGCACACATGGGGATATGTGTGTCAACAAGCAGCATCATGAAGCATGCAACCTAACCTTGAATCGCCCAACTTGTTGGCCTCGCACAGCCTTCCCACTGTCTCCGATTCACGAAAATCCTTTTCTAGTGTGTCCGGCACGTCCAAAATAGGGGGGGGGGGGGTATACCTTGAAGGGGGGATGGGGCCCCATGTGTGTCCAAGTTACAAACCGCCCCCCAAAGTCGTCTTTGCCGTATATATTACTACACCCCTCTCCCCGTAAATCTAGCTAAGCACAAGCAACAAGCAACAAGCAACAAGCAAGCAAGCAAGCAACAAGCAACCGTTCTCCTTGCCGTTTTGGCCATTACTGTGTTCCAACGCTTCAGGCTCTACTCTACTCTAGCCATCCTATAGCCTAGGTGGTGCCCTTGCCAAATCCAAGTTTTGAGCCAAAAACTCACCAGTGGCGCCCCGGGGCGGGGGCGCCAAGTCAGGAGGTGCCCTGCCAAAACTGCGCATTTTGTGCCCTCAAACAGCCTTTTTTGGCCCAAAGCGGCCCCAAAGCCGAGTCCCAACGGACAAAAGAAGGGAAACGGTAGCTACACTACGCATGCGCCTTGATTGCCCCGTGACAAAGAGCATTTTGTTGCCCTCTAACTCCACGATATATCCAAGAAATGGCCCAAAAATGGCTAAAAGGGGCCCAAAATGTGCGCAGTTTGTGTCAAATAGCCCCAAAACCAAGAACGGGCCGTATCTTGGGCTACGTGGCTCAAATCCGAATTCCGAGGGCACCTAGTCCACCCGCAACCCCCCACGTTTTGTGGTTTCCAATCCTTAGAATCGCCCAACGAGACATTTAGACCCCCGTACTAGTGGTCACTTGGTGGAGCCAGAGGGCAGCCTAGGCCACACGGTGGGGGCCAACGGTGGGTCCACCAGGGTCCCTAGGGCGAAAAAAAAGATTTTTTCCAAAGTTGTTCCTAGACCACATGGGATGCTCAAACAACTGTTTTTGGCCCGCTTTGAGCCGCTAGTGACGCGTTTTGGCCCATGGAAAATCCCATAACGCCTTGAAAATGGGCCATTTTGGGACCAAAAATTGGTCAAAAATGGGTCAAAAACGCGTTTTTCCAAAAGTGATTTTGGACCATTTGGGATGCTCAAACAAGTGTTTTTCGCCCGTGTTGTGCTTTTCGTGTTCGGCCTGCGGGAGGGGGGGTAGGGGTGTAAGGGCAAAAAAAAGTTTGTGTATTTAGATTTTGTTTTGGCTCTATATTTAAACTTCACTTTTTCCCAGAGGAATTTTTTTTTGGTTTTCAGTGGGTGGGTGGGTGGATTGGCCGTGGGAGGGGTCTGCCAGACCCCCCCCCCCCGTGGATAAGCACATCCCTGATGGGGACAAATATTCACGTTTTTCTCCATCTGAGATCCCTATCCCACAAGATAATACACCCATTGCTGACCCTGAACTGGTGAGACCCTAAACCGCAAACCTGAACTGGAAGTGCACCAAAGCGCAGAACCCCACAAACCCCCGAAACCGCAACCGGAACCCAGAAACCAGCGCCCGCGTGCCTCCTCTTGTCCCTTCCTGCCGCAGGGGTGAGGCTTTCCTCCGCCGGAACACGGAGGCGCTCGGGCGGATTGAAGAAGAGATCGCGGCCATGCGGGACTGGTACAACTACGAGAAATCCCTGGCAGACGGGTCGCGGAACCCCAAGGCGGTCAGGCTCAAGAACGAGATCCGCTCGTTGGAGACTGAGCTGAAGAAGAAGCACGAGGAGATCCTCCTCGCCGAGCAGGAGGCGGAGAAGAACCGGCCGCCGCAGGAGCAGATCGATGCCGCCATCCAGCAGCTGAACGGGATCTTCAGCCCTTTGGACAGTGAGCTGCACCGCATGAAGATCAAGATGCAGCAGGAGGGGGAGACGGTTGCTTCCAATTCCGTGCTGCGTGTGCATGGCAGTGCTCCGCCCGGTCGCGCCTCGGCCGTCATGTGGGGCTTCCAGATGGGGCATGGGGGATCGTGCCAAGCTGCTCAAGGCACGAGGTTGGCCTCGGGGAGCCCGTGAACCGGGAAGGGACCAGCAACGGTTCGCTGGGGCCTGGGGGTCGCCTGGGCATTCGATCCCCACCTCCGCCTACATCCACATCCGTTTTGCTGAACGTGCATCCCCCCCCCCCCCCCTGGGCAAGGACACAGGGTGAGAGGCCAATGGGCATCACCGCCTATAGAGGAAAAGGGTCCAAGGGAAGGGCAGCGAACGGCGATCAGCCAGTAGGCGCCGCCCGCTGCAGACGAGAACAATACACTACGGCCGCATCCCCCCCCCCCGGAAGTATTAGAATGGACGTACACCGCAGGACCTGCACCCCCCCCCCCCAAAAAAAAACAAAGTGACCACTCAGAAATGCCCACGAGTTTGGTGTCGACAAAAAAAAAAGAGGGAAGGTAGCAACGCAACCGTCTTGAGCTAGGGTAGCTGGGGTGGCCTAATTTTGAGGGCATTTGGAAGGGGTCGGTATGGGGGTTCTTCACAGGGGAATCTAGTCCAAAAGCAGCGCGAGTTGCGCGCAACATGCGCGCACAGTGCACACGCAGTGCAAAGATTCTCCCTATGTCGTCGGAAAAAATGAAATTTACCGTTCGGAAAATTATTGGTACACAAAATTTTGGGTCCCAGACCCCCCCCCCCCCCCCTTCTAATACTTCCCTGCCCGCATATGGCCGGCCGATATGCAGAGTCGTCGGGGACGCTATCATGCTCCACCCCAGGCGGCCTGTGAGCCTTAAGATCGGCGACCAAATCCACATCCAAATCCCCGCCCACATCCACCCCTATGCCCCCCGCACAGGCCCGGAGGGAGCTGCGGGATCGGGAGGAAAAAGAGAAGGCCCGCCAGAAGCAGGCGAAGCAGCTGATGCAGGAGTTAACGGAGCGGAAGTCCCTCCTGGAGGTGGGGATGGCGCATTTCGAGAACGCCCTTCTGTACGCCAACTTTGTCATCAAGACCACGAGGGATATGGTCACATGCGCCGTGGAGTTCCAAAGCGTTGTGCAGGAGACGCACCGTCAGGCCCTGCCGGCCACTTTGCTGCCGGGGTTCGAAGCCGGCATCCAACTGGGCACGCTGCTCAAGCAGGTCTGAAATCATGTACATTTTGGTGCTGCCATGCCCTGCGCATGCAGGGTTGTGCGTAGTGTTTGGCCTACGGGAGGGGGGGGGGGGCGGCCGGGACAGCGCGTGGAGGAACAGGGCACCTGGGCCTTACGCACACAGAAACACAGCGAGGCAGGCTATGGACGGCCTGTGGACAGAGGCGCGTGGATAGCAAAAACAGTCAAACGACCCCGGCAACAACCAGCACATCCTCAATACGCCAATTATTGGGCGCCGCTGACGCGCAAACGGCACACCATGCCACATTCAGCACAGCCCCGGCACACCAACTACTGGGCTCCGCGAACGCGGAAACGACACCAGCAAGAGCACCGGCCGCAGCGGCCGACAGAACACAGCAACCCGATGCAACATGCGAAGGGAAGAACGGGTGACTGTCCAGGGCCCCGTAAAGGAGCAACAACCAGACGGAATGTCACACAGGGGGCATGGGGGGTCTGAGGTCAAAAAAAGGTTTGTGTATTTAAAATGGGCCTCTCATTTTTGGATCTCCATTCAAAATTTCATTTTTCCCTCAAGGGAAAGTTTTTTGGTTTTGGGTGGGGGTGGTTTGGCCTGTTGGGGGGAGGGGGGGGGGGCGTCAGATCAGCTCCCCCCCCCCCAACCCACTCCCCCCCCCCCGTGGATAAGCACGTCCCTGATATGGGCTCTGTGTTCTGGCTTTATGCCCCACCCTGGGCCCTGTCATGCCCATCCGGTGTGTATGCACCCCCCATTCATGTCAGCGTGATGGCAGCACAATACGCGGAATCTCGGTCAAGTGGCTCCAAACGAATCGATTTCAGTCAGCCCCCGTTGGGAGACTCCATACACAACGTCAGTGGTGCAGGGGTGATCAGCTGAAGGACCTGGCAACAGCCGACGACTCAGTGATCCTGACAACCACCATCGATCAGGCGCGGACTGCCGTGATTTTACTGCCATCTGACCGCGAACCGCCGTTGTTTACTTGCCGACCACTTCCAGTCTGCGAACTGCAGTCTGACCACCGTCCCATAACGGCATCCCCCCCCCCCCCCGAGCCTTGTTTCAGTGGGTGGGATAGAGACCCCAGGGGGGGGGGGGGGGGCAGGGCTGCCTGCTTTTTTTCCCCTTGAAATCGTGGGTGCCAGAACAACCCTACATTGAGGGAAAACGTACACAGGGATCAGAGGCACAGCGACATGCCAGGGCGTTGCATTCAGTGGACTCACGCCTCCGTCTGGAGAGTGGTAAGGTGGTAGTCCTCGCGTTGTTGTGGGGGTTCCGGCCCATTTGTACACATATATTCCGGAATATTTCTCAATCAGAGGAGAACCAGTAATTCCGAATATTTCGGAATATTCCGAATATTTCTGAATAGCAAGATTGCGGGATTTGCGGGTTCTGGTCTGGTTTGTGTCCTGTGCAGTTGCTGCCTGCTGCATTTCTGAAAAAAGTTTTTTTTTGGCATGGCCCCTTGAGCCCAAACATTGCGCAAGCAGTCTTGTACCTCTCCATTTTGTAGCCCCTGTGCACCAGTCATGTTGAGTAACACTGCTGAGTTCCCTTCTGACAAACCTCAGCAAGCAACACAAGCAGAGAAATCACCTCAGCCAAGAAATCGAGGCAAGCGCACAACAGCTGGCGGACAACATGGAGGCACGCAACAATTGTACTGAGATGTGGTGCAAGCACTGCGGCGTACCCGTAAACTACAATGAGAGGACGATCGTCACAAACCGTATCAAAGGAGTTGCACACCAGAGGCTCAACAGGGAGGGGAAGGTGGTAGAGTTTTGACCTGGACCAGCTGCACATGTTTTGAGTTCTGTCGTACCAGAACCTGAGCAAAAGCCAGACGCTGCAGCTACATCATCTTCTGCAACACCAGTGAAGCAACAGCCTGCAACGTTTGCACAACACGGCAGAAGATGATGGAGCAACTGAATGTGACAGCAAACGTCACAGCAGATATGTACGCATACACACGTATACGCGTATACATGTATACGCGTATACGTGTACGCGTATATGTTCAGTCTGTGGACACTGTGCATAGTTTGTATACACTGTGCACATACACGTTTGCCTGGGTGTAGTCTGTAGACACTGTGCATAGTTTGTAGACGGTTTGCATAGTTTGTAGACACTGTGCACATACACGTTTACCTGAGTATAGTCTGTAGACACTGTGCATAGTTTGTAGACACTGTGCACATACACGTTTGCCTGGGTGTAGTCTGCAGACACTGTGCATAGTTTGTAGACACTGTGCACATACACGTTTACCTGAGTATCGTCTGTGGACACTGTGCACCACAAGTAAACGCGGCCTGTTAATTGTAGACACTGTCGGCATGTTGTAGACGCGAACAGACAAAATTTTGGGAAGGGCCAAATGCCCCCTTCCCTAGAAAACGGTTCGCGTTTTCCCGTGCACAAGGGCATGTATACGCGTTTACGTATACCCATATACGTACAGCCCTCCGTCACAGATGCCTTTGTTGCAGCATTTCTGCACTTCCAATGATGAATCTACCAATCCTGTCCGCTCTGATCTGATGCCGCATTACTGCTGCTGCCACCGCATCTGCGGGGGCGAGGCACCCACCGCCGCTTCCTCGTCCCCAGGTCTACACCACGAAAACGAACCGCCTCGGGCACATCAACAAGACCATCAAGAGCGAGACAACGCTGTACGAGTTCTGCGTGGACACCTCGGACCCCTCCGCCCACAAGCACTCCGAGATCCTCCAGCGCCTCATGACGCTGCGGCAGGAGCTGCAGGAGGACCTCGACCACCACGTCGCCCTGGACGCCCGCCTGCCTGACGAGTGCGGCCGGCTGCACCGCGTCCTCGCCGCGCTGGCCCTCAGCGCCACAGAGCTCAGCACCTTCAACGCCCTGTGCTCCCAGGCCGGCCGCCCGACGTCCCGGTCCGGCGCCGCCGGGCTCGAAGCCGCGCCGGTCCCGCGGCCCCGGCCCGACCGGCCGTGGCCGCTGGGGCGCCTGCAGGACCCCAGCCCCGCCCCCGCCCCCGCCCCCAAGGCCATGCGGCCTGTCTCGCGGGGCGGGCAGGGCTCCAACCGCCCCCCAACTGCCAACTCCCTCCGACTCAAGCCCCTATCGGAGGGCTCGTTCACTGGCAGCCCGGCGGACCTGCACACGTCGGCCGGCGCCCCGCCGCTGGCCCCGTCCCATACGAGCCCGCCCCACGTCTCCATCCCCGGCACGTATGTCGATGTGTCCACGCGCTTGTGCGCGTCTGCCATCGTTGTACACGAGCAGTGGCATCAATGTGGTAATGTGGTCAGAATACTGTCGCCGTCGCCCCCCCGAACAGGGAGGAAGGAGTAATGGCCAAAATGTAAAGGAGATATGCTTGCTTGGTGTAGCCTGTTGTTGCTTGTTGTTGCTTGTTCAGGGGTGTAAGCTCACCGACTTTTCGGTGAGTGCGGTGAGTTCCCATTTTTGCCCGTTTTGCAGTCGGTGAGTGGTGGTGTGTAGTTTTTCATAACACCGTGGGAAGGGGACTTCTCTTGCGTGTCTTGTACTGCTTGCATGGCTGGGGTTGTATTCAGGCTCAGGCTCAGACTCAACGGTGCAGTGTTCTCATGTTTCCCCCCTTTTGTGCAGTGCTATGGATCCCCCAAGTTTTTGTGCACACAATGGTTCACTTTTTGTGAACAACAGTTGGGCAGTCAAGCAGGAGTGGTGGACTAGTTATGATGCCTCAAGGAAGTTGACACGTTTCAAAGCAAAGGATGTGAAAGCTATGTGAAAGTGGAGGACAAAACCCTTGGAGTCTTGCGCCTTGGGAAGAGGGATGAGGCCAAAAAGAAGATTGCGGAGGAGCAACAGAGGTTGCTACACACCGATGTAGAAGATGCAGCACCCCCCGAGGCGGGCAGTGACGAGGCCAATGCAGCAGTTCTTGAGGAAGACCCCCAGACGGATGAAGAACCAGTTTTCAACGTTACTCAGGTTGCTTTTTGCAATGGGCACGTTTTGGGAATTGCCCAACGTCTCGCTTTGCATTTCTCCCGTTTTGCACCCGTTTTGCACCGTATTCTTGTTTGGGAAATTTTTTTTGTTGCAGGCAGTGGCAGATCTTCTTGAAGCCCCACTGAAGAGTGAAAAGTGTCTGCAACAAGGCATTTTTCAAAAGACCCCACCGTGGCAGTTGCAGCTTGCCAATCTTCTGGCAGTTGGGCGGCCTCAAATTGAAGCCATTGTAAATGCACTGATAGAGAATTTGCATGTACATGCAGGCATTCCTCGTGACAAGGGTGCTGCTGTTCAGCACTGTTTGAAAACCCTATTTATGTCCCCCTTTGTGTCATCAGAAAGCAAATCTGTGCAATGCATGCGTGCATGTGTGTCACCAGAGTCTGAGTCTGAGCCGCGAGTACAATCCCAGCCCCGGATAACGGTGATTTCGATATTCACCAATGGTGGGATAGCATGAAAGACCGCCTACCCACGATGTATCCATATGCAATCCAAACCTTGTGCATTCCGCACACCTCGTGTGACGTGCAGCGCTCCTTTTCCATGTGGAAAAATGTGCGCTCAGAAAAGCAATACAATATGCAACATGCGTTGCACAAAGCGTATGTCTCATTTGGATTCAACGGCGTCGTGGATGCCTCATAGCAGCCGCATACTCAAAGGAAATGATGTCCATGGTGTTGCAATGTGCATGCAATCTTCCGGGAGGCTTGTCAATGTTGTCATCCACCACAACCCCACCATCCTACCACCATTTCCCCATCTTCGCTTTTGACCATTCAATCGATTTGCACCCATTTTGCACCCATTTTGCACCGTTTTGCACCGTTTTGCACCGTTTTGCACCCGTTTTGCACCATTTTGCACCGTTTTGCCCGTTTTGCCCGTTTTGCAAGGCCCCGGTGGTGAGTGGGTGAGTGTGGTGGCGGTGAGCATACAGGCCTGCTTGTTAGCTAGATTTACGGAGAAAGGGGTGTAGTAATGCATATATTCAGTGATGGGGGTATGTCAGGATCACGAAACCACCAGGGACCAACCCTTAGGGAAGCGGACTCACATTGATAGATGCACAGGCACCATGAAACTATGTACCCTACCCCCCCCTTGCAAACCCCCCCCCCCTTGCAATCTCCCCCCCCAACCCGGGAGACCGTCACTTCCATGTTTTCCCAGTTAACATGTATTGTGCTGGTTTGTGTTGCCCATCTGCTTTACGCATGGCCTTGCATTGCTTTCCCGGCAAGAGCAAAGGCTGCCCCCCAGCCAAGAGCAAAGCCAGCCGCCAAACGGACTGGTTTGGCTGTGCAAGCGGGCGCTAAAGCGGCTGCCAAACCAGCCCCGCGCGCCATTGCCTCCTCCTCATCAGCAAGTGCAACACACCCCGTGCCTGTCATGCAAACTGAGCATGTGCAACAGTTCAAAGTTTGTTATTCTCGTACCCAGAAGTTCTTCACCGTTGATTTGGATCCTCAATAACATTAGTGTTGGATGAAACACATTGGCACCGCATCAATGCGAAAGTCGCTTCACACGTGTTCTCTTTGCTTGCATCGGTGGAGGGTACCACAGTTTGCCTTGAAATACCCTTGCAATCCCCCCCCCCCCCGGGAGACCGTCACTTGGCGACCGTCTCCCCTCCCCACCCGGGAGACCGTCGCGCGCTAACCCGGGAGTTTGCAAGGGGGGGACAGGGTAAAACAGCGAGCAAACGTCAGCAGACATCTAATTTTTTTTGTGCAGGTCGTACAGCGCCGGTCCCTTCAGCCCGCCAGCCACGCCGGCCCTCAGCAGTCCGGGCCCCTTCAGCCCGCCAGCCACGCCGGCCCTCAGCAGCTTCAGCCCGCCGGCCACGCCGGCCCTCAGCAGCCTGGGCCCCTTCAGTACGCCGGCCACGCCGGCCATGAGCCCAAATGCGACCGACGGGCTGGGGCTCGCGGACCGCCCCGGCAGCATGCAGAGCAGCATCCGGTCCGTGTCGTGCCCCCCCGACGCCGCGAAGGCCGCACGGGCGCCCAGCTTCACCAAAGAGGACCTCTTCCCGGGGGCCGGGGGCAACCGCCTTGCAACCCTGGGCGTCTTCAGCATCCCGCGCCCCGGTGGCGGCTCGCCCCTGTCGCTGGCCAGCACCTCGCCCTTGGCCCTGAGCTCGTCGCTGGTGTTGGGGCTGTCGGGGTCGACGTCGTCCTCCGGGGGGCTCAGCCTCACGAACTCCCACGCGTTCAGCGGCACGTCCTCCCCCCTGAGCTTCCTGTCGCCCAAGCGCAGCAAGGAGCGCCGCATCGACCACGAGACGTTCGTCCCGAGTACACCGCAGAAGTTCGACCCCCGGGAGCTGCGGCTGCTGAAGTGAGGCGCCGGGTTCGCTTCCCGGGAGCTCACTGCCCGCTGCCCGCAGCAGTGCGGCGGTGTACTGCAGGAGACCAACTGCCAGCCGCCCCCTGCAGTGCGGCGGTGTACGGAAGGATACCCACTGCCCACTGCCCTCTGCAGTGCGGAGGTGTACTGAAGGAGACCCACTGCAGGCCCATGACGGGAGCCACGTGCAGTCCCATGGGGCTCTGGCCACCAAAACGAGGCGCCAGGTTTGATCGTTGCAGGCTCAGAAGCCTGCAGCTGAGCATGCCGCGGAAGCTCTGGGCACTGGGCGGCCTTTTGCTGCCCATGATTCGTTGCAAGGCCATTTTGTGGTTTGGTTGCAGCATCCAGGCGCTTGAAGTGTGGTCGGGTTGTCTTTCCAGCACAATCCGGGGGTGGGGGGGTGGCAGAACAGGGGGTGCCATAAGGACGCTCACCCTTTTTTTTTTTTTTTTTCTATGGCATCCACTCTCTGATGTTTGGTGGCTACCCACCAACCGCCATCGGTTACGCACCAACCGCCATTGGTTACCCACCAACCGCCATCGGTTACACACCAACCGCCATCGGTTACCCACCGGCCGCCATCGTAGGGCATATTGGACACTCCGAGTTTCTTTTTTCTTTTTTTCATTACGGCACCCCCTGGGGCAGAACGGGGGAGGGGGGGGGGGGGTTGATCGATCATCCCCAGAAACACGTCGGCGTGCATCGGGTCAGAAAGTTCTGTTCCAGAAGCGTTCCCAAAAAGCGCGTTTTCGTTTTGAAATGCGAAAGGAAACCGGCTCATCTGCAGAGCAGCGCGGGGCACATCGAGCCGGTGTGCACGGGTCTCGTGTTCCTGCGCCTTGGCGGGTGCCTCTTGGGACAGCGGCACGCCGCCCCCCCCCAACGATCTGCTTGCGCGCCCCCTGCGGTTTCATGGCAGGTGGGTCTCGGTGCTGCGCCTTTTCCCCCTCAGTGACCGTGCCACGGGGGTGACGAAGAGTGGGACAACGCAGGGGCCTCACACCCGGTAGTGCTTTCCAGACCCCGAGCATCCGCACTGGCCGCCGTGGCGGTGAGTGTTGGTGACCCGGCAAAAATTCCCATTTTTGTTTCCCGTTCCCCCCCCCCCAGCAAAAAAATTCCCATTTTTCCATCAGTGGGTGCGGTGAGCTGATTTTTTACGAAGGCAACTGTGGGGAAGATCTTTGCTCTCCAGAAAAATGGGAAGAATGGGACTGCGGCAGTGAGCGCGGATGCGTGAGACCCCCTCCGCCCTGGGCCGTCACCCTCCTGGTCAACCCAGGCCTGAGCATGCCCACCCACTTGGGATCGTGAGCGTGAGGACATCACCGGAGCGCACAAGCGCGCATCACTGAAACTGCACCCGAGCAACAGCGTGGGGACGGAGGTCAAAGCGGAATGCCTTCACCATAACGACAAGGGGCAAGGGATGCAGTGGTGAATGGGGGTTGCCACCGCACTGCCCCCCCCCGCCCCCACACACGATTCAGACCATCCTACTTCAGAGGCGACACCCGTCTGTGTCATGGCTGGCACGCCCTGGCCCTGACTGCAGCCAACCAGGCAAACCTGGCACCGCATGGCCACCAGAAGCCACCCCCCCCCAAATACTGCGCTCTCGGTCAAGCAAGGGCACCTTCACACTTCCTACTGGAGCAGGGCACTACGCACTTCCACAGACTGTGTCGTTGTTGCCGGCGCCACCCAAGGCAGAGCACGCCGCGGGCCGATCAAGTGTACCTCGTGTGTCCTGAAGTGGGGCACCCGGCGGTGGGACCGGACTGTGGGGACTGTGGGTTTCTCTGTGGGTGCTCGACTTTTTTGCTGGTGCATCGCACCAGCAGGAGGACCAGAACCGGTCCCCCCAGCCCCCCTGTGGGGCCAGATGTGCTTTGTCTCATGGAATGTCCACGTGGCCGTGTACTTGTACACGGGCCGCCGTGGCCACATCCGCTGAACCGGCACTTGTGCTGGAAGTTTTGATGCCAAAGGAAGGCATCATGCGTTTCTGGGCCCTCCAGCTGCCCGCAACGACCGTGCTCATAGCGGACACATTCTTCGGAAGCCACAGTCTTGCCAAGTACTTGCCAAGCCTCAATCAAGCGACCCTTCCTCACGTTGTCGAAACGCAGCAAAACCATTTTTGGTGCCCCAATAAATCATCTGCTGGCGAAGGAGAGGCTCGGAAGTGATGGGCCTGCAACACATCACACTGTTCAAGGGTTGCCGAGAAGCTTTGCTCGATACAACGACATGCTGCTTCCTCCCTCTTTTTGGTGCCCCCCCCTCCCCACCCCGATTGGGCAATGGTCTGGTCTATTTGGCATTACTGCCGTGCCCAATGCTTCCCAAGACGCAGGTGACTCGTGAGGCTCTGCGAAGTATTGCAGGTGGAGGAGGAGGAGCAGGGGGTCTCTGGACCGAAACTGCCTGGCCCCCGGGCCTCCTTCGTGTGCACGGCAGGGAGCGTGGTAGTGAATCTGGTGCACAGACACGCGAGGGCAGGGGCGTCGGTCTCATCGCAAAGATACCGACGAGGCGGTGTGGGATGGATGTAAGTGCCGTGTTAATTGGGGGCCTCATTTGATGTCGGCTGAGCGAGTGTGTGCCGGTTGGTGCTTCCGGTGTGCCGCGCTGATTTGGGTTCTGTGGAGCACATCCTCCTCACCGTTGCTGAGGATGTTGCGTCACCTTCGTGTGTGTGTGCGTGCGCGCGTTGGTTCGGCATGGATGGCGTGGAGGTCTTACCTCTTGTGAGACAAAGCCGTGAGCCAAGGGCTTCTGGCACAGATCGCGGGGCCGCTGGCGCCACAGCCCCGGGGACACACGGGGGGACTGTCCGAATCCGACGCGGCACAGCAGCAGTGTTGGTCCTCCCAAGGCCCTGCGGTGGGGGTTTGGCGCGTATGTTGGGTGTGTGTGGGGGTTGGGGGGCGCAGTGTGCGCAGTACCAACAGGAGGGCATTTTAAAGTGGCCAGAGGTCTCAGTGCGTAGCAGGGCTGTCCTTTAGGATTCCACTCAGGGCCGCCCGAGGTTATTGGTGGCAGGATTCATTTAACCGACGGCGGTTGGCGCTTGACCGACGGTGGTTGGCTGATGACCAACCGCAGTGACTGGCCAAGTGTACTGGAGGCCAGCAGTTAGTTTTTTTTTTTGGTCTTAAGGACAGTCCTGGTTCGAAGATGAGGTGCAAGATGTCGGCGTGGGGACGTTTTCGGTTGGTTGCTGGTTCTAATGTGATTTGGCTGACCACCCTCAACCGATTCGACTGCCATTCCCTTTGTTGTGGATGAATGGCGATGAAACTCGATTGGCATTGGTGCCGGTTGCGCCCAAGTGCCTTGGCAGTGCAGTTTGAACTGCGGCGCGCAGGATACGCCCTCTCTCTGCTGCACGGGGCGTATGTAGCCCCCCCCCCCCCTTTGCAATCCCCCCCCCCCCCCGGGAGACTGTCACTTCACTGTTTTGCTGGGCAATATCTATTGCGGTGGTTTGTGTTGCCCATCTGTCACACACACGTGCTTGCATTGTGTATTATTTTGGGCGGCGCTGCATCTTGCAAAAGGGGGTGGGGGTATGGCAGATTCACCCCACCGTTCCTGCTTCGTCTTGATGGGCAAGTGCCATTTTCCTCCAGCTCCGGCACGGTGAGGTGATGGGCCCCCCTCCCCCCAAACAGGGAGGGCTGGAGGCTTAAACCCATGGTAATAAACATAAGCGTCACCGGGGCACCCCTGGACCAACAGCCTGCAGAAGCACGCAAACGACGTCTGTGTGCGTTGCTCAAGCAAGACTATGCCCTAGAGCACATGGGACGCGCATGTTCGGACCGGCCCGGCCCCCTGTTGTACATTAGCCAGCAGTCGGACTTGAGATGCGTCGTGCAGTCGTCACTGTAGCGTCAGCCGGCAAGGCCGTCGACGCCAACCTCCTTCTGTTGGACTGGCGATGGATGGGCTCAGTGTTATGGGTCTCATGGCAATTTTGGAACAGTCTGCACTGGACACGTGCCGGACACCAGAATTCCTTCGCCGGACATGCACCAGACTATCCTACTACACTGCTGTTGTGCCCCTCCCCTTGGGCAAACAACACCTCGTCCGAGCAACGCTCGGCGCTGTTTCGGAAACTTTGGTGACCCTGGAATTTCCACTTGGAATTTCCATTTCTTGGTTGTCCCTGTGAGGGAGTACCGGACGCGGTGTGTGCGCGGTGCGTATACTCACGTTGTTGCAAGCAAAGATCCGAGCGCTGCCGGGTATGCGTTCAGAAGGCACGAGGAAGTACCCCAAAGCATCCAGAAGGCACCAGGTATTACCATGAACCATCCAGCAAGTCATAGCAAGCATCTAGGAAGCAATAGCCAGCCACCAAGCTACACCCTACGGCCTTCACAGGACCTTCCAATGTGGACCCTGTTCAACTACCCTGAGCGGTGCAATGACAGCCAGTATGCGAGCCAAAGCAGAATGTTTGGCGTGATTTGGCATGAGTTCTTCATTCATATTGTATAAGATATTTTGTGCGCTGCGCCTGCCCAATCCTGCAGCCTACCCTCATTGATGTCGACATGATGTTCTTCCTCCTCAGCAGACCCCAGGCCAACCAGGGGTATAGTCTGAGGGACATGCTGCAGGCAGACAACACCCTTGTTCGTTTTGGCAGGTCCCAATGTGTTTGCAGTTGTTTGCGCCAGCCATGCGAGCATTTTGTATGGGTGGGACGGTCTTGCTGACCGTTGGTTTGCTGGTGCCGTGTTTCTGCCCGTCTGCTGTTGCATGCCTGTTTGGACCCCGGCATCCGGTCTCTGTCCGGGCCCTTATGGCTGCCGGATTGTGCCAGCTGTTGGTCTCAGCAGACTGTAGCTCTACAGGTAAACCCCCCCCAAATTTAGTACCCCTCCCAGGTTTAGTACCCCCCTGGCCCTATTAAACAATCTGCCAAAATTAGTACCCCCTGTTCCATGCAGCCAATAGAAAGGAAAACTGCATAGATGGGAAAATCACACGTGGCACGTACCCACCCAAAATTAGTACCCCCCCGGCTTTATTGAGCATTCTGCCGAAATTAATACCCTTACTACATTTTACTAAATTTTTTTTGGGGGGGGCATTTCCAGCCTTTTTGTGTCAGTACCCTGCCACATCTCACGGCCTCTCATGCAACATGTTGGGTCAGTGATGTTCTGAGATGGCACAGGCTCCTGCTTTGCTGTGTCCGTGGCTTCCCTTCGAACATCATTGCAGCACGCCATTCCCGTGCGTTTGCTTTCAGTTTCCAGAGCTAAAGGCCGGCTGTCATTAACCATATTCTCTTTTTCATGGTCTTCATTTGCTGTGCTGAGGAGGAGCGTGCCTTTGTCCTGATCTTCGTTCGCTGACAGCCTTGCCCTGTGGCGCGGTGCACAGAGCAGGTCTCCCGTAACTGAGGACAGCGCGTACAACCTTCTGTGCCCTGTGGTGAGAGTGAACGGACCACGGTGAAACCGCCCTGTGTCGGTGATCGTCCGGGGGTAGTAAGTCCCAGAGTGCTCAGTGTGTGTTGCTGTACTTCAATCATTGAGCTCTGAGAGCATCGGCTGGAACTGCGCAGGCGGGGGCATCAGGTGTGTTGCTACCGACCACATTGTGCCCAGAGTGCTCAGCCTGACTGAGTGCATAAAAGATGGGCATTAGCAGGATCCGCCGTGCTGTTGCAGGGTTTTCTTTCTCTAGCCAAACCCCCCGAACCCATCCACCTGAGTGTTAGGCGAGCCCTGTCTGCGCCCCTGTTGCGCCCTTTGTTGTTGTTGCATGCCCTCCAGCAGCGCTGGGGATGCACGTGTCCCGCGTTTTTGCTGTGCAGTCCCCTGTGCCCGCATCCAAGTGCATTTTGTTTCAGTCCATGCTTGTGTGTCCCCTCCCGTTTTCGCTCTCCTGCGTCCCGAAGGCCTGTGTTGTGCAAGACACAGTACAGGCCGGTGCTTTGTAAATTCGCCAACAGCAACCGATACGTACAGCGTTGGCCCCGACAGTCAGGTGCAATCGCCGCATTCGAAGTCTGGCGGCATAGTTCAGTAGTTGCGATGTTCGGTACGGAAAGCCCTGTCCATGCCGAGGCGCAGGGCAAAAACAGAGCAGCACAGCTCGCTGACGTTGCCGCAAAGTCGGCCGCAGACTGGGCAGTATTTGCATTTGTGTTCGCAGCCTTGGAGTGTTTCTTGCAGTTCAAATTTGTCTGTTTCCCCTTCTTCAGGATCTTTATCACCAGCACTGTGCTTTTGACCTTTTTTGCCCTGCTTGCCTTCCATCATCACTAGTCCTCTGTTTGCAGCCACAACCTTTCGTGCCTACTGTCTCGTTATCACTATAACCCTCCGTTGTTGGTTTCTCTCTATCAGTTCTGCTGCCCATCGGTGCTTGGACTGGGCGCTGAGGTCGTGCCACGACGTGTGTCTGCTGGCGTGCGTCAGCAGCTCTTGTCAGAACAGCAGCAGACGTTGTTTCCGTCGTTTGCAGTCCTTGTACCGTAGTTTTCACAAGGGGAGGGGCATGTATTCGAACGGCCGACAACCATAGGAGGAGCCCCCCCCGAATCAAACTGCTGCAGCAGTGAACTCAAGGCAACAGTCGGCACTGATGTAATGAGCACTGACCGCATACCTGTGTCCCAGGGGGATATGTAAGCTAAGTATCGCGCTTCATACCCCCCCCCCCGAGACCAAAGTGACCATCGTGGGAAAAAACGAAATTTACGACAGGGAAATCTTGTTGGGCCATTTTTAGTACACAAACTTTTGGGTCCCAGACCCCCCCCCCCCTGCCCTGTTCTAATACATCCCTGGGCACGGAGGGGTTACATGCATGTGTCATGGATCCACCTGTGTGGACAGTCGTTGTCCCAGGGGGGGGGCACTTGGGTGCTGCCATGTGTGGACAGCCCCATTTCCTGCTCCATTTTTCTTGTTTCATGGATGTGCTGCACATCTGACCCCCGTGTGCCAACACCTCTGCACACAAGCCAATCTTTCCGGACCCTGAAATGGGCCGGTTGGCGCGGTGTGTCCCCGGACCCATCACAATGGGGGCCCCGGCTGCTTTCTAGTCCCGTGCTGCGCCTTGGCTACAAGCCCTGCCCAACGTTCAGGCTGTCTTTGTGGCACTGCACGCGCTGCTGGTTCCATCCTCCCGATCCGCCTCCCTTCAAGTGATGGATTTTGTCAGGTTGTGCTGGTGCTTGTGTTGGATGGGTACCACAACAGGCAGACATGCCCCAGAGGTACACCCCCCATCCCGCACACACAGCTGCACACGGATTTGGGCTGTTTTCGGCCACTTTGTGCCACATTCGCGAGGTATGCTCCCAGCGGTGCGGGGATTTTTGACGGATGGCTGACATCATTGCTCTGTGGCCTGCCAGCCCGCAGATGATGTGGGAGCCAGCCAGTATAAGGTACTGAAAGCATCGCAGCATGCCACGGTAGGTCATGCACCGGAGCTTTCCTAACCACAACGGGCATGGGGCAATGGGCATGAGACAACGGGCATGTGTTGCATGCGTCGAACTCCTTCCTTCGTCTGTCAGACATGCATAAAGGGTCCCTTGTCATGTCCCAAATGGAGTGTAGCGCCCGAGCCTTCATCTGCCTCTGCCCATCTTTGACATCAGTTGCGAGATGTCAGGCAATTATGAATACTTCTATCCCCTTTGCAGCCTCACTGTGTGTTCTGACACATTTCACTAACCTCCAATCAGATCTAGCCTCTGCAGTGTCCGACCCAGTGGTCGGCCGAGACGAGCTACTGGCCCGGCTTACCGGGGGGGCGGGGGGCGAGGGATAGGGTATGTCGAGGCACAGTAAGAAAGGCGTAGTGATGGCAGGAGGAAGAGCCGACGGAGATGGGGCACACGAGGGAGGGACGAGAGCACTGAGTGTCAGCGGTCAAACTGATCACACAAACTCTAGTAATAAGATGAGATGCCAGGGGGAGGGAATGCTGCTCCGCTCTTCATCCGTTCCCTCAAATCCAAATTTTTCCGCTCTCTGAACCTTGTGCTCGGTGGACTGTAGCATGTGGTGCAGGGAACGTTTATAAGGAATTAAGTTAAGTGGGGGGGGGGGTCTGGGTGGGTGCCCCAGCCTGGGTGGGTGGGTGAAAAGTCTGGGACCCTCCCCCCTCTTAGAATTGTACTCTGGGTGGGTGGGTGTGTAGTCTAGGACCCCCCCTTTACTGTTAGTGTGCAGGCTGATGGTGCTTTTTTTTTCGATTTCAAATGTGTTCAATAAGCTGGACGGGAGGCGCTTCAATCAGATCTGGCAGTTAGTACAACAGTAATGCAGCCGTATGCTGTACTGGAAGTCTGCGGTTCAATTCCCGGTCAGGGCACTATTTTTTAGCTCCGCCTTTTTTGCAAGGTTGGCGCTTTTTTTGCAAGCTTGGGAGCAGCGGTGACATGCATTTTGTCCTGCCATTGGTCGCTTTGTGTGTACCTGCCGTTCAGCCCCGGGAGAGCGCCTCAATCCCCCCCCTCAAATGTTTATAAGAGGGGGGGGGGTCTGGGTGGGTTGCTTGGTTTTGGGTGGGTGGGTGCCTCAAAACCCCAAAACCCCCCAGCCCCTTATAAACATTCCCTGATGTGGTGTACACCGCCTGTGACAAACATAGTGATTACACTTTGCACGGCCACCAGCATGGCAAGGCTGCGCCCATGCTACAGCGCTTGCAATGTTTGCATCCAATGACAGTCCTGTTTCTGTGTGGCAAAACTGCTTTAGGGCTAACCCTCCACGTTCGGTGGATTCACTTGAGAGCTGTGCCAAGTGATTGCAGTTGCAAAACCTACGATTTAATGACTGAATGTGACCTCTGTCCACATGATTTCCGTTACCTGTAACCAATTCTGACGAAGACGAGAGGCACTAGCCTCATCATCTGATTCAGAGTTTTCTGTGAGTTATTGCATTTTCTCTTTTCGTCGGGGGTCAGGCGGAGTGTGAGGAATTCCAGTGGCCTCCCCACGGCTTGAAGATACACAGCCATTGAGGTGTGGAATGATATTTTTGAGTATTTTGTCTCGCACATCATGAGCAACTGAACGCACCATATTGAATTATTTTTAATACAGTGTTAAGGACTAAACACCCCAAATTCATGGTTGTCACCGAAGTGGTGAGCCTGTTCCCATTCCGAACAACATTATCGTCAGCAGTGGAACCTGAGCCTGTATTGTGGCTGTCAGAAGGGCTAAATTGTATGCCCACTGCGTGCCCTTGGTGGGCCAGTATTGTTGTTCTTCTCTCACTCTCCCTTGCCCTCCATCTCTCTTCTCTCCACAGCTCTCATTTTGGGAAAGGGTTTTTCATACTGGGAAGAGGGAGAGCTCGTTTTAATATGATAGGCCACACCCACAATCCAATTTGATACACTATTCAACACATTTTGATCTTTTTCACAAGCTGCAGATGCTGTCACCTGCATTTTCATGAGCTGAGCTGTGCTGATCCTGTTCAGCTCTAGTATTTTCCTGCTTCTCTTTTTGATCGTGTCCTGTACCTGTGCCACGGTATCCACGTTTTGCTCTGCCTGTGCCTCTGTGTCTCTCAGCCAATGGCAATCAATTTGATCTGGGGGACATAGTGACTCCGAAACGGTCGAAACGGCAACAGACGTTCTTCGAATCTTTGGCCAGGAGTTAGTGCTTCAGGGTGTAAATGAGAAGGCAAGACGCAGCAGTAGGGAGAACTTCAGCGGGGAGTGAGTGAGAAAACAGATAGAAGAATCGAAGGAAACAAGGGAAGCAGAGAGGGAATAAACTCAGGGCGAGGACGTATCTCCCATGTGTCTGTTGCAGTGTTCAACAAGTGTTTTACTGGAGGGCTGCATGCAATTGGCTGTCTTTGCAAAAGGAAAAACGAGCGTCACGTGTTTCCACGTTTCCTGCGGCGCCACATGTCAGTGTGCTCGAATATGCTAAGTATTGTCCTGCACTGTTGCCATTACCCCCCAGGTGGGCGGGATACCGTCACTTGAACGTCATTTTTGTCGAAACCCATGTTTATGCAATAAACATAAGTTTAATTCACAGTGCACCTCGTCTGTATCTTAGACTCACTGAGTTTTTGGTTTTTTAACCCCACGTGGGTCACTGCATGCCTGAGCCAAGTCGCACGATGGAATTAGACAATAACGGAAAGGCAGACAGTGAATTGCAACAGGCGCATCCTTCTGGGCCAAATTCGAGGGCGGCACAGATCACGGACGACGCACAGCGTGAACAAGCAGTCATCGCGCTCCGAAAATGGCGCCAGTGGACTGAAGGCCCGTACGCAACCCTCGTGGGGAAAGGACTGCACAAGGAGGAAATAGCGGAGTGGGCAGTGCAGCTGGAGGAAGACATGGTAGAGCAGGAGGTCCCAGATGGAGCTGTCGGCGCGCTGTGCACCAGAGCGGGACTCCAGCACCTCGAAAAGGACGAAGCCATTGCAGCTCTTGCGGTGTACCGTGTGCGAAAGAACCTCCAGCCCGACTTCCTCAACGGCACCTTTATCGAGTGGAAGGACGCCACGAACGCAGGCGGCGAACCGGGAGAACAGGAAGGAGCGGCACGCGAGGCGATTACCACACCGAGCCCGGGGCAAGGGGAATCTGGAGTCGCAGCATTCCATGAACTCGTAGCCCGACTGGCTGCAGCGCGTGTGGAGAACGACGCACTACGCAAAATATTGGTGCCCCAGCTCAATGAAGAGGCACTGAACAAACTGCTTGGTGAGCACCTCCCATACGCCTGGATGGGAAGTTTACTGACAGGCCTGAAGTCCTATAAAGAGAAAAACGAGCAGTGGTTCACTGAGGAGCTGGCAATTCTAATCTGGAACACTGTCAACGAGGAGCTGAGAGCGAAGCGGCAAGGCATGAAGTCAACGAACCCCCAAAACCAACCCCAGGGGATGCAGATGGTCCCTCACCAACAGGGAGGCGCCATGGCGGGAGGGGGTACAACTCTTCACACCCCCCCAGGCAATTGCTTTAAATGCGGGGGGCCTGGCCACTGGGCTACTAACTGCCCCCTCGCCACTCAAAGGCGGGGGGGGAGGGTTCAAATGATGGGACAGCAGCAGGTCCTAGTCTCGTCGAAGGGGGTCGCATTCGATATGGCTCCCCCCCCCCCCCCTGGCCAGTGTCGTGTCTGCGGGGGGAACCACTGGGAACAGTACTGCCCGCATGCGAACCCCCAGGGAGTGCCACAGATGTTCCAAAGCGCCACAGGAAATGCAGCACAACCCCACCCCCAGCAATCCTTTCAGGGTGCCAGTCCACCCCCCGCCGCGGAGGGAGTCCCCCAATTCCCCAACGCGCAGGCCCAACAGCACATGCAGTCCATTTACAGAGAAATGGGGTTCCAATTCGGAAACCAGGCATAGGGGCACGCGGGGGGAGGGTCAGGCTGTGGCACCGTGTACATGGCAGATGTGTCCGTCGCCATACGAACATACTTCTCCATTTCGTCCGATGAGTGGTCTGACGGCCCACTGCAACTGGCAGCAAGGGCGATTACATCAGGATCCAGGGAAGCATACATGTCTGCCCTCCGTCAGTTCGCCAAAAACAGCGAATCATCCGATACTCTTGAGGTCGCACTCAACAAGAGAATCTGCGCAATCGCCAGGCGAAAGCAACCGGACTGGTGTCTGCGCTCCGAGTGCTGGAGAAACTCAGGCTCTTACCCCCTTCAGTCCTCCAACTCCACTGGCTGCAAGTGGAGGCCATTGCACGCATCACAGCACCCCATGCCCCCCCGAGACCCTAAGGTACGGCACAACACCTCGAGTTCCTCGGCAGGGCCCGTATCCACTGGGCGTGGCCCCGCCTGTTCTTCCTCGCGACTTGCGCACTTGTCTTCAGAATGCGTAGCGGGGATTCGGAAAGCGTCTCGTGGGAAGGGATCACCACCCCTGGGTGGATCGAGTTTTTCGACGAGAAACGTGGAAAAGAATGGGTGCAGTACCCACTCTCGCCCTTCCTTGAACAATGGAGGAAGTACGTACTATCCCTTAAGCACCCCAACACCCCCCCCCAAAGCCCAGTCCTGCCAGGTGGCAGGAATGCACTGCGCAGCATCCAAAAAGAGTGCATGCAACACTGCCCCCTTGGGCACATCACATGGCATCCATGGGCACGCATGGCTGCAGCTGCATTCAGGATCCTGGGAGGAACACTGGCCAGTCTGGCAGACTGGGGAAGGTGGAAGGACCTCAAACAGGCCAGGCACTATGCCAAGGCACCTGCAGACTGGTCCCTGCCTGAGTTCCTCTCCCTACCCTACCCTGAGAGCTTCACAGGCTACCCTTCACGCGACATGGGAGGGGTATCCATCAGAACAAAAGATGTCTGGCCAAGGGAGGCCTGGGAAAAGCGAACAGGGCCCAGGAAACCCCCACCGAAGCCAGCTCCCGAATCCGTCAAGCGCCAAAAGCCTCGGGGCACGGCCGGTGAAAACCGGGGCGCGAAGCCAGACCAGTCCGACTCATCTGAAGACTCCTCCTCTTCCGGAGACTCCTCAGATGAGGGCATGGAAGTGGACGAGGATACCACAAACCCCCCCCCACCCCCTGATGAGGCCGACGCCGGGGCAGGCGCCACTGAACCCGCTGCTGCGACAGCCCCCACTGAGGGAAGCAAAAACTGCCCCATCGTCCTGGATGACCCCAGAGATGGCATCGCCCCCTCCAAAGTGGGCCCCACAAGTCCTGATGCGGGGCGACCAGACGAGGGGCTCGACGGGGTGGCGGGGGAAGGAGCAGTTGAGGCAGAACCCACCCCAATGGTCGGCCCCAGAGAAGCGGATCCCCAACCATCGGAGGGAACCACCACTGCAGACACCGGTTCCTCACTGGCCCCAGGGGATGGATGTCTCACGCCACAGGCGCAGATACGGTCAGGACCCCCCCCTGCAGAAAGAGCAATGGACATGCCCCCCTCCCCCACCCCCCAGACCCCGCCAACAGCCCCCCCGAGAGGGCCTCAGGGCATGCCCCCCCCCCCCCCCCAGACTGCCCCGAGGGCAGTCCCAGCCCAGGCAGAAAACGCCCACACAAGCGACTTTTTGCCCTCGACAAGCGCCCCCACGTGCCCAGTGGTGAAACACCGTACCCAGCAGACAAGGTACCGATGGTACAGAATCCGCTGCCCCCACCTGAGCCACGAGACACGGCACCACACAGTGGCTATGACGTCTGTGCGCCTATGCGGCACGGACGTTTCCTCCACTGGGTACCAGGACAAATGCTACTGCCAGCTCCTGGAGAGGCACCATGGCCCGATGATAAAGAGGATCCAAAAGATGATAAAGAAAGTCTCCAAGAGTGCTGGCTTCAGGTCCCAGAAAACCCAGGTGACAGCTGGGTTGTTGCGGGATTGGGCTGTGATCACACTGAACAGGTCCTGGGAGGGGGGGACGATTCACGAAACCCTCCCAATTGTCCTGGAAATCCTCGTGACCCTGACGCGGTGTGACATAGACGAAGAGGATTACGACCCCTATGACGGCACGGACCGTCCGAATGGCCCCCTGGATCCTGGTGTGGCGGCAAATGGCCTAGGGGAGGCAGGATGTGTCCCTGTGCCTCCAGATATTTGGGAGAAGCATGCACCTAAAGGCCTGGAGTGGGCGCTGCGCCAGATCCCTGACCAAGGGTGCACATGGGACCCAGGGCTGGCCGCCATGGCGGAGCGCATGTGCGCGGACGGCCTGCTTAATAGGGACCTGCAGGGGGGGCCGTCGAACCTCAAGTCTTTTGCCAAGCCGAAGAATGCGACGAAAGGGGCGCTGATTGCTGATCTCAGGGCGTTGAATGCCCTGCTCCCGAAGCCCCTACCCTTTGCCTTGCCCTCGCTCTCAGAGCTGGGGGACCTGTTCACTGCATGCAAACACTTGGGCCAGCCCATCTATTTCGCAAAAATTGACATATCCAATATGTATTGGGCGTGCAAGATGCCAGCCCACCTTCGTGATTCTATTAGGTTTAGAGTAAACGGCAGGTCATATCACATCCCCTCCCTTCCTTTCGGGTGGGCCTTCAGCCCCATCCTTGCTATTGAAACCCTTTCCAGAAGCTTGGTGCTTCAGTTCCCTGGGACCATCATCCTGATCCAATATCTCGATGATGTGTTGCTCATCTCCACCAACCCCCTGTGCCTCAGTCTGGAGGCAAACCAACTGGCTACAGACCTCTCGAAAGCCGGTTGGAAGGTGAGCCCAAAGTCAGATCTCGAACCGAAAACATCCGTCACATGGCTGGGTAAAACCATTGACGGCGCCAATTTCTCCATGGCACAGGCTCCCACATACCTGGCACAGGTGATTAAAGGTTGGGTAAAGTTGGCCTGCAGGACTTACACCGAAAAGAGGGCACGTCGGTTGGTGGGAAAAATATTGTGGGCAGCGACCCCCTCCAGACAGCCCCTCCCTTTCCTCCAAGGGCCCATGGCGTGGACCACCTGGGGACCCCCTTGTGCCCCCTTCACCCCCCCCAGGGTGCTGCGCTCCCTCTGCCATGCAATCTCACTGTGCTGTCAACCATGGTATGCCAAAAGATGTGTTGACCCGCAACATACTTGGTATGTGGACGCTGCCAGATCTGATGCCGGCTACGTGGCGGCGGTCTGGGGACCAGAACTGGGGTGCAGAATTAAACTCCTCCCAGAGTGGATCTTCTCACAGCAATCTGCAGAGCTGATGGCTATTGAAATGGCAGCGAAATTGGCGGTCCAGATGAAGCTCCCAGCGATCCATGTGGGGGCAGACAACCTGGGCGCCATATGGTCAGCTATCCGCCTATCGGGAAGTGTGGGGAACCCCGGCAGAGGACGACTGCTCCGCCGTCTGGCACACACCCTGAGATGGGGAAACCTGCATCTAAAACTCCGCTGGGTTGCTTCAAAACATAACCCAGCAGACCACCCCTCAAGGGTCTTTGAATTTGACTCCCCCACCCTGATGCACGCCTCAGCGTGGGCCACGTTCATAGTGGCGATGAGACAGTCGACTCCACACCTTCTCCACATGGGCTGGGCGGGCTGCGGGCGGTAGGAAATTGCTGAGATGTGGCCGTGACCAGCCGACCCCGAATGATCACGACAACGGATTGTGCATGCAGGGGTGCCAGGGGTGCAGGAGAGAGACAACATTAAACCTGTGTTTTATCTTTGCATGTTTTGGGCGCATCTTGCGCTTCTGTTGGGAACGAACCGGATGTGATGTTCTCCCTCAAAGGGGGTTGTGTCAAGGGGCCCTCCTGGTTTTTCAGGTCCCCATTTATGCCAAAAGTGAGTTGTTTGGTACCATTTTGGCCATGTTTATCCCTTGCAGAGCGGCCCTGGTTTTGTACATATGCAGGATGTAGGCAGCCAGGGTTGTGGGCCACCAGAGTCCAGACTTGAGTCAATGGTGGCGCAGCGAGGGTTGCGTTGCCACATTTGTCACACAGTGGAAACATTATGTTGCATGCCATTACCATTGTGTCGTCTGTTTGCAACGCCGGGGTGATGAATGCGCCGTCGGGAGGTGGCGACAGCGGTAATAACGGTGCACTTGGGAGGCCTCTGTGTATTGGGTGATGATTCATTACCCTCCCCCCCCCTTTGTCCTGCTCCACCCCTTGTCCTTCCCCAGGGGGGGGTGGGGGGCCGTCACTTGGTCAACACAAAAATTTTATTACGGTTCACTGTGTTGTTGTGTTGCTGACTGTGTTTGGAGGCACTGCCACTTACATCCCTTGTACTCTTGGCAGGACATTTTGCTCACTTTTGGTAAAAATGGAACTTGACAGTACAACCATGGTCATCCCTGGGACGAATTTAATGTTCGTCTGCTCCACAGGGGAACCTGTTTTGGCGCAGGTCGTTGGATTTTCAGAGCAGGGTGATGCATATCGCCGCATCTCTTATGAGCGTGCTGCCACTGTAGTTTTTTGTTTTGCAATGCAATTTCTGTGCCTGAAAATGTGCGTGCACGGTGGTAGTGCGGTTCCCCAGGGGGGGATGGGGGACCGTCACTTGGCAACCGCCCCCCGGGATGTGGCGGGGGACCGTCTTCCCTCGGGTGGGGCCGGACACGGGGGAGTACCACAATGGGACATCTGCATACAAAAGACAACATGCAGCGAAAATTGGTTAAAAAAAAAGGTGTGAAAACTGCTGAAAAGGGAGTGAAAAAGGGAGCAAAAGGGTGGAAATTAAGATATGCCATATTCCCAGTTTGGTTTAGTGGTGATATGCAGTTTTGTACCCCCCCCCCCCCTCACCACTTGTATAAGCTACGACCTTGTCTAAGCTGCAGCAGGCGTACGGACCGTGTTAATTTGGGACCTAATTTAATTCGGTACCAAATGTAGTGCAGCCACATAAGGGGGAGCGTTAGCGCGTCGGGCATCTTTTTTGACCCGTGCCCCACCGGTGACCTTTTAGGGGGTGCACTAAGCGCAGTGCGCGCGCAGTGCAACTATTTGGACGTCTAGCCATCCTAGAACCCCATACTTTGTGATACTATGGGCATTATTGTTGTTTGACAACGGGTATTTTGATGCTTCTTTCACATTCGGGATATGGTATATTTGGATTCTCACCCAGTTTCACCAATTTTCTTCCATTTTTTGCTCGTTTCCACCACATCCACTCCTTACTAGGTTGATTTCTCCCCAACATGGGGACCCCAAGAAAGTAGGGGTAATGTAGCCATATTGATTTCTCCCCACCATGGGGACTCCGAGAAGGTAGGGGTGATGTAGCGAATACTGATTTTGCGCTTCGTTCTTGTGACGTGAGGCAGAAGCGCCGTCCAAACCGCTTGCGGCTTGGGGACTCATTACCATAGAGAAATCTATGGGAAAGGTCAAGGCGAAATACCGTTTGTTGAGTACAATACGAATGGCATTTGGAGTTGTTGAATTCAAAGCTATTGTCTAATTATGCAACGTGCTTTGCAGGGAAGGTGCGCAGTCCATCGTGGTCTATTTGGGGGCCCTTCTCCATCAGAGGGTAAATCTTGGGCTGAAGTTAGGATAGTTAGTAGAAAGGTAGCGCGCCGGGCGCGCGCCGGGCAAACATTCCCCCTAAGACATGGGTTTGGAGGCGTTAGTGCACATGGCGCTTGCAGGGCAACTTTTTGGGCTACGTAAGGTAAGGGGCACAAAATCCAATGGGCATCATGGTACAAACAACCTTTTTTTTTTTTGCAGCTGTGGGCTTCCAAAATGGGGATGAAAGTGGGCATGAGCCATTTGCACTCCACTTGAGCAAAATGGGCCTTAATTTGTGCGTTAGATACTTTTTTACTCCTCTTTTCCCTATGCAGTGCATAATGCATGGCGCAACAAAATGACAATTTGGCTCACACGCCCGTTTTCTAGGGTTCGTGGGACCATGGCCAGAGTCTTTGGGCAAGTCCCCCCCCCCCCCCCGCGTGTCCAACAAACGGTGTGTCCAATGAACACTTCTGTTCGGACCGTTTTCTGGGGGGGACCCCCCGTTGCAAACCCTGATTTTGGCCAAGGCAGGGTGTTGGTGTGGGGTTTGTGCCATGTTTTTGAGAACACCCTCACCTAACCCGTGATTTGATGGAGGACACAGCTGTCCCATCAAATCTGTCCGCACCGAAGGTGCTTGAGCCGGATCGGGCTGCCACTTCTACCTGTGCTAGGAAGGGCCTCAAGCCAAGGGAGCATGTTTAGATTTTCCGCATGAAGCGGGACCACAGCAAGGGCTTCTACTCTGAAAAGTGCTCATTGGAAGCCTCCATCGCATTGTGTAGTCCAGATAGTAAGGCCTTGACCGGTGCCTCTTGCTGGCCATCTCTGGCCCTCTGTAGCATGCGCCCCTTGAGCGCTTCACGCGGCGCCATGAAGCCATTGATCCTGCTATACCGTACAAACTTGTGCAGCGCCCCAGCATACGCCTTTCTGGTGCCATCCTCCAGTTTACGCCATACAGTAGCCTCGTGTGGGCTGCCGATCTCTCGCCCTGCTTCCTCCAGAAAGGCCCGTAGCGCGTTTGTGACTCGCACTGCCTGCTTATCTCGCGCTCCCGTCCCGTTGCTGGCCCGCGACCCCCCCCCCCCCTCCGAGACATGGGCGTCCGCTGGGCCGCCTCAGCGGCATCCGAACTCAGCACTTTGGAACGCCCAGTGGTGGTTGCCACAAAACTTGCATGGTCGAAAGGGCGGGTTGGTGCAATCTTGCCGGGTTCCTTTATTGGTGCGAAAGTGCTTGCGTCCGTTGATCCACCTGAACTCAAAATCCTCCGGGCTTCCTCACCTGGGTTTCAGCGTCCCATCTCGGCCCCCACCATCCCGTGACTTACTTTTCCGGTCCTTGCCGGATGAACTGTCGGTGTCGGAGGAGGAGTCGCTTGACGAGTCAGAACACTAGTTGTGCCTCGTCTCAACTTTTGTTTGCGTCTCCAATGTTTAGGCAGTTTTCCTGTCTTTGTTTTTGTTAACCCATGGACGGGGTGGAGCAGCCTAGCCAGAACCAACAAGAGTCAGCCGAGGAGCGGCTGGCGGCACAAGCCAAGGAAATTCAAGAACTCAGAGAGCAACTCGCCCGAGTGGCGGTGAAGGAGGGGCCCCGCCTGCCCCCACTGAGCGTGCCAGAAGTAAACCGAGCCCTCGAGAAGCCCCAGTTGGCACAGTGGATGAGACTTATGCTGTCCAACATCAAGGCGTACGTACGCCTTAGAGCTGGCGAGGTGGGGGAGATCCCCCGACCAAGTGAGTTTGGCGGCCAGGCGACGGAGGCCGCAGTCGACCCAGGAGAGCAGCTGGCGTGGAGGGTCTGGGACTGCGTGTCCCAGTCCCAAGCGGCGTATGCCTGCAGGTATGCAGGGACGCACGGAAAATCCAGCTCCGAGTCCAACCAGTACACCACGCTGGAGGAGGCATGGAAGGAACAAGGATCGGCGTTCACGTGGCGGAGCGTCAAATTCAGGGAGGTGGGAGGAGTACTGCAATGGCAGTCGAGGCAGGGCGAGTGGATCCCTGTGGACTCGCCGCCGAGCGGAGGGTGCCAGAGGTGCGCGCAGCGGGGCTCCCCCGACGAACGCCACTGGCACTTTAGATGCCCACACTGGTCCTGACAGGACCGGCTGGAGCCCGGACCGGCCGCCCCGGGCTCCGGCGTTGTGGACACGGCAGCAGAGCTGCGAGCGCTCGCCCGCCGCTGGGAGACAGCAGCCCGGTCCGACGACCCCTGCTCACCGGAGGAAAGTGCCATGCAGTCCTGGAGACCGAGAACCCGCTCGCAGTACGCGTCCCGACTCCGGGCCTTGGCGGCTTACGCGGGCCGCACGGGCCCGCGTGATACAGCCGCAGCACTGGCAGGCCTCCTGGCAGAGCGGGCGCAAGCCGGCGCTACAGCATCGGCCCTACGGGGTATTACCTCCGCGGTCAGGGCCGTGGAGGAGCCTCCAGTGGCTGCCCCCAACAGTCACCACCTTGCACAAACGGATTGCGGCGGGAGCCGCATCCTCGGGCTCTCAGCCCTATCTGTCCCCAGCAGGCTTGGTCCAGCTGGTCGAAAAGGCCAGAGACTCCAGACACGGAGCGGTGTTCAGCGCATTGGCCATCATCAGCTGGGTATGCTACCTGCGGGTGGGCGAAGCAGCTGGCATCAGGGTTACTGACCTGGCTATGCCAGGCTTTGTCCAGTTTTGGAACTCCAAGACAGGGGAGGAGGGGTACACCACCCGCCCCCTGTACAGGTATGCGGACGGCGTCCAGGCGTGGCTTCATGGCCACATGGTTTCGCTGGGCCGGTCCTCAGACATGCTCGTCTGGCAGTCAGGGGAAGCGGAGTTGGAGGCAGGCATGGCCGACACCCCGGCGAGCACCGCCCACTTCCGAGCCAGGTGGCACGCCCTGCGCAGGGGAGGCGCCGCAGCGACTTGGGCCCGTAAACCAGACCTCGCCTACTACAAATGGTGGGGCAGATGGCAGAGCACGGCCGTGGGGATGCAATACGGCACCAAATGGTCAGACCCTGGAGTCGTTGCCCCTACGGTGCTGCCCGCATTGTCCCCCGACCAGGGGCCTTTGCCTACTCCGGAGCGCGTGGGCGTCCTGGCCCTGTGGGGATCCCCGATGTTCCCCAGTATCGCGAGCGCCCTCCACACCCCGACCAAGCGCAAGCCGAGATTTCCTCGAGGTCAGGAGCTGGAATCCACTGCGAGCGGCACGCTTGGGGGAGGACGCGACGGAGACCAAACCGCGGCCGAGTCGGAGGAATCCCCAAGGGACGGCGCTGCTGAGATGCGCCTGGGGCCTGACACAGCTCCTACCCTCCCTCCACTTCCTCCTTTGGCCTCTGCCATTGAGCGCGGCGCCGTGTCTCGGGAAGATGCGGGTCAGCTGTGCACGGTGGCGGGGCCTTTGGTTGCCGTGGGGGGGGGCGCGTGCGGGCCGGGGACGGCAGCCGGGCCCATCAATGTCGATTCCGACGTGGACACCGACGACAACAGCGAGGATTCCGGTAGCCAGCCCTCCGGCGAATTCGCAGTCGGCAGCGCCAGGGGCTCCCCCGGGCGTGGACAGGCCGGAGTTGCCAGGTTCGTTGGACGGGAGCGTAAACCGTGGTCCTCCAGGGCAGCCGTTGGCCCTGTCAGAGGAGGACCCGCAGCGGGCTCGAAAGCTGGAGTGGTGGGCCGTGTCCACCGCACATACACGGGGCCGCGTCGCGCTAAGGTGGTCATGGGTGGTGCGCAGGCCGTGCGATCCCGAGCCCCCGCACGCCGTCAAGCTGGGAGACCTCGTTTGGCTCAGCAGATCGGAACGCCGCAGCCCAAGCGCGTCAAGCTCGGGCAGGGCGGGCATGTCCGGACGCCGGAGGCGCAAGGCCTGGTGGAGGGTGCCTTCGTGGCTGCAGCTGAGCGTCTCAAGGCCAAGGCTTGGGGGCGGGCGGGCCCAGTGGCGTCGCCCCCCCCCCCCTCTGTAAGGGTCCCGACAGGGGTGGGAGGGTGCAGGAACAGCCCCCCCTCTTCCTGGAGTTCATGCAGGCGCTCACCCCCCACTTTCACTGGATAGCCGAGCGGGAACGCTGTGGCTTGTGGATGGTTGCAAAGAGGGTGGATTTGTGGTTGAATAGAGTATTCGATACAGCCGAGGATTTCCGCTTGCAAGGGGCTTTACCCGCTCTCCTGGGCGCCTTGCGCAAGCTCCACCCGGACGCCTGGGAGGCATGCCTCCATATCAACACCTCCCCCATTCCGCGGTTCATGGGGGGGGGTCGAGATGCCATTTTGGACCGGGGATTGGGACCGGTAGGCTCCCACCAGCTGCCTGACGATCTGTGGGACGCTGTCGTGCCGCCCTTCTACCACGGAGGGCTCCAGGATTTTGACGTCGAGCGGGAATGGCAGGACGGGGATAGGGTGGTCCGAGGGGCAACCAGATGGGTGTCGCAGCAGGTCCAGAGGATAGTGCAGGCGTTGAGGGGTGCGGGGGTCTACGAGGAGACGGCTGACCCCCCCCCCCCCCACGTGTTACCCCTTCGTCATCCCCAAATCGTCCGAGAAGGTATCCTTGATCTTGAGTTGCGTCAAGATCAACAAGAGTGACGGGGGCAAGCCCCCCACTTTTAGATTGGATTCCTGAGAGGATTTGGCTAGGTCCTTGTCGACATTCCCGCCTGATGTGGACCTCTACGGCCTCCACATTGACCTCAAAAATGCCTTCTGGAGCTTTTGCTTGCCCCAGGGCGCGCGCCAGGTTTTTCGCTTCCGGCCCGCCCCCGGGGCTCCGCCTGTGGCGCTGTCGCGCCTGCCGTTTGGCTGGAAATACAGCCCCTATCTGTGCCAAGCGAGTTTAGCTCGCATTCTCCAGGGGGTACTGCCCCCTGAGATACTCCTTGTGCACTACCTCGATGACTTTTTGCTCGTCTTCACTGATAAGGAGGTGCTCAGGGAGGCGGGGCGAGTGGCAGTGCGTGCCCTGATCGAGGCTGGGTTCCTCATAAGTCCTAAGAGTGTCCTGGACCCGGTGCCTGTGGCGTCATTCCTGGGGAAGGAGCTCGACTTGCAGGCTAGGCAGATCAGGAGCCATGAACAAGCACTGCTCCAGTTGTGGGCGGGATGGCTGAGGCTGGCGGTTGGCGCAGGCAACGACCGGCACCTCCAAAGCTTCGTGGGTTTGCTGAATTGGCATGTGCGTCCGAGGGGATTGGGTTGCCCTTTCGCGGCGGGCGCCTACTGCTGGCTGCGCTGGGGTAGGACGGTGGGGGGGGTCAAACAGCCGGCCCAGGGCTTCCCCCTGAAAATGCTGGGCAGCCTCGCAACATTGGTGGCGGTGGCGGCCGAGCCCTGGCAGGCCCCGGGCGGGGAGGCCTGGCGGCAATTGAAGACCCTCCAGTTTGGGACTGAAGATAGGCTTTCGCGATCCTCTCTGTGGTGCGGGGGCGTCGTCATCTGTGTCGATGGAGCGCGCGATGCGGGGTGCTGGAGGGTGGGGGCGCTCGTACCGGGAGTGGGTGTGCGTACGCATGTGACACCTCCTGCACGCTTCGCCAGCCAGCAAACCACGGAACTAAGGGGAGTGGCGTGGGCTGTCAGGTTTGCAGTCAGGACGGGACACCGATCGGTTACGGTCTGTAGCGACAGTGAGGCGGCCATTGCTCAGGTCCTCAGGCTGCGCGCGACTAGCCACCTGACCCACCACCAAAAGGTCCTTCGGTCGTTGGCTAGAGTCCTGTGGGTATCAGGCATCGTGCTCCGCCTCGTGTGGGTGCCCTCGGCGCTTCAGCCGGGAGACCCTATGTCCAGGGTGACGTCAGTATTCGGAGGCTCACAGGCCAGGGCGGAAGTCGAGGCTTGGTGCACGTGGGATGCATTGCTGGAAAATCTGGGCGAGGCTCGGGTGAGGGGGGTGGTGTGTCTCCGGGGGTGCTAGCCCCCCCCCCCCCCCCAGCAGAGCAGCGGCGGCAGAGTATGCGACCTCCATGTAGCAACCTTTTTCTTTTGCTATCCGCACCTATGACCAAGCGTCGGGGCTCGCGTGGCGCCCACAAGCGACGGGGTTCCCGTGGAGCCCACCGAAAGGGTCGCCATGGCGGACAGCGGCACCAGCGTTCCGCGGACGCCCAGCAGCGCCGGGCGGCGAAGTGGAGCAGCGTGCTCCGCACCCGCCTTCGCGGCAGGTTGGCGCGCCTGCCCGTCCGCCGGGTGCTGCTCGGCAACCGGGTGCGCCTGTGCCCCCAGTGCCCCCTCCCTGACGACAGGGAGGGATTTTTGGAACGGGCGGTCCGGGACGTGGCCGCACGCGTGGGAGGCACGCCGCACCGCCGCACGACCCCCGACGGCCGCAGCGTCAAACCCCCAGGGCGGCATGCCTGCCGCCAGGTCTGGGAGGTAAGGCTGCCGGAGGGAGTCGCTGTGGCCTCCCTAACGGACTGGAACCAGGGACGCAGGGTTGCTGTACCCTATGGGGGTGTTGCCTGAACCGTGCGCGCACCGTGCGCGCACCGTGCGCGCACCGTGCATCCTTTTGCGTATTCTGTGTCCACCAGATCCACAATGCCTGAATCTGAGCTGCCCTAGCTTGTCGCCGGACTGCCTGTGTACTACCACCGCTCCAACGGGGATAGGGTGTCGGCCACTGTCGTTGACCCTTCTCCAAGAGGTGGGAGTCGCGTCTCTATTTGGTACGAATTGGGTGGTGAAGAGGTCTTGTACGAGCATGCACCCGAGGAGCGGTTGGAGTTTGCAATTGTGACTGCTGAGAGCCCCGATTCCCCCCAACCTATGCACCATGAGGCGCCGATGGATGCTTTGCTGGAGCCCCAATTACCTGAAGTGGAAGCTGAAGCCCCTAGAATTGATGATCATGAGCCAGAATGCTGTGGCGGATGAAATTGAAATTCCCGTAACCCAACCAGTGTTGTCGCTTGTGTTGTCGCCTGTACATGGTTTGTTACGGAGGTGCGTGCAAGGTGCAGAAATTGGGAGCCTGGAACCTGTGACAAGCATCAGATTCAAAAAAAAAAAATTCCCGGTACGCCAATAGGGGCTGCAGGGTGCAGAAAATAGGACCCTGGAACCTGTGACAAGCATCAGACTAAAAATTGAAGAATCCTGGTATGCCAGTATGGACTGCAAGGTGCAGAAATCAGGACCCTGGGTGTGTTTCTATGGGGGCCATTCAACGGGGTACAAGTTGGGCAACCATCCCAAAAACATTGAACCGTGCGCGCACCGTGCACGCACCGTGCGCGCACCGTGCGCGCACCGTGCGACAACGCCCCCTATATATGGATCCAGGCCCGGTATGGGCTGGTGTTGCAAATTGCCCGCCTCTTCAACCCGTGAGGTCTGACGACTGTCGTCGTTGTCTCTGCCTGCCCGGTGCAGTGGGTGTCCCTGACGGCTTGGCCGCTGGGTGCTCATTTGGGTTTGTACTTTTGGGCCGCGTCGGTCCGCGCTCCGCTGGAGCTGAAGGCCGGGTGCTGGGACTGGCCGCCTTTTACCGTTAGTGAGACTCAGCGGCAGTCGTGCTCGCCTGTATCTGCCCTCTGCAGAGGTTGACTCCGGCGGCGTGGCCGCTGGGTGCGCCTGTTGTGTTGTCTTTTTACATGGTTGGCGGCACGGCCGCTGGGTGCTTTATTTATTCACCTTTTTGGGCCAGCATCACTCCGCAGCCGGCTGGGGCTGACGGCCGGTTGGTGCGATTAGCCCGCCTCTTTGTCCGCAGGGCAAGGCGACCGTCGTGATCGCCTGTATCTGGCCGCTGTGGAGGCTGTCCGGGGCGGCATGGCCGCCGGAGGAGTCCGCCGGGCTTAGGTTGTGGACCCTGTGGTGGATACCTGGACATGGCGGAGACCTTTTTGGGCCGACCTCACTCCGCGTCCGGCTGGGGCTGACGGCCGGTTGGTGCAATTTACCCGCCTTATCTGTTCGTGGGGCACGAAGACCGTCGTGACCACCTGTGTCTGTCCACTGTGGTGACTGTCCGGGCGGCGCGGCCGCTGGAAGGGTCCGCCGGGGGTGGCGTTGCTGATTTGGGCCCGGTGCAAGACACGAATCCTGACCTCCCTCCACTTCAGCCTCTGGCCTCTGCCATTGAGCGCGGCGCCGTGTCTCGGGAAGATGCGGGTCAGCAGTGCACGGTGGCGGGTCCCCTGGTTGTCGTGGGAGGGGGGGGGGGTTGCTTCTGTTGCTTTGCCTTTTGCTTGATTACTACCTCAGTTCACATTCCTCTGGGGCTGGGATCCGGATGTGGGACCTGTGGTGTGGGAACTGGGTACAGCGGAGAATGAATACCCAAGTCCTGTGCAGTTTTCTTGTGCTCTGCTTGTGCAAACACTAGTTGTGCCTCGTCTCAACTTTTGTTTGCGTCTCCAATGTTTAGGCAGTTTTCCTGTCTTTGCCCGCCCACCCACCCACTGACCGGCTGACCCCCTGACAGCACCTGCCCTTTCCTGTCCCTTTTAAAACCGATTCCCTCGGGTAGAGTGGGGGATCTAACCGTGCTGCAGCGTGTGGACCAGGGTATAGGGTCAGGGTCCGTATCAGAGTGGGGTCCCGCATCCAGCGGAGTGGTCCGCAGCGCACCCGTCCATACAACCGCCGGTATTCCGGCCTTGGTGATACTTCAGTACTGCCATCCCAAGTCCTGTGCAGTTTTCTTGTGCTCTGCTTGTGCAAACTTGTGGTGTCCGAGGAGGCGCTTGACGAATTGGATTCATCCGACGAATCGGTCTCCACCGGCTTGGCCTTTTTTCGACTCTCCTGCCTCCGACGCTTTTGCTCCTTCTTGGCTCGCTTTTTCGCCTTTGCCTTTGCCTTTTTCTTCTTTTCCTGCTCTCGCTGCTTCTTGTTCTTGGCTTCATCCTTTAGGAGGCGCCTGCCGTTCTGGTCCAGATCCATGATGACATCCCAGATCTCTTGTGCGATCACACCCATGGGCACCTCTTCTGCACTGCCTTCTGCCATGGTTTCCACCATTTTTGACAGCCTGCGTACCCACTTTGGGGCCCCCTTTCGTTTCCAGACTCCGCGCAAGTTGTCCCTGTTTAGACCCAAAGGTTCCTCCTGCAGGGAGAGCAACTCCATACCGGCCGTCGTTCCATCCTCATCCATCGGCACACCCGTCCTTCCAGCCATGTCCTGGGGCGGGGTCGCCCCGGCTCCTTCATTTCCGCCAGCTCCGATGACTTGCTTCTCAGGCGTCCTGCCACTGGAGTCCATGATCTCGGCGGTCCCCGCCTGCGTCGCACCCTGGGCTACTGGACTGCCTCCTCCTGCGTCGGGGTTCTCCACCTTCTGGCGCTTGCCTGACAGCAGTTTCATGTAGGCCACCCTGTACTGGTCTAGCCGCTTGACCCAGATCTCAGGCTTGTCCCTCTCCAAATCACCAGGCATGAACACCAAGTCTGGTACCTTCAATAGTGTCCCTGTGTAGAGCTCGTACGCCGCCAGCAGGTTCGACTGCTCCCGGACATTATGCACTATAGGCACCACCTGTTGGATCGCATGCTGGATTTGAGCCACCCAACTGTGGCTCTGATTTATCCTGTTCCACTCCGCATTGGCCAGGTCCAACACCTGCTTCTTGCCTACATGGTCTGACCATTTTTCCGAGTGTTCGGTGGAAAATTTGATCAGGGCGTCCAATCCATGCGGAGCACCCTCCATCCCGATCATGAAAATCGACTAAGTGTGAACAAAAATTCATATGCATGCTGCATAAATGCACCGACAGTGGCAGATCCAGGGAATGCATTAAACTTCAGTTTCAACGGAAACAACAGCTCAGGCCAACTTGCCTCCGGTGTGCGTGGGCATTCAGGCCCAGTGAGTATGTACAGCATAGATTGGGTAACCTACAGCTTCATGCGGGCGAGGCATGTCTCCATGCACGGGACACTACGGGGGGGGGGGGGGGCAATTCGTAGCTGCTGCCAACGTTATGCAGTGGTGTAGGCTGCCACAGCTTTTTCAAGCCCACCATTCAAGATCAGAGAGGTTGTTGCTGGGGACGATGTCGTGTAGGGGACAGGCCAGGGCATGGTTCTTGGGAGGAGTGTCAAAAAACACATCCTGAGGCGGCAATATCGGCTTTGCCATCTAGTCCATTATCTAAAGTTTATGCAGTAAACTTGAGTTTAAATTGGGCAAGGGGGTGGGAGGAGGGCACCTTGTGAACACTCGCCTAGTGTTTGTTTGTTTTGTGGTGTGCCGTCGTCCTGACCATGCCTGAGTCTGAGAACCAGCCAATCAGCTTTGAGGATTACATTGAGCAGGGCCAGCATAAACTGCCCACGCAGCTGCTAAACGCGTCTACGCTTCAGCAAGACACGGACAGACTCGTGACGGCGGCAAAGACAGCCGGAGTCGATACCGTTGAACTGGCAGATCGGCTGAGACAGAAGTATGGACTGAAGGGATCCATGGAGGGCATCTACGAGCAAGTCGTGGCCTTCGGGACCCTCCACAAGCGGACCTTCAACTGGAACGACTGCACATTCTACATGTCAGCACAGCATGCCCAAGTGATCGCAGGGAACGGGACCCCGGAGAAGAACCCCGCGGACGTGGTGTCAATTGGGGGAAGCTCCAGTGCCAGCGGGTCGCCAAACGACAAAGGGGTGCACGCGGACATCGAGAAAATGCGCCAAGAAATGGAGGACATGAAGCTCGTGATGGAGCAACAACTAAAAACGATACAAGAGCTCCGAGCGTCCAAGGCAGTGCCGCAGCTGCGGCAGGTGATTTTCGTACTGGAGGCGGGACACGAGATGGAGGCCAACGAAGCGAAACCTGCCTGGGCGAGAGCGATGGCAGGGGCGATGGCAGGCTGGGCGGCGGAGAATCTGCAAAGCATGCTGGAGTCTGAGTACGAGGCAGGCATGAAGGCCCTGTCCGAAGTGTGGTCCCACCTGCTGTTCGAGGTTGAAAAGGAAGAAGTCAAGGCGCAGCTCGAGGCTCGAGCCGCAGACGGAGCAAACGAGACCACGGGCTCGGAGAAGGCGAATCTCAAGGAGGAGGGAGCGAAGACGAGGCCAAAGACGGGAAAATTGGCTCCGCAGCACGTGCAGGACAGACGGAGGGAGCGAGTGAAGGACCGCTTCACCAACATGGGAACATCCGAGGAGACGTACGAGTCCAAAGGCGGCAAGGTGCTCAAAACAGGGAAGCCCCCGCGATATCCCTGCGACGTGTGCCGAGTCAAGCACTGGTGGTTCCAGTGCCCAGTCGAGAGCGACTGAATGGAAGGGGGCCCCCGTCGCCTCGGGGCCAACGGGGCGGCGGCCGTGGGGGGGCAGCAAGTGCCCGTGGAGGGGACAGTTGGGGGTCGGCCCTCAAGAAGATGGAGCGACTACGCACGCAAGACGCTCTGCACAGTTGGCAGACGTTTGTCCTGCTGGGATGGGAAGAATCGTCATTGGGGACATACCAGTGTCACCTGCGCAGGCTGGCGGCGGTCGAGCGGCGGTTCCCACGTGATGCCAAGGAGCGGGTCCTGGAGCAGACCATATTGGAGTGCGCCCGATTGGGGAAGTCGGAGAGCACAATCAAGGGGATCATCAGCGCGGCCATTATGGCGACAGAAGTGCGGCTGGTTGACGCGTGCATCCCGGCCACCATCTGGAGATCCGTCAAGGCGGCGAAGAAGACAAGGAACGCTGCAAAAGAGCGTATCTGGGGATCCCCGATCATGCTGCTACACATGGCGGCAAGGACCAGCAGCCTGGAGGACTGGGCAGTGGTCGGGCTGGCCATCGTCTCGTTCCAGCTCTTCCTGCGCGTCGGAGAGGCAGTCAGCCTACAACCTTGGGCGGTCGTGGATGACGCGGTGCGGTTCTTCGACTCCAAGACGAGGCAGGACTGGCAACAGAGGTACCTCACGGCGCTTACAAGAGAGTGGCTGCAGTGGCTCCAGCGCCACTTCCCAGAGCCGGCGGCGGAAGGAAGACGACCGTGGACGACACAGCAGCTGGAGAAGGGCATGCAACGCCTCCTCGTCGGATCCCAGTTTGAGGGTGCCCGCTGGCACGCGTGGCGCAGAGCCGGGGCTCGGGCTATGTGGACGGCTGGGGCAACAATTCGGCAGATCGCCGTGTGGGGCCGCTGGGCGCGTGACTCCACCGCGCGGTGGTACGCGCATCCGACCGAAACGCAGCCCGTGCAAGCGGAGGATTTCTGGCCGCGGCCCTCCCGAGAGGGAGCTGGAGGCAGGTGGCGCAGCCGCACGATGTCCCTACGACTCGAGCAGCTCTGGCCGTCTGGGATACGACAGCAGTGGAAGCACAGAAAGGAGCATGTGGCCTTTCGGCCCTCAAGGACCATGCCCGGGGCCGACAGGCACGCTGGGAATTCGGCGGCGGCCCAGGGCGGGGAGCAAGCTGCGACCGAAGGGACAGCTCGCCAAGCACAGGTGGTGGTGACGGATGGTGTCGCCGACACAACAGCAAAATGGTCACGCGACACTACGTTTTTGGGTTCAGCAATGTCCACGACTGTGCACTGTTGTCTCGTCTGCTGCGTGGATGGCAGTGAGGGGAGGTTGAAGGAAGTGCATGGGGTTTGGTGGGGCGAAGCAGCAAGTGCCAAGCCCATGGGGGGAAAAACAATTTAAACATCCCATCGGATGGGAGACCAGTAAGTTGGATGCCATCCGTGAAGCACACAGTTGGACGTATTGGGGACCCCGTGAATTGTACTGTGCAGGTCTCCCCTTGGGGACGGGTACAGAGACGTTTGCCACCCGTGCCCCTAGGTGATGGGACACGTTTTCATTTGAGGAGGAGGCGGCGGACGATGTCGGATTCCATGGCCAGGTGGTGTTCTCTCTGAGACCAGGCATTCGTCAACCAGTGGTCTGATGGTGCCTCCAACCGCAATGCCTCGTTCTCCACATGGTGTCAGACGCTCGTAGAAATCGAGCGGGAGAGGAGGGACTGTTTCTCGCTTCCTGCCTCCGTGTAGCTCTGGTGGCACCAGTCCCGCATTGTGCGGTCATAGTCCCCCAAAAAAATTCGAGAGACTTTGCGGAAAGAAGCCAGATATGCCTCTTCCACTGCTTGGCCAGCCATGCGCAGCCACTGATTGTGCGCACGCATGTAGTATGTTACCATGGTTGCCTCGTTGAGGTATTTCTGGTGGGCCATCGCTACATGGTGCGGTGCGGCCCCACCGACGGTCCGCACCTGGCATAGACCTGGAACAATTGCTCATGGAGGAAGAGCACGGGGAGGTACGAGTGGGCATAGGAGTGGAGCTGCAGGAGGGGGTGTGCCAATTGCGTCTTCAGGGCCACAGAGGCCTGGGCCACAGAGTGCCGAAACCAGAAACAGAGGGCGAGCATTCACAGCCAGTGCTACCAATTTTGATCGTTTGTGCTTAAGCATGCTCCAACAATGACACGTTTTCCCTTTGTCATGCTCCTGGCTATAATCTTATTTTCCAGAGTATGTTGAATGCCTATCCCCCCCCCCCCCCTGGCAAAGGCAAACAATCAGATACCGAGGCCTTGTGCCAACCCCCCCACCCCGTGTCCAACGAACAATCACGTCTTTAAAACATGCGGTCTGAACAAGAGTGTTCATTGGGCACACTGTTCCGAGTGCGAGGCATTGGCAGAGAAAATGTCCATCATACCAGCGATCGTGGTACGAGCGGACTGGATGTTCGCTCAGTCACTGGAGAGACTCAAGATATCGGGAAACCCGAGAAACATCCGATGGGCTGAGGGAGACATCATCTGCAGGATCGCCAAGCGGAAGGACACGTGGGAGTGGAGAGAGCTCAAGTGCTTGGGCTTGGCTGTCCTGTCGCTCACGAACGTGCTACGCATCGGAGAAGCCTGGACAGTCTCATCCCCTAGAGATGGCAAACTCTGCTTCATGGGAGAGAAGTCGCAGAGTGGTGACCATGACCAAGACCTTGGGCCCTGGCCGTCGCGGTGGATGCGGTTCATCAAGGAAGAACTTCACAACCGTGGGGTGGCCGAAGACCGCCCACATGGCTATCAGTCGCCTGCGGACTTGGAAGAAGTGTGGGTGGCACTCGTGGCAGGATTAGAGCTCGCACACTACAGGTGGCACTGTCTGTGGAGAGGCGGGGCGACATAGTTATGGGCATCGGGTGCACGCAATCAAATCGTCATGCTCGCAGGTGGATGGGAATCACCGTCAGTGGCGAGAAATTACGCGAAGCCGAAGCACGCATGGAAATTCGTGGAGAGGGGAGAGCAGCCGGTGCCAGTATGTGCAGACAATGGGTATCGCCTCATGTATGGGCACTGGTCCTCCAAACCGTGGTGGCCAGCGTGGTTGCGAAAACAGCTCAGAGAACTGGCGGCAGAGGCACGGACAGATGGCGACGCTTTGGGACCGATTGGACGGGCCGCCCGAAAAAGGCAAAGGACCCGATCAGCAGGGCCGCCAGGGGCTGAGTAGACGACAATGGGCGCATAGCTGCCACATGGGGAAGATCGCGGAGTTGGGAGAGGAGCTGGACATGGACCTGGTCCGGGTGCATGACGAGGTATGCGACCAGGTGCACAAGAAGGAGAGAACCAGGATGTCTGAGGCGGTGAGCCAGCTGCTACTGGGAATTTGCGATGCAGCAGGTGATGGTGACGCAGAAACCATCCCGGTGGTTGAGGGCTGCTTGTCCGAGTTGGCCGAAAATGGCATTGACCCAGAGGATGAGGAGAGCTACAACAGTGACGAGGAGGACCATGGGGAGGTGGACCCGGCGGTAGCAGCCACAGGGCTGGGACAAGTTGGAAATGTACCAATACAGGACACGTTGTGGTCACGTTGTATTCCGGAGGACCTGCGGAGCCGGTACAAGAATTGGAGAAAGGAGACAAGCGGCGTGGGGTCGTCGGACGGGGTGGGGGTGCGCGAGATGCTGGACACTTTGGTGCGGGATGGAGCGCCCAGCAAACACACGAACGTACAGGAAGCCAGCGGCAAGGCCCAAGTCCGACCTAAGAGTAGTGAGAAGTGTGCGTTCATCTTGAATTGCGTGAAGCAAAACACATGCGATGGCCGTAGGGCGCTGGGGTTTCAGCTGCCCAGATTGAGCACCTTCGTGACTCCATTTTGTTGGGGGGGAGGCAAAAGCTGTATATGGCAAAACTGGACCGGTCCAACTATTTTTGGAGTCTGCGCCTGCCGCGGTCGTGGGTTGGTGAGTTCATTGTTTGCATGGGTGATGCCCAGTATGGTTGGCAATCCCTGCCACTCGGGTGGAAGTATTTGCCCGTCCTGTGTCACAACTTGGTGTACAGTGTGGTCCGGACCTCGGCTAGGGCTAGGGTCACCGAGCTGGTGGAACTAGTCTTGGTTTTACAACCCTCTTTAGGGTCTAGGGTGGACCTACCAGGTCTAGCCGCAGCAGCAAGCAAGCAAGCAAGCAGCAAGCAGCACGCGCGAAATGGGCAAAAATCAGAACTCCGTCGTGGTGCTTCGGATTCGGGTGAAATTTTCATGGATGATACCTATGGGTGTGAAGTACAATCACACAAAGTTTGAGCAAAAAACACAACGGTGGCGGCCGGGAACGGGATTCGCAAATGGCGGACCTCAGTTTCAAAAACTGCAGTTTAGGGCCAAAAACAGCCATTTTTGGGCCAAAAAAGCCTTGGAACACATTCAAAATGGCCAAACGAAGGGAAATGGTGGGTGCACTCCACGTGCGGCTTGACTTCCCTGTGTCAAAGAGCCGTTGGCGGCCCTCTAACTCCATGACATGTCCCGGAAACGGCCCAAAAAGGCCCCCCGAAGCTCCAAATGCCGACGGCCACAAACCAAGAATAGGCCATATCGTTGGCTACATAGCTCAAAATGGGATTCCGAGGGCACCTACTCCACTCGCAACCCCCCACATTTTGTGATTTCCACCCCTCAGAATTGCCCAAACGCTCGCCTAGACCCCAATACCTAGGGCCACTAGGCTGCGGCAAGCTGCAAGCTCAAGCCCAAACAGGTGGGTGCCCAAATGGGTCAACGGGGTCCAGTAGGGGCAAAAAGATGACTTTTCTCAAAAATGATCAAGGCATTTTGGGTTTTTCGGAGGACCAAAATGGGCCACCACAAGCTCAAAACGGTCCAAAAACACTTGTTTTAGCGTCGCACATGGTCTAGGATCATTTTTGAGAAAAGTCATCTTTTTGCCCCTACTGGACCCTGCTGACCCATTTGGGCACCCACGTGTTCGGGCTTGAGCTTGCAGCTTGCCTAGTGGGCCTAGCTATGGGGGTCTAGGCGTCCGTTTGGGCAATTCTGCGGGGTGGAAACCACAAAAAGTGGGGGGTTGCGGGTGAGGTGGGTGCCCTCGGAATCACAATTTGAGCCATGTAGCCAAAGATATGGCCTATTCTTGGTTTGTGGCTGTCGGCAGCCAATCTACACAAATTTTGGAGCTTCTGGGGGCCTTTTTGGTGGAGTTAGAGGGCCGCAAAGAGCTCGTTGACACGGGGAAGTCAAACCGCACGTGAAGTGTACCCAACGTTTCCCTTCGTTTGGCCGTTTTGAATGTGTTCCACGGCTTTTTTGGCCCAAAAATGGCTGTTTTTGGCCCTAAACTGCAGTTTTTGAATCTGAGGTCCGCTACCCGCGAAGCCCGTTGCCGGTCGCCACCGTCGAGTTTCTCGCTCAAACTTTGTGTGATTGTACTTCACACCCATAGGTATCATGCACCAACATTTCACCCGAATCCAAAGCACCACGACGGAAGTCTGATTTTTACCCGTTTCGTGCGTGCTGCTTGCTTGCTTGTGGCTGCTGTTGCTGCTGCCAAACCTGGTAGGTCCACCCTAGACACTAAAAAGGGTTATAAAACCAAGACTGGTCCCACCAGCACCCTAACCCTAATCAAGACTAAATATTGGGACCGAGCTGGTGGGGGAGGGAACACCAGCTAAGACTGGTGAGGGACATCAAGAATGATTCACACATTGATGGCTCTTGACAAAGTGAAATTAGCTTGCAAGTGAACCCCATCACCTCGAGGCCCACTTTCAAGGCTTTTTGGACTTCTGAGAGGCCAAAATGCCCCAATATGGGCTCAAAATGGGCTCATTTCACCCGTTTGTGCACCCCAAATGGTCTAGGATGAGGTTTGGAAAAATGCGGTTTTGACCCATTTTTGACCCATTTTTGGTCCCAAAACAGCCCATTTTCAAGGCATTTTGGGATTTTCGGAGGACCAAAATGGGCCACCACAAGCTCAAAACGGTTGAAAAACACTTGTTTTAGCGTCGCACATGGTCTAGGATCATTTTTGAGAAAAGTCATCTTTTTGCCCCTACTGGACCCTGTTGACCCATTTGGGCACCCACCTGTTCGGGCTTGAGCTTGCAGCTTGTTGCACGCTAGTGGGCCTAGGTACGGGGGTCTAGGCGTCCGTTTGGGCAATTCTGCGGGGTGGAAACCACAAAAAGTGGGGGGTTGCGGGTGGAGTAGGTGCCCTCGGAATCGCATTTTGAGCCATGTAGCCAAAGATATGGCCTATTCTTGGTTTGTGGCTGTCGGCATTTGGAGCTTCGGGGGGCCTTTTTGGGCCGCTTCTCGGACATATCATGGAGTTAGAGAGCCGCAAAGAGCTCGTTGACACGGGGAAGTCAAGCGGCACGTGGAGTGTACCCACCGTTTCCCTTCGTTTGGCCATTTTGAATGTGTTCTAGGGCTTTTTTTGCCCAAAAATGGCTGTTTTTGGCCCTAAACTGCAGCTTTTGAAACTGAGGTCTGCCACTTGCGAATCCCGTTCCCGCCCGCCACTGTCGAGTTCCTCGCTCAAACTTTGTGTGATTGTACTTCACACCCATAGGTATCATGCACCAAAATTTCAACCAAATCCAAAGCACCACGACGGAGTTCTGATTTTCACCCATTTTGTGCGTGATGCTTGCTTGCTTGCTTGCTGCTGCTTGTTGTTGCTGCTAAACCTGTTAGGTCCACCCTAGACACTAAAAAGGGTTATAAAACCAAGACTAGTTCCACCAGCTCGGTGACCCTAACCCTAATCAAGACTGAATATTGGGACCGAGCTGGTGGGGGAGGGAACATCAGCTATGACTGGTGAGGGTCATCAAGAATGATTCACACATTGATGGCTCTTGACAAAGTGAAATTAGCTTGCAAGTGAACTCCATCACCACAAGGCCCACTTTCAAGGCTTTTTGGACTTCTGAGGGGCCAAAATGCCCCAATATGGGCTCAAAATGGGCTCATTTCACCCGTTTGTGCACCCCAAATGGTCTAGGATGAGATTTGCAAAAATGCGTTTTTGACCCATTTTGGACCCATTTTTGGTCCCAAAACAGCCCATTTTCAAGGCATTTTGGGTTTTTCAGAGGACCAAAATGGGCCACCACAAGCTCAAAACGGTCCAAAAACACTTGTCTTAGCGTCGCACGTGGTCTAGGATCATTTTTGAGAAAAGTCATCTTTTTGCCCCTACTGGACCCTGTTGACCCATTTGGGCACCCACCTGTTTGGGCTTGAGCTTGCAGCTTGTTGCAGCCTAGTGGGCCGAGGTATTGGCGTCTAGGCATCCGTTTGGGCAATTCTGAGGGGTGGAAACCACAAAAAGTGGGGGGTTGCGGCTGGCATAGGTGCCCTCGGAATCACAATTTGACCCATGAAGCCAAAGATATGGCCTATTCTTGGTTTGTGGCTGTCGGCATTTGGAGCTTCTGGGGGCCTTTTTGGGCCGTTTCTGGGACATATCATGGAGTTAGAGGGCCGCAAAGAGCTCGTTAACACGGGGAAGTCAAGCCGCACGTGGAGTGTAACCACTGTTTCCCTTCGTTTGGCCGTTTTGAATGTGTTCTAGGGCCTTTTTGGCCCAAAAATGCCTGTTTTTGGCCCTAAACTGCAGCTGAAACTGAGGTCTGCCACTTGCGAATCCCGTTCCTTGCCGCCACCGTTGTGTTTTTTGCTCAAACTTTGTGTGATTGTACTTCACACCCATAGGTATCATGCACCAAAATTTCAACCAAATCCAAAATACCATGACGGAGTTCTGATTTTTGCCCATTTCGCGCGTGCTGCTTGCTTGCTTGCTTGCTGCTGCTTGTTGTTTCTGCTAAACCTGTTAGGTTCACCCTAGACACTAAAAAGGGTTATAAAACCAAGACTAGTTCCACCAGCTCGGTGACCCTAAGCCTAATCCAGACTGAATATTGGGACCGAGCGGGTGGGGGAGGGAACATCAGCTATGACTGGTGAGGGACATCAAGAATGATTCACACATTGATGGCTCTTGACAAAGTGGAATCGGCTTGCAAGTGAACCCCATCACCACGAGGCCCACTTTCAAGGCTTTTTGGACTTCTGAGAGGCCAAAATGCCCCAATATGGGCTCAAAATGGGCTCATTTCACCCGTTTGTGCACCCCAAATGGTCTAGGATGAGGTTTGGAAAAATGCGTTTTTGACCCATTTTTGACCCATTTTTGGTCCCAAAACAGCCCATTTCCAAGGCATTTTGGGATGTTCGGAGGACCAAAGTGGGCCACCACAAGCTCAAAACGGTCCAAAAACACTTGTTTTAGCATCGCACATGGTCGAGGATCATTTTTGAGAAAAGTCATCTTTTTGCCCCTACTGGACCCTGTTGACCCATTTGGGCACCCACCTGTTTGGGCTTGAGCTCGCAGCTTGCCGCAACCTAGTGGGCCTAGGTATGGGGGTCTAGACGTCCATTTGGGCAATTTTGAGGGGTGGAAACCACAAAAAGTGGGGGGTTGCGGGTGGAGTAGGTGCCCTCGGAATCGCATTTTGAGCCATGTAGCAAAAGATATGGCCTATTCTTGGTTTGTGGCTGTCGGCATTTGGAGCTTCTGGGGGCCTTTTTGGGCCGTTTCCGGGACATGTCATGGAGTGAGAGGGCCGCAAAGAGCTCGTTGACACGGGGAAGTCAAGCGGCACGTGGAGTGTACCCACCGTTTCCCTTCGTTTGGCCGTTTTGAATGTGTTCTAGGGCATTTTTCGCCCAAAAATATCTGTTTTTGGCCCTAAACTGCAGTTTTTGAAACCGAGGTCCGCCACTTGCGAATCCCGTTCCCGGCCGCCACCGTTGAGTTTCTGGCTCATACTTTGTGTGATTGTACTTCACACCCATAGGTATCATCCACCAAAATTTCACCCTAATCGGAAGCACCACGACGGAATTTTGGCCCATTTCGCGCGTGCTGCTTGCTTGCTGCTTGCTGCTTGCTTGCTTGCTAAACCTGGTAGGTCCACCCTAGACACTAAAAAGGGTTATAAAACCAAGACTGGTTCCACCAGCTCGGTGACCCTAAGCCTAATCCAGACTGAATATTGGGACCGAGCTGGTGGGGGAGGGAACATCAGCTATGACTGGTGAGGGGCATCAAGAATGATTCACACATTGATGGCTCTTGAGAAAGTGGAATCAGCTTGCAAGTGAACTCCATCACCACGAGGCCCACTTTCAAGGCTTTTTTGACTTCTGAGGGGTCAAAATGCCCCAAAATGGGCTCAAAATGGGCTCAAAATGGGCTCATTGTACCCGTTTGTGCACCCCAAATGGTCTAGGATGAGGTTTGGAAAAATGCGTTTTTGACCCATTTTTGACCCATTTTTGGTCCCAAAACAGCCCATTTTCAAGGCATTTTGGGATTTTCGGAGGACGAAAGTGGGCCACCACAAGCTCAAAACGGCCCGAAAACACTTGTTTTAGCGTCACACATGGACTAGGATCATTTTTGAGAAAAGTCATCTTTTTGCCCCTACTGGACCCTGTTGACCCATTTGGGCACCCACTTGTTCGGGCTTGAGCTTGCAGCTTGCCGCAGCCTAGTGGGCCTAGGTACGGGGGTCTAGGCGTCCGTTTGGGCAATTCTGCGGGGTGGAAACCACAAAAAGTGGGGGGTTGCGGGTGGAGTAGGTGCCCTCGGAATCGCATTTTGAGCCATGTAGCCAAAGATATGGCCTATTCTTGGTTTGTGGCTGTCGGCAGCCAATCTACACCAAATTTGGAGCTTCTCGGGGCCTTTCTGGTGGAGTTAGAGGGCCGCAAAGAGCTCGTCGACACGGGGAAGTCAAGCCGCACGTGGAGTGTACCCACCGTTTCCCTTCGTTTGGCCGTTTTGAATGTGTTCCAGGGCTTTTTTGGCTCAAAAATGGCTGTTTTTGGCCCTAAACTGCAGCTTTTGAACCTGAGGTCCGCCACTTGCGAAGCCCGTTGCCGGTCACCACCGGTGAGTTTCTCCTTCAAACTTTGTGTGATTGTACTTCACACCCATAGGTATCATGCACCAAAATTTCACCCGAATCCAAAGCACCACGACGGAGTTCTGATTTTTACCCATTTCGCGCGTGCTGCTTGCTTGCTTGCTGCTGCTGTTGCTGCTGCCAAACCTGGTAGGTCCACCCTAGACACTAAAAAGGGTTATAAAACCAAGACTGGTTCCACCAGCTGGGTGACCCTAATCAAGACTAAATATTGGGACCGAGCTGGTGGGGGAGGGAACATTAGATATGAATGGTGAGGGGCATCAAGAATGATTCACACATTGATGGCTCTTGACAAAGTGAAATGCACCTGAACCCCATCACCACGAGGCCCACTTTCAAGGCTTTTTGGACTTCTCAGGGGCCAAAATGCCCCAAAATGGGCTCAAAATGGGCTCATTTCACCCTTTTGTGCACCCCAAATGGTCTACCATGAGTTTTGGAAAAATGTGTTTTTGACCCATTTTTGACCCATTTTTGGTCCCAAAACAGCCCATTTTCAAGGCATTTTGGGATTTTTGGAGGACCCAAATGGGCCACCACAAGCTCAAAACAGTCCAAAAATACTTGTTTTAGCGTCGCACATGGTCTAGGATCATTTTTGCGGAAAGTCATATTTTTACCCCTTTCGGACCCTGTTGACCCATTTGGGTTCCCACCTGTTTGGGCTTGAGCTTGCAGCTTGCCACAGCCTAGTGGGCCTAGGTACGGGGGTCTAGGCGTCCGTTTGGGCAATTCTGTGGGGTGGAAACCACAAAAAGTGGGGGGTTGCGGGTGGAGTAGGTGCCCTCGGAATCGCATTTTCAGCCATGTAGCCAAAGATATGGCCTATTCTTGGTTCGTGGCCGTCGGCATTTGGAGCTTCTGGGGGCCTTTTTGGGCCGCTTCCGCGGCATATCATGGAGTGAGAGGGCCGCAAAGAGCTCGTTGACACGGGGAAGTCAAGCGGCACGTGGAGTGTACCCACCGTTTCCCTTCGTTTGGCCGTTTTGAATGTGTTCTAGGGCATTTTTCGCCCAAAAATATCTGTTTTTGGCCCTAAACTGCAGTTTTTGAAACTGAGGTCCGCCACTTGCGAATCCCGTTCCCGGCCGCCACCGTTGAGTTTCTGGCTCATACTTTGTGTGATTGTACTTCACACCCATAGGTATCATCCACCAAAATTTCACCCGAATCGGAAGCACCACGACGGAATTTTGGCCCATTTCGCGCGTGCTGCTTGCTTGCTGCTTGCTGCTTGCTTGCTTGCTAAACCTGGTAGGTCCACCCTAGACACTAAAAAGGGTTATAAAACCAAGACTGGTTCCACCAGCTCGGTGACCCTAAGCCTAATCCAGACTGAATATTGGGACCGAGCTGGTGGGGGAGGGAACATCAGCTATGACTGGTGAGGGGCATCAAGAATGATTCACACATTGATGGCTCTTGAGAAAGTGGAATCAGCTTGCAAGTGAACTCCATCACCACGAGGCCCACTTTCAAGGCTTTTTTGACTTCTGAGGGGTCAAAATGCCCCAAAATGGGCTCAAAATGGGCTCAAAATGGGCTCATTGTACCCGTTTGTGCACCCCAAATGGTCTAGGATGAGGTTTGGAAAAATGCGTTTTTGACCCATTTTTGACCCATTTTTGGTCCCAAAACAGCCCATTTTCAAGGCATTTTGGGATTTTCGGAGGACGAAAGTGGGCCACCACAAGCTCAAAACGGCCCGAAAACACTTGTTTTAGCGTCACACATGGACTAGGATCATTTTTGAGAAAAGTCATCTTTTTGCCCCTACTGGACCCTGTTGACCCATTTGGGCACCCACTTGTTCGGGCTTGAGCTTGCAGCTTGCCGCAGCCTAGTGGGCCTAGGTACGGGGGTCTAGGCGTCCGTTTGGGCAATTCTGCGGGGTGGAAACCACAAAAAGTGGGGGGTTGCGGGTGGAGTAGGTGCCCTCGGAATCGCATTTTGAGCCATGTAGCCAAAGATATGGCCTATTCTTGGTTTGTGGCTGTCGGCAGCCAATCTACACCAAATTTGGAGCTTCTCGGGGCCTTTCTGGTGGAGTTAGAGGGCCGCAAAGAGCTCGTCGACACGGGGAAGTCAAGCCGCACGTGGAGTGTACCCACCGTTTCCCTTCGTTTGGCCGTTTTGAATGTGTTCCAGGGCTTTTTTGGCTCAAAAATGGCTGTTTTTGGCCCTAAACTGCAGCTTTTGAACCTGAGGTCCGCCACTTGCGAAGCCCGTTGCCGGTCACCACCGGTGAGTTTCTCCTTCAAACTTTGTGTGATTGTACTTCACACCCATAGGTATCATGCACCAAAATTTCACCCGAATCCAAAGCACCACGACGGAGTTCTGATTTTTACCCATTTCGCGCGTGCTGCTTGCTTGCTTGCTGCTGCTGTTGCTGCTGCCAAACCTGGTAGGTCCACCCTAGACACTAAAAAGGGTTATAAAACCAAGACTGGTTCCACCAGCTGGGTGACCCTAATCAAGACTAAATATTGGGACCGAGCTGGTGGGGGAGGGAACATTAGATATGAATGGTGAGGGGCATCAAGAATGATTCACACATTGATGGCTCTTGACAAAGTAAAATGCACCTGAACCCCATCACCACGAGGCCCACTTTCAAGGCTTTTTGGACTTCTCAGGGGCCAAAATGCCCCAAAATGGGCTCAAAATGGGCTCATTTCACCCTTTTGTGCACCCCAAATGGTCTACCATGAGTTTTGGAAAAATGTGTTTTTGACCCATTTTTGACCCATTTTTGGTCCCAAAACAGCCCATTTTCAAGGCATTTTGGGATTTTTGGAGGACCCAAATGGGCCACCACAAGCTCAAAACAGTCCAAAAATACTTGTTTTAGCGTCGCACATGGTCTAGGATCATTTTTGCGGAAAGTCATATTTTTACCCCTTTCGGACCCTGTTGACCCATTTGGGTTCCCACCTGTTTGGGCTTGAGCTTGCAGCTTGCCACAGCCTAGTGGGCCTAGGTACGGGGGTCTAGGCGTCCGTTTGGGCAATTCTGTGGGGTGGAAACCACAAAAAGTGGGGGGTTGCGGGTGGAGTAGGTGCCCTCGGAATCGCATTTTCAGCCATGTAGCCAAAGATATGGCCTATTCTTGGTTCGTGGCCGTCGGCATTTGGAGCTTCTGGGGGCCTTTTTGGGCCGCTTCCGCGGCATATCATGGAGTGAGAGGGCCGCAAAGAGCTCGTTGACACGGGGAAGTCAAGCGGCACGTGGAGTGTACCCACCGTTTCCCTTCGTTTGGCCGTTTTGAATGTGTTCCAGGGCATTTTTCGCCCAAAAATATCTGTTTTTGGCCCTAAACTGCAGTTTTTGAAACTGAGGTCCGCCACTTGCGAGTCCCGTTCCCGGCCGCCACCGTTGAGTTTCTTGCTCAAACTTTGTGTGATTGTACTTCACACCCATAGGTATAATCCACCAAAATTTCACCCGAATCTGAAGCACCACGACGGAAATCTGATTTTTACCCATTTCGTGTGTGCTGCTGCTTGCTGCTTGCTGCTGCTTGCTGCTGCTGCTGCTAAACCTGGTAGGTCCACCCTAGACACTAAAAAGGGTTATAAAACCAAGACTGGTTCCACCAGCTCGGTGACCCTAACCCTAATCAAGACTGAATATTGGGACAGAGTTGGTGGGGGAGGGAACATCAGCTATGACTCGTGAGGGACATCAAGAATGATTCACACATTGATGGCTCTTGACAAAGTGGAATCAGCTTGCAAGTGAAGCCCATCACCTCGAGGCCCACTTTCAAGGCTTTTTGGACTCCTGAGGGGCCAAAATGCCCCAATATGGGCTCAAAATGGGCTCATTTCACCCGTTTGTGCACCCCAAATGGTCTAGGATGAGGTTTGGAAAAATGTGTTTTTGACCCATTTTTGACCCATTTTTGGTCCCAAAACAGCCCATTTTCAAGGCATTTTGGGATGTTCGGAGGACCAAAATGGGCCGCCACAAGCACTTGTTTTAGCGTGGCACATGGTTTACGATCATTTTTGAGAAAAGTCATCTTTTTGCCCCTACTGGACCCTGTTGACCCATTTGGGCACCCTCCTGTTTGGGCTTGAGCTTGCAGCTTGCTGCAACCTAGTGGGCCTAGGTATTGAGGTGTAGGCGTCCGTTTGGGCAATTCTGCGGCGTGGAAACCACAAAAAGTGGGGGGTTGCGTGTGGAGTAGGTGCCCTTGGAATCACAATTTGAGCCATGTAGCCAAAGATATGGCCTATTCTTGGTTTGTGGCTGTCGGCAGCCAATCTACACAAAATTTGGAGCTTCTGGGGGCCTTTTTGGGCCGTTTCTGGGACATATCATGGAGTTAGAGAGCCGCAAAGTGCTCGTTGACATGGGGAAGTCAAGCCGCACGTGCAGTGTACCCATCGTTTCCCTTCGTTTGGCCATTTTGAATGTGTTCAAGGGCTTTTTTTGCCCAAAAATGGCTGTTTTTGGCCCTAAACTGCAGTTTTTGAAACTGAGGTCTGCTACCCGCGAAGCCCGCTGCCTGTCGCCACCGTCGAGTTTCTCGCTCAAACTTTGTGTGATTGTACTTCACACCCATAGGTATCATCCACCAAAATTTCACCCGAATCCAAAGCACCACGACGGAGTTCTGATTTTTACCCATTTCGCGCGTGCTGCTTGCTTGCTTGCTGCTGCTGTTGCTGCTGCTAAACCTGGTAGGTCCACCCTAGACACTAAAAAGGGTTATAAAACCAAGACTGGTTCCACCAGCTCGGTGACCCTAACCCTAACCCTAATCAAGACTCAATTTTGGGACCGAGCTGGTGGGGGAGGGAACATCAGCTATCACTGGTGAGGGACATCAAGAATGATTCACACATTGATGGCTCTTGACAAAGTGGAATTAGCTTGCAAGTGAAGCCCATCACCACAAGGCCCACTTTCAAGGCTTTTTGGACTTCTGAGGGGCCAAAATGCCCCAAAATGGGCCCAAAATGGCCTCAAAATGGGCTCATTCTACCCGTTTTTGCACCCCAAATGGTCTAGGATGAGGTTTGGAAAAATGCGTTTTGGACCCGTTTTTGACCCATTTTTGGTCCCAAAACAGCCCATTTTCAAGGCATTGTGGGTTTTTCGGAGGACCAAAATGGGCCACCACAAGCTCAAAACGGTCCAAAAACACTTGTTTTAGTGTCGCACATGGTCTAGGATCATTTTTGAGAAAAGTCATTTTTTTGCCCCTACTGGACCCTGTTGACCCATTTGGGCACCCACTTGTTTGGGCTTGAGCTTGCAGCTTGTTGCACCCTAGTGGGCCTAGGTACGGGGGTCTAGGCGTCCGTTTGGGCAATTCTGCGGGGTGGAAACCACAAAAAGTGGGGGGTTGCGGGTGGAGTAGGTGCCCTCGGAATCACAATTTGAGCCATGTAGCCAAAGATATGGCCTATTCTTGGTTTGTGGCTGTCGGCATTTGGAGCTTCTGGGGGCCTTTTTGGGCTGTTTCCGGGACATATGATGGAGTTAGAGAGCCGCAAAGAGCTCGTTAACATGGGGAAGTCAAGCCGCACGTGGAGTGTACCCACCGTTTCCCTTCGTTTGGCCGTTTTGAATGTGTTCCAGGACTTTTTTGGCCCAAAAATGGCTGTTTTTGGCCCTAAATTGCAATTTTTTGAAACTGAGGTCCGCTACCTGCGAAGCCCGTTGCCGGTCGCCACCGTTGAGTTTCTTGCTCAAACTTTGTGTGATTGTACTTCACACCCATAGGTATCATGCACCAAAATTTCAGCCGAATCCAAAGCACTACGACGGAGTTCTGATTTTCACCCATTTCGCGCGTGCTGCTTGCTTCATTGCTGCTTTTGTTGCTGCTGCTAAACCTGGTAGGTCCACCCTAGACACTAAAAAGGGTTATAAAACCAAGACTGGTTCCACCAGCTCGGTGACCCTAATCAAGACTGAATATTGGGACCGAGCTGGTGGGGGAGGGAACACCAGCTAAGACTGGTGAGGGACATCAAGAATGATTCACACATTGATGGCTCTTGACAAAGTGAAATTAGCTTGCAAGTGAACCCCATCACCTCGAGGCCCACTTTCAAGGCTTTTTGGACTTCTGAGAGGCCAAAATGCCCCAATATGGGCTCAAAATGGGCTCATTTCACCCGTTTGTGCACCCCAAATGGTCTAGGATGAGGTTTGGAAAAATGTGTTTTTGACCCATTTTTGACCCATTTTTGGTCCCAAAACAGCCCATTTTCAAGGCATTTTGGGATTTTCGGAGGACCAAAATGGGCCACCACAAGCTCAAAACGGTTGAAAAACACTTGTTTTAGCGTCGCACATGGTCTAGGATCATTTTTGAGAAAAGTCATCTTTTTGCCCCTACTGGACCCTGTTGACCCATTTGGGCACCCACCTGTTTGGGCTTGAGCTTGCAGCTTGTTGCACGCTAGTGGGCCTAGGTACGGGGGTCTAGGCGTCCGTTTGGGCAATTCTGCGGGGTGGAAACCACAAAAAGTGGGGGGTTGCGGGTGGAGTAGGTGCCCTCGGAATCACAATTTGAGCCATGTAGCCAAAGATATGGCCTATTCTTGGTTTGTGGCTGTCGGCATTTGGAGCTTCTGGGGGCCTTTTTGGGCCGTTTCCGGGACATATGATGGAGTTAGAGGGCCGCAAACAGCTCGTTAACACGGGGAAGTCAAGCCGCACGTGGAGTGTACCCACCGTTTCCCTTCGTTTGGCCGTTTTGAATGTGTTCTAGCACTTTTTTGGCCCAAAAATGGCTGTTTTTGGCCCTAAATTGCAATTTTTTGAAACTGAGGTCCGCTACCTGCGAAGCCCGTTGCCGGTCGCCACCGTCGAGTTTCTCGCTCAAACTTTGTGTGATTGTACTTCACACCCATAGGTATCATGCACCAAAATTCCAGCCGAATCCAAAGCACTACGACGGAGTTCTGATTTTTACCCATTTCGCGCGTGCTGCTTGCTTGCTGCTGCTTTTGTTGCTGCTGCTAAACCTGGTAGGTCCACCCTAGACACTAAAAAGGCAGTCTTGCGCGAAATGGGTAAAAATCAGAACTCCGTCGTGGTGCTTTGGATTTGGGTGAAATTTCGGTGCATGATACCTATGGGTGTGAAGTACAATCACACAAAGTTTGAGCGAGAAACTCGACGGTGGCGACCGGCAACGGGCTTCGCGGGTAGCGGACCTCAATTTCAAAAAATTGCAATTTCGGGCCAAAAACAGCCATTTTTGGGCAAAAAAAGCCCTAGAACACATTCAAAACGGCCAAATGAAGGGAAACGGTGGGTATACTTCACGTGCGGCTTGACTTCCCCGTGTCAACGAGCTCTTTGCGGCCCTCTAACTCCATCATATGTCCTGGAAACGGCCCAAAAAGGCCCCAGAAGCTCCAAATTTTGTGTAGATTGGCTGCCGACAGCCACAAACCAAGAATAGGCCATATCTTTGGCTACATGGCTCAAATTGTGATTCCGAGGGCACCTACTCCACACGCAACCCCCCACTTTTTGTGGTTTCCAGCCCACAAAATTGCCCAAACGGACGCCTAGACCCCCGTACCTAGGGCCACTAGGGTGCAACAAGCTGCAAGCTCAAGCCCAAACAAGTGGGTGCCCAAATGGGTCAACAGGGTCCAGTAGGGGCAAAAAGATGACTTTTCTCAAAAATGATCCTAGACCATGTGCGACACTAAAACAAGTGTTTTTGGACCGTTTTGAGCTTGTGGTGGCCCATTTTGGTCCTCCAAAAAACCCACAATGCCTTGAAAATGGGCTGTTTTGGGACCAAAAATGGGTCAAAAATGGGTCAAAAACACATTTTTCCAAACCTCATCCTAGACCATTTGGGGTGCACAAACGGGTAGAATGAGCCCATTTTGAGGCCATTTTGAGCCCATTTTGGGGCATTTTGGCCCCTCAGAAGTCCCAAAAGCCTTGAAAGTGGGCCTTGTGGTGATGGGCTTCACTTGCAAGCTAATTCCACTTTGTCAAGGGCCATCAATGTGTGAATCATTCTTGATGTCCCTCACTAGTCATAGCTGATGTTCCCTCCCCCACCAACTCGGTCCCAAAATTGAGTCTTGATTAGGGTTAGGGTTAGGGTCACCGAGCTGGTGGAACCAGTCTTGGTTTTATAACCCTTTTTAGTGTCTAGGGTGGACCTACCAGGTTTAGCAGCAGCAACAACAGCAGCAAGCAAGCAAGCAGCACGCGCGAAATGGGTAAAAATCAGAACTCCGTCGTGGTGCTTCAGATTCGGATGAAATTTTGGTGGATGATACCTACGGGTGTGAAGTACAATCACGCAAAGTTTGAGCAAGAAACTCAACGGTGGCGGCCGGGAACGGGATTCGCAAGTGGCGGACCTCAGTTTCAAAAACTGCAGTTTAGGGCCAAAAACAGCCATTTTTGGGCAAAAAAAGCCCCGGAACACATTCAAAATGACCAAACGAAGGGAAACGGTGGGTACACTTCACGTGCGGCTTGACTTCCCCGTGTCAACGAGCTCTTTGCGGCCCTCTAACTCCATGATACGTCCCAGAAAAGGCCCAAAAAGGCCCCCAGAAGCTTCAAATGCCGACAGCCACAAACCAAGAACAAGCCATATCTTTGGCTACATGGCTGAAAATGCGATTCCGAGGGCACCTACTCCACCCGCAACCCCCCCACTTTTTGTGGTTTCCACCCATCAGAATTGCCCAAACGGACGCCTAGACCCCCGTACCTAGGCCCACTAGGCAAGCTGCAAGCTCAAGCCTAAACACGTGGGTGCCCAAATGGGTCAACAGGGTCCAGTAGGGGCAAAAAGATGACTTTTCTCAAAAATGATCCTAGACCATGTGCGACGCTAAAACAAGTGTTTTTGGACCGTTTTGAGCTTGTGGTGGCCCATTTTGGTCCTCCAAAAAACCCACAATGCCTTGAAAATGGGCTGTTTTGGGACCAAAAATGGGTCAAAAATGGGTCAAAAACACATTTTTCCAAACCTCATCCTAGACCATTTGGGGTGCACAAACGGGTAGAATGAGCCCATTTTGAGGCCATTTTGAGCCCATTTTGGGGCATTTTGGCCCCTCAGAAGTCCCAAAAGCCTTGAAAGTGGGCCTTGTGGTGATGGGCTTCACTTGCAAGCTAATTCCACTTTGTCAAGGGCCATCAATGTGTGAATCATTCTTGATGTCCCTCACTAGTCATAGCTGATGTTCCCTCCCCCACCAACTCGGTCCCAAAATTGAGTCTTGATTAGGGTTAGGGTTAGGGTCACCGAGCTGGTGGAACCAGTCTTGGTTTTATAACCCTTTTTAGTGTCTAGGGTGGACCTACCAGGTTTAGCAGCAGCAACAACAGCAGCAAGCAAGCAAGCAGCACGCGCGAAATGGGTAAAAATCAGAACTCCGTCGTGGTGCTTCAGATTCGGATGAAATTTTGGTGGATGATACCTACGGGCGTGAAGTACAATCACGCAAAGTTTGAGCAAGAAACTCAACGGTGGCGGCCGGGAACGGGATTCGCAAGTGGCGGACCTCAGTTTCAGCTGCAGTTTAGGGCCAAAAACAGCCATTTTTGGGCAAAAAACCCCCGGAACACATTCAAAATGACCAAACGAAGGGAAACGGTGGGTACACTTCACGTGCGGCTTGACTTCCCCGTGTCAACGAGCTCTTTGCGGCCCTCTAACTCCATGATATGTCCCAGAAAAGGCCCAAAAAGGCCCCCGGAAGCTTCAAATGCCGACAGCCACAAACCAAGAACAAGCCATATCTTTGGCTACATGGCTGAAAATGCGATTCCGAGGGCACCTACTCCACCCGCAACCCCCCCACTTTTTGTGGTTTCCACCCATCAGAATTGCCCAAACGGACGCCTAGACCCCCGTACCTAGGCCCACTAGGCAAGCTGCAAGCTCAAGCCTAAACACGTGGGTGCCCAAATGGGTCAACAGGGTCCAGTAGGGGCAAAAAGATGACTTTTCTCAAAAATGATCCTAGACCATGTGCGACGCTAAAACAAGTGTTTTTGGACCGTTTTGAGCTTGTGGTGGCCCATTTTGGTCCTCCGAAAATCCCAAAATGCCTTGAAAATGGGTTGTTTGGGACCAAAAATGGGTAAAAATGAGTCAAAAACGCATTTTTCCAAACCTCATCCTAGACCATTTGGGGTGCACAAACGGGTGAAATGAGCCCATTTTGAGCCCATATTGGGGCATTTTGGCCTCTCAGAAGTCCAAAAAGCCTTGAAAGTGGGCCTCGAGGTGATGGGGTTCACTTGCAAGCTGATTTCACTTTGTCAAGAGCCATCAATGTGTGAATCATTCTTGATGTCCCTCACCAGTCTTAGCTGGTGTTCCCTCCCCCACCAGCTCGGTCCCAATATTCAGTCTTGATTAGGGTCACCGAGCTGGTGGAACCAGTCTTTCGACCACACAGCGGGTCAAAACCGGCATCCAAGTAGCTCAAAACGACCGCGGAGCAAATGCACATCACCACAAACAAGTTTCGTTGCGTTTTGGGCCGTTTATCCCGTTCTACAGCCGATTTAGTGTCCAAAAATGGCCGTTTTTGGGCTGTTTTCGGCCGTTTTCAGGAGGATCGTCCTGAAAGTTCAGGAGGTTCGCCGCTACGCTGAGGTGTTTCTGATGAGGGCCGTTGTTGTTCCACGGCGATTGGGCTATCAAAGGTTGGCAAATGGGTGTTCAATAAGGCGTGTACCACGCCGTGGTGCCATGCGGTGGTCCATTTTGAGGTGAAAACGAACCGTTTTTGAGCCATGTTTCAGGACGATCGTCCTGAACGTGGAGGCACATCTGCACAGCAAGCGGTCTTTCTTCAACGGTGATCTCCAATGCGTTACGCAAGACTAGGACCCAGCTCGGTCCTAGTTCGAGTCTTGATTACCGAGCTGGGTTTACCCTGTCGAGGTTTTACACCACCTTTCAGGGTCCAAGGCTGAGCCACACGTTTTAGCAGCAGCAGCAGCAGCAGCAGCAGCAAGCAGGCGGTCCAAAAGTCCTTGCGACCACACCGCGGCTCAGAACGGGCATCCAAGTAGCTCAAAACGACCGGGGAGCCGAGGCGCATCACCACAAACAAGTTTCGTTGCGTTTTGAGCCGCCTAGCCCGTTCTACAGCTCATTTAGTGTCCAAAAAAGGCCGTTTTTGGGCTCTTTTTGGCCATTTTCAGGACGATCGTCCTGAAAGTTGAGGACGATCGTTGGTTTGTCCACACCGCGGCTCAAAACCGGCATCCAAGTAGCTCAAAACGACTGGGGAGCCGAGGCGCATCACCACAAACAAGTTTCGTTGCGTTTTGAGCCGTCTAGCCCGTTCTACAGCCGATTTAGTGTCCAAAAAAGGCCGTTTTTGGGCTCTTTTTGGCCGTTTTCAGGACGATCGTCCTGAAAGTTCAGGACGATCGTTGGTTTGTCCACACCGCGGCTCAAAACCGGCATCCAAGTAGCTCAAAACGACCGGGGAGCCAAGGCGCATCACCACAAACAAGTTTCGTTGCGTTTTGAGCCGTCTAGTCCGTTTCAACGCTGATTTAGTGTCCAAAAAAGGCCGTTTTTGGGCTCCTTTTGGCCGTTTTCAGGACGATTGTCCTGAAAGTTCAAGACGATCGTTGGTTTGTCCAGTAGCCGCTACATTGTGGCTCAAAACCGGCATCCAAGTAGCTCAAAACGACCGGGAAGCAACCGCGCATCACGGGAAACAGGTTTTCTGCCGTTTCTAGCCGTCTAGTCCGTTTCACGGCCGATTTAGTGTCCCAAAATGGCCGTTTTGGGCTGTTTTCAGGCGATCGTCCTGAAAACTCACAACAATCCTTTGTTTGTCCATTGGGGGATACACCGTGGCTCAAAACCGGCATCCAAGTAGCTCAAACCGACCGGGGAGCAAAGGCGCATGACGGCAAAAAGGTTTCGTGCCGTTTCGAACCGTCTACTCCGTTCTATCGCCGATTTAGTATCCAAAAATGGCCGTTTTTGGGTGGTTTTCAGGATCATTGTCTCGAAAACTCAGGACGATCGTTGGTCTGTCCAGTCAACGCCGTTGTTCTTGCACAACGATTAGACAATCAAATGATTGCAAATCAGTGATGAAGATGGCATCTTCCGCACCGCGGTGTCTTCCCGTGGTCCATTTGGGGTGAATAATGAGCGTTTTTGAGTTAGTGGTCAAGAGCGCACATGGTAGGAGCAAGCAACTCTCAACACCCGTCAATCCATATGTGCCTTTGTTGCCATGTAGGCTTTCTCATGACATCCAAGCGGATTGTTATGTACGTTCCTTGGTTGCCGTGTAGGCTTTCTCACAGCAATCAAACTAATATTGACTTTGTCCGATGAGGGAACACAAGTGTTTGTTCGATGAGTGCACTTGCTCCATATGTGCCTTTGTTGCCATGTAGGCTTTCTCATGGCATCAAAACGTGCTTGTTATGTGGGTACCTTGGTTGCCATGTAGGCTTTCTCACGGCAATCAAGCCATTTCACTTTCCAACGAGGAACACCTATGGCATCAAAACGTTTTTGTTATGTGGGTACCTTGGTTGCCGTGTAGGCTTTCTCACGGCAATCAAGCCATTTCACTTTCCAACGAGGAACACCTATGATGTTTGACCATGCTATGGTTAGTTCCCAATTTGTGTCCCTTTATGGACGCTTGGTTGCTTTTTTTGTCACCATCCTTCGGTGTGGATTTTATTATTTGGACACATGCCGACGCCTTCACTGACCGACAAAGATTGTCATGATGTGGCTCGCCTATGGGGATGGAAGTGGGTACGCCAAGACAACCAAGACATGAAGGCCAAGGCGGTCATGCGGTGGACTTGTGCATCTTGTGGAGAATCCAAGAATGTACGGTTTGATAACATGAAGAAGTTTGGTCCGGGAAAGCACAATTGTTCAAAACAATCTCCACCACAAGGGAATGAGGATAATGCGAACGCAAAAGACGGTCGCCCATCCGTCAGCACGTTGCATTGCAATCAACTTGCGGCCGAATATGGATGTGATTGGTTGGGGGTGCTTGTGGACAACGTCGTGCATGTAAACGACTCGCTCATTTCCTCAATTTGTGTGATGCGTTGGCAATGTTGGGGTTGTACCACCAATTTTGATCGTACATACAACAAGATGAAGAATCGAGGCTTTGTTTGCTCCACCTGTAACGCATCACAATGTAAGGAGGACAAGCAACGGGCGGGCCAGGCGGGTGGTGTGGTGGCATCCCGAGAGGACAAGCATCGGGCAGGGCAAGCGGGCTCCAAGGAGAACAAGCAGCGGGCAGGGCAATCGGGCTCCAAGAAGGACAAGCAGCGCGCAGGGCAAGCGGGCTCCAAGGAGAACAAGCAGCGGGCAGGGCAAGCGGGCTCCAAGGATAACAAGCAGCGGGCAGGGCAAGCGGGCTCCAAGAAGGACAAGCAGCGCGCAGGGCAAGCGGGCTCCAAGGAGAACAAGCAGCGCGCACGGCAAGCGGGCTCCAAGGAGAACAAGCAGCGGGCAGGGCAAGCGGGCTCCAAGGAGGACAAGCAGCGCGCAGGGCAAGCGGGCTCCAAGGAGAACAAGCAGCGGGCAGGGCAAGCGGGCTCCAAGGAGGACAAGCAGCGCGCAGGCCAAGCGGGCTCCAAGGAGAACAAGCAGCGGGCAGGGCAAGCGGGCTCCAAGGAGGACAAGCAGCGGGCAGGGCAAGCGGACTCCAAGGAGGACAAGCACCGGGCGGGACAGGCTAGCCCTAAGGAGGACAAGCAACGGGCGGGGCAAGCAGGCTCTAAGGAGGATTAGCAACGGGCAGGGCAATCTGGGGCCGTTCGGCGTGCTTTAAATTATGCACGTGAAACCTTGGCAAGCCAGTCAACACAAGCCATTCAGCACATGTGGGAGAGAGGCGATGAGATAGAACCGCCCGGATCCGTTGTGGATGAAGATGAGGAAGCGATGCTGCAATCGGTTGTAGGCCCATCACCTGATGAGTTTACGGGATCAAAGGTTGGCACATCTCTTGCTTCAATTGTGAGAGGCTTTTGGGAGCAAACTGGAATGGATAGATTTCTGGTTCAACCTGCACCCAATTTGGAGAGTTGTGAGTCTTTGGAGGCCTTGGTGCGAGCTATACTGGATGAGAAGGTGGACACCGTGGATATGGTGGCGTTGGCCAAAGAGTGGCACAAAAAAGTTGGAGTATGCGAGGACATTCAATCTTGCGGGTGCTGCGGAGTGAGAGATTTCCAACAAGTGAAGGAAGTGGAGGTATCCAAGTTGGACCTTTTAATGTTGGACACAGAACAAGTTTCATGGTACCGTGGGATTCCCATTCACTATCGCAAGTATGCCGCGGTCTTTGAACAAGACACAAGGCTATATTGGTTGCACCATGGTCTTGTATCTAATGGTGCAGTGCAATTGTGTAATGCATGTCATCGGAGTTGTTTCATCCAAAGAAAGGTCAAGTGCCACCAAATGCCATTGCTAGTGGCAAGCATTTTGGTAAGCGATGCGACTTACCGGAGTTAACGGATTTGGAGGAGCGTATGTTGGGACGAGTGCGGACGACAGCAAACACCGTGAAGCTTGTTAGTGCCAAGAATGGTGCAACATCGCAATGGGGTGTTCGAGGACATGCCATTTCTGTACCGCATGATGGACCCGAAGTGTTGGCAGCACGTCTACCGGATGTAGAGGCTCTTGTGGGTACGAAGGTCATTTTTGTGGGACCGCGCCGTGATGCGGAGGCAATGCGTCGTGATCAACACTGCAAAGAACGAGTAGAGCGAATCTTCACACCGCGATGGGATCGATTGGTTCAATGGTTGCGAGTTTTGAAAGTGATCAATCCGGAATATGCCAACGTCGAAATCTTGGAGGTTGCACCACCTGAAGTGGTTGATTTTCCAAATGCCGTATTTGACAATATGTCCATTGGTGATCATCCAGACGTGATTGCAGCCGAAAAGCGGACATTGCAGGAGCAAGAAAAGGTGACTTGGATGATGGTGAGGTAATATTGGATGCCGTTATGCTGTCGGATGGAGCATTATTGAATCGAGATGGGAACGATGTGCCACAAGTTCTTCAATCTATCAAGGAGATGCTAGCGGACCGCTGTAACAGTATAGTTCGACGAGAAGAAGCTGCCATGAACGAGTTTGAGGCCAATGACCGCCTTTTGACGTTGTCCTTTCCCTCGTTGTTCATGTTTGGAAGTGGTATCAAGCGGCCATGTGGAGTTTCGGAAGCGGATACAAGGCACATGTTGTTGCAATATGATAATCGCTTTGCTGAAGCCCGCTACTTTTGTTTGTTGCTCTTTAATCAAAAGTTTCGCCACACAGCGTTGCGAAGCGTCAGGGACGCCATTTATGCCAATCCCAATCGAATGAAGGCATTTGAGACGGCCATCAACACGCCCAATCTTGAGGAAGATTTGAAGAAGGCAGAAGCAAACCCCCAAGGAAAAAAAGCGCGACACCTTGTGCACACATTCATGCCTTTGTTCCGGACTTGCCATGCAGCGGTGCCCTTCAGCACTTCGGAGCGGTATGCCGTGATGGGGAAGATGAATAGTATGATGCTGTTCTTTGGGCCTCCAAGTCTCTTCTACACGGTTGCACCAAATGATATAGACAACGAGTTGTATTTATGTTTGTCGATGGGTGATCGCCAAGCCCGTGTTCCATTGCCGGAGGTTTCGCGGCGATTTGAAGCGTTATTCAAGAACCCTGTGGCCGCCGCACGCATTTTTGAGCGACAAGTGCGGGCTTTCTTGGAGGTTTTGCTGGGTCTTCCGAGTTCCAAGCAAACCAAGAAAGATCGTGCGCTGTGCAACCGTAAGAGGGGTCTATTTGGTACATGTGTGGCCCATTGCACATGCTACGAGTGCCAAGGCCGAGGCTCTCTCCATTTCCATGGTCTCTTTTGGGGTGGCATTCCCCCATGTTTGTTGGACATGGTTGTGGGGAATAGCGAGCTTGTGAAAGCTGTGGCCACGGTGCTGGATCAACAAATATGTGCCGCATTGGATGCCCATATTCACCGGGATTATGAGCATAGACTAAAGCACAAGGTTGAAGCCCCACATATGCTAGAGGAGAAGCAACTTTTGCCTCCATTGCCGGATGACCCCCATGAAGCGGCACAGGAAATTGAAGAGTTTGCCTCCAAGGTCTTTGGACACATTCAAATCCACAGGTGTCTCATTGCTAGTTGCGGTAAACCACCAGGAGGAAAGAGCGGGTGCCGTTTTGGGTTGCCTCGTGCAGCAGGAGAAGGGTACAATGAAACACGGCCACATTTCTTTGTGGCGTATCATACCCCTTCAGGAAGACACAACATCCGGATGTATGAGTCGGAAGTAGAATTCGATGCCAATGATGAAAAGGTAAGCTGTGTTCTCGTCATATGGGAGTTGCGGCGGCCACATCCTTGTGATGGACGTGTGGTTGAAACCAACAAACTCTTGGCCTACCTGTATGCTAGCAACACAAATGTGCAATTCCTCGGAGGTGAGGACGTGCTAGTTGCTGTGGCCAAATACGTTGTTGGTTACTGTAGCAAGAATCCGGTAAGGATTGCCAATGTGTTGAGCACAATTCGTCAAGTGACTCGTGAGGTGGACAAAATGGACACCACGGAGTTTGCACAACCCGGAGAGAAGGAGGCCTTGTTGCTAAAGCGCATCATCAACTCGTTGGACAAGTAGGTGGAATTTAGTGCGCAAATGGCAGCCGTCTCCTTGTTGGGATATCCCTCATGGCATTGCTCTCACAAGTTTGCCGTTGTGCATCCTTGGAGCACTGTAGCCACCATTCCTACTTTATTCAGTGGAATGTTGGAAGATGGAGGCGGGGAGAGTACAAGTGATGATGAACATCATGCAGACATGCACAATATTTGTGTAGACGCGCCATCCATTTCGTCATGTGGCTCAGATGTGGTGGATGATGATCCCTTGGCAACATCAAATGTTGATATGCAGCAAGCACCACAAACGCCAACACATCCGCCTCCCAATGACAATTCCACAGGTTCTTTTGAGGATGACCAAGAAGACAACAATACTCTTGTGGAACACCTGAACTCTTTGACAATGGATGTGGCGCAATCCGATGCGGATGCAACATGCCGAGCGTACATTTACACAGTGGGTGAAGGATTGGAAGTCAGGCAAATTGCTGTCACGCCCGCCATCAATTATGCTTGTCGTGGGAAGCGGCTGAGGGCCCTTTGCGCTCTTGAGTATTATTGTCTCATCAAAGTAGAGCAACGGCGTACAACGGACCCTATTGAAGTTACCGATGGAGTCAATGATGGACGCCCCGAAAATGCCATGTTTGATTTCCATCCCCGGCATGTGCTTGATGATAGTAATTACGTGCAATACCTAGTGTCACATTCTAGGTGCCCTATCTTGGCAGGGAAGCGCATGCCCGTGTGGCCCGGTGTGGATGGTAGTGCTCGCACAAGGAAGGCATGGGCCAAGTTTGTCATGTGCAATTTTGTTCCTTGGGATATCGAAGTACCGCCCCAAATCACTTGGAACGATTACTTGCAATGGGAGGAACATTGCAAGACCGCACATGCAAGCTACTTGGAGCGCAGTCGGCATTCCATGGTTGTCCGGTTGAAGAAGATTGGGCACTATGATGGCTTGCGAAAGTCACTGACGGATGACATCCGAAAGCGTTGTAGGAAGATTTGGGGTGTGAGGCACCCGTTGGATGTTGATTTCAACGCGGGTAAGGAGATGGCGGAGCTGAAGGAAACGAGAACGGAGGTAAAAGATACCAGGTTCGCCGAAGCGGTGCAGGATATGCAAGGAGCAATTCAAAACCCAACTAAAGCCCAAAACGCAACTAAAAAAGGACGTTCGGCTTCAAGTGAGGAGTTTGATATTCTCAAAGAAGCCTTGAATTTGCAATTGGGGCTGGCACCGGCAATGAGTCATGCCTCACGGGAAAAAGAAACAAAGTTTCTTTATGCTTTGGGAGATGATGATCATTACCCACATGGAGATGATATTTACTCCCATGCCCAAAGAGTATTCGATGATATCAAGGCTCAGCAGGAGTCACCGGAGACAGATGTTTCTTCCACATGTGCTGGTCACACCAGATCAACAGGAAGTCTAGATCAAGAAGAGATCATTGACAGGATCACAAATTACGTGAGGTTAGAGGCCACGTGCGACTCATCCGCAAAGCCAATTGCACCTTTAGTCTTCCTACATGCTGGCGGAGGAACGGGAAAGAGTTGGGTGGCACGGGAAATCCATGCAAGATTACGACAAAGCTTTGGTTGGAACGTTGTGCGATTTGTTGCTCCATCGGGAATCGCCGCAAGTAATCTAGCAAGGGGATCTACCATCCATCATGCATTGGGGCTTGCTGTTTTTGATGGAGACAGTGAAACGCTACAATGCGAGACCGACAAGGCAAAGTTGCACCGCTTGCGTAAATTTTTTGCAGGTTGCAAAGTGTTGATAGTGGATGAAGTCTCAATGGTTGGTTGTCGCATGCTACGGGATATTCACAGCCGCCTTTGTGAGATCATGCAATGCCAAGTGGTGCTGCTGAACAAAGCAATATGGATATGGGCGTTTTACAAGTTGCACTCTTTTGAAGAAGAAATGTTCAGAATGGGCAAGTGGGCTTTCCCTTGCTGCTGAACAAAGCATTGACATGGGGTCGTGAAATATGGATATGGACGTTTTACAAGTTGCACTCTTTTGAAGAAGGGATTGTCACATTGGGCAAGTGGGCTTTCCCTTGCTGTTGAACAAAGCATTAGCCGAAGTCAAAAAGCATTGAACTGGGGTCAAGAGACATGGATGTGCACTTTTAACGAGTTGCATTCTTTTGAAGAAGGGATGTTCAGAGTGGGCAAGTGGGCTTTCCCTTGCTGCTGAACAAAGCATTGGCCGGAGTCAAGAAGCATGGATTGCACGATTGTACCAGGTGGACTTTATAAGAGTGGGGCATGTTCAGAGTGGGCAGGTGGGCTTTCCCTTGCTGCTTAACAAAGCATTGAAGTGGGGTCAAGAAACATGAATATGGGCGTTTTACAAGTGGCACTCTTTTGAAGAAGGGATGTTCAGAGTGAGCAAGTGGGTTTTCCCTTGCTGCTGAACAAAGCATTGACATGGGGTCATGAAATATGGATATGGACGTTTTACAAGTTGCACTCTTTTGAAGAAGGGATTGTCACATTGGGCAAGTGGGCTTTCCCTTGCTGTTGAACAAAGCATTAGCCGAAGTCAAAAAGCATTGAACTGGGGTCAAGAGACATGGATGTGCACTTTTAACGAGTTGCATTCTTTTGAAGAAGGGATGTTCACAGTGGGCAAGTGGGCTTTCCCTTGCTGCTGAACAAAGCATTGGCCGGAGTCAAGAAGCATGGATTGGACGATTGTACCAGGTGGACTTTATAAGAGTGGGGCATGTTCAGAGTGGGCAAGTGGGCTTTCCCTTGCTGCTGAACAAAGCATTGAAGTGGGGTCAAGAAACATGAATATGGGCGTTTTACAAGTGGCACTCTTTTGAAGAAGGGATGTTCAGAGTGGGCAAGTGGGTTTTCCCTTGCTGCTGAACAAGCATTGGCCGGAGTTTAGAGCATGGATTGGACGATTCTACAAGGTGGACTTTGTGGAGAGGGGCATGTTCAGAGTGGACAAGTGGGCTTTCTCTTGCTGCTGAACAAAGCAGTGAAGTGGGGTCAAGAAACATGGATATGGGCTTTTTATAAGTTGCACTCTTTTGAAAAGGGATGTTCTGAGTGGGCAAGTGGACTTTCCCTTGCTACTCAACAAAGCCTTGGCCGCAGTCAAGAAGCATGGATTGGACGATTGTACAAGGCGGATTTTGTAAAAGAGGGGCATGTTCAGAGTGGGCAAGTGGGCTTTCCCTTGCTGCCGAATAAAGCATTGACGTGGGGTCAACAAACATGGATATGGCCGTTTTACAAGTTGCACTCTTTTACAGAAGGGATGTTCAGAGTGGGCAAGTGGGCTTTCCCTTGCTGCTGAACAAAGCATTGAAGTGGGGTCAAGAAACATGGATATGGGCTTTTTACAAGTTGCACTCTTTTGAAGAAGGAATGTTCAGAGTGGGCAAGTGGGCTTTCCCTTGCTGCTGAACAACGCAATATGGGTATGGGCTTTTTACAAGTTGCACTCTTTTGAAGAAGAAATGTTCAGAATGGGCAAGTGGGCTTTCCCTTGCTGCTGAACAAAGCATTGACATGGGGTCATGAAATATGGATATGGACGTTTTACAAGTTGCACTCTTTTGAAGAAGGGATTGTCACATTGGGCAAGTGGGCTTTCCCTTGCTGTTGAACAAAGCATTAGCCGAAGTCAAAAAGCATGGATTGCACGATTGTACCAGGTGGACTTTATAAGAGTGGGGCATGTTCAGAGTGGGCAAGTGGGCTTTCCCTTGCTGCTGAACAAGCATTGGCCGGAGTTTAGAGCATGGATTGGACGATTCTACAAGGTGGACTTCGTGGAGAGGGGCATGTTCAGAGTGGACAAGTGGGCTTTCCCTTGCTGCTGAACAAAGCAGTGAAGTGGGGTCAAGAAACATGGATATGGGCTTTTTATAAGTTGCACTCTTTTGAAAAGCGATGTTCTGAGTGGGCAAGTGGGCTTTCCCTTGCTACTCAACAAAGCCTTGGCTACAGTCAAGAAGCATGGATTGGACGATTGTACAAGGCGCATTTTATAAAAGAGGGGCATGTTCAGAGTGCGCAAGTGGGCTTTCCCTTGCTGCTGTACAACGCATTGACGTGGGGTCAACAAACATGGATATGGCCGTTTTACAAGTTGCACTCTTTCAAAGAAGGAATGTTCAGAGTGGGCAAGTGGGCTTTCCCTTGCAGCTGAACAAAGCATTGGCCGCAGTCAAGAAGCATGGATTGGACGATTGTACAAGGTGGATTTTGTAAGAGAGGGGCATGTTCAGAGTGGGCAAGTGGGCTTTCCCTTGCTGCTGAACAAAGCAATATGGATATGGGCGTTTTACAAGTTGCACTCTTTTGAAGAAGAAATGTTCAGAATGGGCAAGTGGGCTTTCCCTTGCTGCTGAACAAAGCATTGACATGGGGTCATGAAATATGGATATGGACGTTTTACAAGTTGCACTCTTTTGAAGAAGGGATTGTCACATTGGGCAAGTGGGCTTTCCCTTGCTGTTGAACAAAGCATTAGCCGAAGTCAAAAAGCATTGAACTGGGGTCAAGAGACATGGATGTGCACTTTTAACGAGTGGCATTCTTTTGAAGAAGGGATGTTCAGAGTGGGCAAGTGGGCTTTCCCTTGCTGCTGAACAAAGCATTGGCCGGAGTCAAGAAGCATGGATTGCACGATTGTACCAGGTGGACTTTATAAGAGTGGGGCATGTTCAGAGTGGGCAAGTGGGCTTTCCCTTGCTGCTGAACAAACCATTGAAGTGGGGTCAAGAAACATGAATATGGGCGTTTTACAAGTGGCACTCTTTTGAAGAAGGGATGTTCAGAGTGGGCAAGTGGGCTTTCCCTTGCTGCTGAACAAGCATTGGCCGGAGTTTAGAGCATGGATTGGACGATTCTACAAGGTGGACTTTGTGGAGAGGGGCATGTTCAGAGTGGACAAGTGGGCTTTCCCTTGCTGCTGAACAAAGCAGTGAAGTGGGGTCAAGAAACATGGATATGGGCTTTTTATAAGTTGCACTCTTTTGAAAAGCGATGTTCAGAGTGGGCAAGTGGGCTTTCCCTTGCTACTCAACAAAGCCTTGGCTACAGTCAAGAAGCATGGATTGGACGATTGTACAAGGCGGATTTTGTAAAAGAGGGGCATGTTCAGAGTGCGCAAGTGGGCTTTCCCTTGCTGCTGTACAAAGCATTGACGTGGGGTCAACAAACATGGATATGGCCGTTTTACAAGTTGCACTCTTTTAAAGAAGGAATGTTCAGAGTGGGCAAGTGGGCTTTCCCTTGCTGCTGAACAAAGCATTGGCCGCAGCCAAGAAGCATGGATTGGACGATTGTACAAGGTGGATTTTGTAAGAGAGGGGCATGTTCAGAGTGGGCAAGTGGGCTTTCCCTTGCTGCTGAACAAAGCAATATGGATATGGGCGTTTTACAAGTTGCACTCTTTTGAAGAAGAAATGTTCAGAATGGGCAAGTGGGCTTTCCCTTGCTGCTGAACAAAGCATTGACATGGGGTCATGAAATATGGATATGGACGTTTTACAAGTTGCACTCTTTTGAAGAAGGGATTGTCACATTGGGCAAGTGGGCTTTCCCTTGCTGTTGAACAAAGCATTAGCCGAAGTCAAAAAGCATTGAACTGGGGTCAAGAGACATGGATATGCACTTTTAACGAGTTGCATTCTTTTGAAGAAGGGATGTTCAGAGTGGGCAAGTGGGCTTTCCCTTGCTGCTGAACAAAGCATTGACGTGGGGTCAAGAAACATGAATATGGGCGTTTTACAAGTGGCACTCTTTTGAAGAAGGGATGTTCAGAGTGGGCAAGTGGGCTTTCCCTTGCTGCTGAACAAAGCATTAGCCGAAGTCAAAAAGCATTGAACTGGGGTCAAGAGACATGGATGTGCACTTTTAACGAGTGGCATTCTTTTGAAGAAGGGATGTTCACAGTGGGCAAGTGGGCTTTCCCTTGCTGCTGAACAAAGCATTGGCCGCAGTCAAGAAGCATGGATTGGACGATTGTACCAGGTGGACTTTATAAGAGTGGGGCATGTTCAGAGTGGGCAAGTGGGCTTTCCCTTGCTGCTGAACAAAGCATTGAAGTGGGGTCAAGAAACATGAATATGGGCGTTTTACAAGTGGCACTCTTTTGAAGAAGGGATGTTCAGAGTGGGCAAGTGGGTTTTCCCTTGCTGCTGAACAATCATTGGCCGGAGTTTAGAGCATCGATTGCACGATTCTACAAGGTGGACTTCGTGGAGAGGGGCATGTTCAGAGTGGACAAGTGGGCTTTCCCTTGCTGCTGAACAAAGCATTGACATGGGGTCATGAAATACGGATATGGACGTTTTACAAGTTGCACTCTTTTGAAGAAGGGATTGTCACATTGGGCAAGTGGGCTTTCCCTTGCTGTTGAACAAAGCATTAGCCGAAGTCAAAAAGCATTGAACTGGGGTCAAGAGACATGGATATGCACTTTTAACGAGTTGCATTCTTTTGAAGAAGGGATGTTCAGAGTGGGCAAGTGGGCTTTCCCTTGCTGCTGAACAAAGCATTGGCCGGAGTCAAGAAGCATGGATTGCACGATTGTACGAGGTGGACTTTATAAGAGTGGGGCATGTTCAGAGTGGGCAAGTGGGTTTTCCCTTGCTGCTGAACAAGCATTGGCCGGAGTTTAGAGCATGGATTGGACGATTCTACAAGGTGGACTTCGTGGAGAGGGGCATGTTCAGAGTGGACAAGTGGGCTTTCCCTTGCTGCTGAACAAAGCAGTGAAGTGGGGTCAAGAAACATGGATATGGGCTTTTTATAAGTTGCACTCTTTTGAAAAGCGATGTTCTGAGTGGGCAAGTGGACTTTCCCTTGCTACTCAACAAAGCCTTGGCTACAGTCAAGAAGCATGGATTGGACGATTGTACAAGGCGCATTTTATAAAAGAGGGGCATGTTCAGAGTGCGCAAGTGGCCTTTCCTTTGCTGCTGTACAAAGCATTGACGTGGGGTCAACAAACATGGATATGGCCGTTTTACAAGTTGCACTCTTTTAAAGAAGGAATGTTCAGAGTGGGCAAGTGGGCTTTCCCTTGCTGCTGAACAAAGCATTGAAGTGGGGTCAAGAAACATGAATATGGGCGTTTTACAAGTTGCACTCTTTTGAAGAAGGGATGTTCAGAGTGGGCAAGTGGGTTTTCCCTTGCTGCTGAACAAGCATTGGCCGGAGTTTAGAGCATGGATTGGAGACTCTACAAGGTGGACTTTGTGGAGAGGGGCATGTTCAGAGTGGACAAGTGGGCTTTCCCTTGCTGCTGAACAAAGCAGTGAAGTGGGGTCAAGAAACATGGATATGGGCTTTTTATAAGTTGCACTCTTTTGAAAAGCGATGTTCTGAGTGGGCAAGTGGACTTTCCCTTGCTACTCAACAAAGCCTTGGCTACAGTCAAAAAGCATGGATTGGACGATTGTACAAGGCGGATTTTGTAAAAGAGGGGCATGTTCAGAGTGCGCAAGTGGGCTTTCCCTTGCTGCTGAACAAAGCATTCACGTGGGGTCAACAAACATGGATATGGCCGTTTTACAAGTTGCACTCTTTTAAAGAAGGAATGTTCAGAGTGGGCAAGTGGGCTTTCCCTTGCTGCTGAACAAAGCATTGAAGTGGGGTCAAGAAACATGGATATGGGCTTTTTACAAGTTGCACTCTTTTGAAGAAGGAATGTTCAGAGTGGGCAAGTGGGCTTTCCCTTGCTGCTGAACAACGCATTGGCCGCAGTCAAGAAGCATGGATTGGACGACTGTACAAGGTGGATTTTGTAAGAGAGGGGCATGTTCAGAGTGGGCAAGTGGGCTTTCCCTTGCTGCTGAACAAAGCAATATGGATATGGGCGTTTTACAAGTTGCACTCTTTTGAAGACGAAATGTTCAGAATGGGCAAGTGGGCTTTCCCTTGCTGCTGAACAAAGCATTGACATGGGGTCATGAAATATGGATATGGACGTTTTACAAGTTGCACTCTTTTGAAGAAGGGATTGTCACATTGGGCAAGTGGGCTTTCCCTTGCTGTTGAACAAAGCATTAGCCGAAGTCAAAAAGCATTGAACTGGGGTCAAGAGACATGGATATGCACTTTTAACGAGTTGCATTCTTTTGAAGAAGGGATGTTCAGAGTGGGCAAGTGGGCTTTCCCTTGCTGCTGAACAAAGCATTGACGTGGGGTCAAGAAACATGAATATGGGCGTTTTACAAGTGGCACTCTTTTGAAGAAGGGATGTTCAGAGTGGGCAAGTGGGCTTTCCCTTGCTGCTGAACAAGCATTGGCCGGAGTTTAGAGCATGGATTGGACGATTCTACAAGGTGGACTTCGTGGAGAGGGGCTTGTTCAAAGTGGGCAAGTGGGCTTTCCCTTGCTGCTGAACAAAACTCGAAAAGGGTCAAGAACTTTGGAAGTGCTACTATCCATGTTGTATGTGGTTTGGCGCAACCATCATACTTCATGGGGCACATTTTGGAAGAACCTCATGAACATGCGGATGTCTCAACATATTTGGCTTCACCAGAACTTGTTGTTTGATACTAACGGCACGGAGGCTAGGGGGCAACGGGTGCTATGCTTTTTGCCGATGGGAAGCGCCCCCTCCGGTATACAAACAACTCATCGGAGCAGCGTAGCACCTAAGACCGGGGGATTTACTCTAGTCGGGGGAGTAGAGTTGGGTCATTATGACCTTATGGGCTGTATCCCGACATTCCAAGCATTTTTCAACTTTTCAGGCCATTTGGTCCGACTGTTTCTTTTATTCCGAAAGTAAGTACAAGCACAAACGTCTTCAAGGCACGACCTTTTAACACTGTGGCCTTGCCAAATCTATTTGGTTCGTCGAACATAGTAGGATTCTCTTGACTTGAATTGCTACATGCTTTGAGCGCCAGATTGTGCAAGACGAGGCGCTATATAAATGTCGTTTGTTGCTCTTTGAAGATCCCGCCCTCGAAGCTCAGCCCCGGCACGAGGTAGCGGTTGTGTGGGGCGAAACGAGCCAGTGGCCCACAATACCGTCGGACCCAGCGCTCGTTTCACCGGTGTACATCGCCCTGAAGATCCCGTGGGTACGACGGCTATCGTACCGAACAAGTGATGAGGTATTGTACGGTATTGTATGGCGTTGTTGAGTTGTTAAATGCAATCCTTTTGCACAATGGGGGATTGTGACATGTTGTTGTTGTTGTTGTTGTTGTTTGCTTAACGGTAAAAACAACCAAGAATCCACACGGAATGCTCTTCGTGTGGCCCTTTGAGTTGGGGATATGGACTCGGGCATGCGGCCCCTTGAGTTGGGGATACGGACTCACAAACCATGCACTTTGATGTATGGCCCCTTGAGTTGGGGATATGGACTCACAATCCGCATGCCGTTACAAGACATGAAATTGAATCTTTCCACAATTGTGTTACCCAAAGCTGATCATGCAAGATATGTTGCAAAGCCAACCCCCCTGAGTGAACCGTTGGAAAAATGACGCACGCACATAGTCACAAGGCACACATACTCTCATTAGTTGGAAAAAGGTAACATGTAATTGTGTTTCATCCTTGTTTGCAGAAAGGGTGCACGGGAAGGGGTATGGGAAGTAGGGGAAGTATGCATATGGTAGAAGTGGGTTGCGCGCAAACCCCCCCCCCCAACTTTGGAAGTACCCCCCCCCCATGTCGGTCCCCTAGCCATTTCGAACATTACCACTCCCCTCCACAATTCCCTCCCACCCTCATAGACGTTTGACAAATAGGTTGAGCTAACGTTGCACCAAAACCGGTTCTCCTACCCCCCGGATTTCTTGACCATCGAATGGTGTGGTTTGGCAACCATTTTCGTGCTCCACCTCCAAATTTTATCCGGCTGTTGTCATCATTGATGTCACTGATGCGTTGATTTACGGATTCTTTTGTGTAATTTCTTTCCTGTCCATCCACATGGCTTTGTGGTAACAGATTACTTTACCCCACTACACAATGAGTGATTTCGTTCGGGATTGGACCATGGTGCAGACAAATGACTGTGGATTGGCTTGCTATCCCGCCGCATTTTCAGGTGAAAAGGCAAAATCATTAATGAGGTGTGTTGTGACATTTATCTAGCATGATGCCTCATTGACCTTTCACACATGTATTGCAATTTATGCTTCTGTAGGGAGTTCGGGCAATACACCAAGTCCGTTGGAGCAACTTGGAAACCAACTGGAAAACGAGATGTTTTGTTCCTCGGATGGAAGCCGGGGAAAGAACGAAAACACGGCCCATTCCAAGAAGCACCTCCTCTACCTTGGGATAATGAGGTATACCATTGTATTCACAATATCCGCATATTAAATTTGCAACCCCTTACAACATATGCTTCATTTTGTAGGTACTGCGAGAACTTCTGAATTTTTTAAAGGCATACGCCAAATGTGCCTTAAAAGAATCACGCTGGCGACCCAATACAATTTTGGCACTGCGTTATAACAAGGATGGACCGGGAAGACACATGAACGACTTCACGGTCCACCAAGATGACCTAAGGTGGCAATATGTTGTTTTTGTGGTTTGCTTACAGGTATCTTGAGGTGCTTTGCCGTTGCTCCCATGTCATGATACCATCAACCGGTTTTCTTGTCGTTTCCTACAATGTCCACATTCCATGCCACTTTGCTACCGTTCTTTTTGTGACTTTAGGGAAAAGCCCAAATCAAGATTTGGGACAAAAAAGGCCATGGATTCACTCCGGTGATGCACATTGTTGTGCACGCCGGAGACATCTACGCGCTCCATGGTGTCGGATTACTCCATTACTTCCATGAAGTTGTGGGATTAGAAGGTGTTGTAGTAATCATTCGACAAGGAACGTGGACCGTAATCCAAACCCCCATTGTTAATTTGTTCGTTTCCTGGCGACACCGAAGAGCGAATTTGCTGGACAGTCAGAATGGCTGCTTTCAACGTTCCCAATGAATCCACAAAGATTCAACACGATATACCAAATGATAGGGTATGTTTCCATAATAAGGTCCTTGCTCAATGGTCTTTCATATAATATTGCCGCACATTCAATTTCTACAGAACTACCAGCAACTCACCAACGCCTGTATCGCCCAACCCCTTTTTTCTTAACAATGCCAGCCATCTCCAAATTGAATGCGGCGACTGCATCTGCATCGTTGAATGCCAAGTTCATGGGATGCTCTGATATTCGTGAGGTGGCGGATACAAGGAACGATGGCCAAACCCGTCACGTCATCACCACTTATTGGTTGGACAAAGAACAAGTTATGTTTGACGTAACATATTGGGGTTCCTCTTCGGAAGTTTTGTCAAACTCTGTCTCCAAGTTTCAAAAGAACGAAGGTTACTTTATTGATGCGGCCCAGCACCAATACATCAAGGGAACAAAACGCGAGGCACATTCATCAAATTCGGAATGGACTTTGACGGCAACGGATTACACAAAGATTACTCCGGTGCCACCTAATGAATTTCCAATTCCCGCCACTCCCATTTCTACATTTGATCACGTGCTCAAGTATCCCCGTTGTCCACATAATGTGGTGGGTGTTGTTGTCCATGCGTCAAATATTCAACAAATTAAAACCACATGGAAAATCTCTTTTAAATTGGGATCCCCCAAATGTGATGCCTTGTTGCCGGTTGAACTATGGGGAACATGTGCACAACACCCCATCGGTAATGGCCAAGTCATTGGGTTTCACCATGTATATTGGTCTTCCACTAAGGGTGTTGCCATTGCTAATGGTAATGCGAACCAAGTTATCATGAATGATTCGGACTTGTCCCCATCTGTTAGGGAAGATGTTACGAAATGGGCAAAAGGCTTTGATTCCAAGAAATTTGAGACAATTGGTCAAAGTAAGAGGGTGATTGATTTCCGGACTTTTTTGGACACCAATCCTAATGAATGGAAATATAATCAAGAATATCTGATAGATGTTTCTTTCCAAGGTTTAGGAAATCCGGTTACTCATAATGCATGTGTTGATTGTGGCACCAAAAAGCCCAATGAGGATTTCCTTTGTTACAAATGCAACCAAAAGTCAAAAATCACAAGCCATTACTTTCCTATCTTGCAATTGGGAACTCCCTCTTGTAAAAAGGTGTTCAATGGCAACAATTTGGTGGGAGAACAAATTTTCAATATGGCGGCCAATGAATTTGGTGAAAAGGTACTTCAACAACCCAACTTTGTTGATACCTTTGTGCAAGAGGACTGCATTGGACGCTGGTGTCGAATCATTTTTCAGCATCGTAAAAATCCAAGGACCAAGGAATCCATTTATCGCGTTTCCCATTTTGAATTTCTCTCTAATGAAGAAGCGGCAAAAAATACACTTCTTTCCACTCCAAGTGCACCACTCAGCCCCATTGCATGTGACTTGCAAACACAAATGGACCGTTTGTTTGGATGGCATGCCAAATTCCCGCACAGCCGTCATACAACCACTAGTAGTATCAATGCCTTTTTGCGCAAACATACTGGGCATTTTGATGTGACAATGCTCTTGCAAAAATGTGCCAATGTAGAATTGGACATTGATATTTTCGAAGATCTTATCTCTCGGATGTTACACGTCACCAATACCAATGACCGGGTTGATGTGCTGATGGCACATCGCTCCAATTTTCCATTCCCGGAATTGGCGGCGTTCTTAGATGGAATGACCGTAAGATGCATGAACGATCTCATTCCCACACTGGCGCCACCGGTCACACCATCACCACAAACACCAAACACCCCGGGGAATCCGAGCTCCAAAATTTCAGTCATTCCTTTCGAACTCCCATCCGATGAGGATGGCAAGGAGGAGGACTCACCACAAAAGAGAGCATCCGAAAAGAAAAGTACTTCAACAGAAAAATCGCCAAAAAGGCCCTGTTTGGAAAAGGATCGCGCACCCGCCATGTCCGCAGCACAAAGGAAGACCGTCACTCCCGAGAACTCCAAAAAAAAAACTCCAAAAATGTTAGAGGTCCCCAAATTGGGTGAAGCCAATGATACGGATGATGAGTAGTTCGGTTCATCATTTGTGTCCCTCGCCACATGCGCATGTAGGCTTTCTCATGTGTGTGTGAATGAGGTATCCAATCAAATACTAACATGTGTGCCTTACCATGTTAGGAATTTGTTTGCAGCTACATGCCTAAAAGCATGCCGACTGGGGTTTCTCCTGATGTTGACGGGCATTGATTCAATGATGCACACAACGCCACACATTCTCATGTACTTGTGGATGAAGTACCCGGTCAACAACTAACATGTGTGCCTTACCATGTTAGGAATTTGATTGCCGGGTGTTTTCATTTTGGCTCCAATACGAGACCTTGAAAAATAGCTACATACCTAAAAGCTTGTTTTGGGCATCGGTCTGTTTTCCGGGGTGACATGGTTGCACAACCAATGTGCCAATTTTCATCACCTCTGTCCCTTACTATTCCTACATGTAGGCTTTCTCATGTGGGTATGGAAGGTTTTTCAAACAAATAGCATATGTGGTTTACCACGTTACGCTTTGATTACCAATTTTACTTTGAAGGGTACGGCAATCTGTTTTCTTTTCGCAGGTTTTACTTCAGATTCAACAATCACATGTGTGCATGGGCATGAGCTCCAAATTGATATATGAGTGCCTCACAAAGACCACATGTAGGCTTTCTCTTGTGGATGTCGATGTCATTTCCTATGACTTGAGGCTAACCTACATGATACACAAATGGCTATTATTTGCATTATCTTATGACACATATCAACGTGTGTGGCTTACCACGTTGGTAGGTGTACAAACATGTGACTTTTAAGGTACCATGCACATGGCCCTTTCTCTTGGCACATGGTTGTGGTGCATTCAATTTCAAAGTTCAACCTCAAAGCAATTGCAACCACATATATGTACCATATGGCCAATCCGTTTCGCACCCCATGGGCTTCCCCCCATGGCTATTGTTGATGAAAACACAAAATGCCTTCCCAATGTCTGATTTGCCAATGCGCATTTGTGCATGCACACATAATAACAACATAGTCTCTTCCCATGGCATTTGGGCTTTCCCATGCCATTTCCGGTGAAGACTCCTAATTTTTGAACCAATTCACAACGTTATTCCAACCGTCACCAATCAAAATCATTTCTAGTTACCAATGAAAATTTTTTTTTCCCTTGCTGCTGAACAAAACATTGAGGTGGGGTCAACAAGCATGGATACACTCTTTTGAAAAATGGCAAGTGGGCTTTCCCTTGCTGCTTAACAAAGCATTAGGTGAAGTCAACAAGCGTGGATTGAACGTTTGTACGGGGAATGTTCGGATAGGCAAGTGGGCTTTCCCTTGCGACTGAACATAAGTTGCAATTTCACCAACTCTCAAGTGGGGACAAGAGGTTTGGAAGTGTTCCTATCCATGTATGTGGTTTGGGGCAACCATCATGCATCATGGAGCACATTTAGGAAGAACCTCTACCATGAAAAATGTGTATGTCTTAAGATATCTAGGTTTACCAAATCTTGTGGTTGTGTGCCAACGGGGGAGGCTAGGAGGCAACGGGTGCTATGCTCTTGGCCGATGGGAAGCGCCCCCTCCGGTATACAAACAACCCATCGGAGCAGCGTAGCACCTAAGACCGGGGGATTTACTCTAGTCGGGGGAATAGAGTTAGGTCATCGTTACCTTATGGGCTGTATCCCGACCTTGTACTAATTTCCCAATTGTCCGTGTACAATTGGGTGCCCGACCATGTTATACCCCAATGACAAGATTGCCACAAAACATGGCACACAAAGCATGGCAAGCATTTTCGTGCCATGTGATTGGGGGGTCAATGTAAGTAATGTCTTTTCAAATGCCTTGACATGTTACAAATTTGATTACCAATTTTCAACTAGGGATTCACAACCACAATCCATTACATACAATCGCTGGGTATGCGTTGTGCAAGACTAGGACCCAGCTCGGTCCTAGTTCGAGTCTTGATTACCGAGCTGGGTTTACCCTGTCGAGGTTTTACACCACCTTTTAGGGTCCAAGGCTGAGCTACAAGTTTTAGGAGCGGCAAGCAGCAGCAGCAAGCAGCAGCAGCAAGCAGCAGCAGCAAGCAGCAGCAGCAAGCAGGCGGTTAAAAAGTCCTTGCGACAACACCGCGGCTCAAAACCGGCATCCAAGTAGCTCAAAACGACCGGGGAGCCAAGGCGCATCACCACAAACAAGTTTCGTTGCATTTGGAGCCGTCTAGCCCGTTCTACGGCCGATTTAGTGTCCAAAAATGGCCGTTTTTGGGCTGTTTTGGGCTGTTTTCAGGACGATCGCCCTTCAAGTTTAGGACGATCGCCGCTACGCCAAGCAGGTGTTTCTGATGAGGGCCGTTGTTCTTCCATGGCGATTGGGCTATGAAAGGATGGCAAACGGGTGTTCAATACGGCGTGTACCGCGCCGTGGCGTCACGCGGTGGTCCATTTTGAGGTGAAAATGGGCCGTTTTCCAGCCGCGTTTGGGGACAATCGCCGTAAGCATGGAGGCACATCTCTAAAGCAAGCGGTCTTTCCTCAACGGTGATTTCCCATGCGTTACGCAAGACTAGGACCCAGCTCCGTCCTAGTTCGAGTCTTGATTACCGAGCTGGGTTTACCCTGTCGAGGTTTTACACCACCTTTTAGGGTCCAAGGATGAGCTACACGTTTTAGGAGCAGCAAGCAGCAGCAGCAAGCAGCAGCAGCAAGCAGGCGGTTAAAAAGTCCTTGCGACCACACCGCGGCTCAAAACCGGCATCCAAGTAGCTCAAAACGACGGGGGAGCCAAGGCGCATCACCACAAACAAGTTTCGTTGCATTTGGAGCCGTCTAGCCCGTTCTACGGCCGATGTAGTGTCCAAAAATGGCCGTTTTTGGGCTGTTTTGGGCTGTTTTCAGGACGATCGCCCTTCAAGTTTAGGACGATCGCCGCTACGCCAAGCAAGTGTTTCTGCTGAGGGCTGTTGTTCTTCCATGGCGATTGGGCTATGAAAGGATGGCAAACGGGTGTTCAATACGGCGTGTACCGCGCCGTGGCGTCACGCGGTGGTCCATTTTGAGGTGAAAATGAGCCGTTTTCCAGCCGCGTTTCAGGACAATCGCCGTAAGCATGGAGGCACATCTCTAAAGCAAGCGGTCTTTCCTCAACGGTGATTTCCCATGCGTTACGCAAGACTAGGACCCAGCTCGGTCCTAGTTCGAGTCTTGATTACCGAGCTGGGTTTACCTTGTCGAGGTTTTACACCACCTTTTAGGGTCCAAGGATGAGCAACACGTTTTAGCAGCAGCAAGCAGCAAGCAGCAGCAACAGCAAGCAGGCGGTTAAAAAGTCCTTGCGACCACACCGTGGGTCAAAACCGGCATCCAAGTAGCTCAAAACGACCGGTGAGCAAATGCGCATCACCACAAACAGGTTTCGTTGCGTTTTGAGCCGTCTAGCCTGTTCTACGGCCGATTCAGTGTCCAAAAATGGCCGTTTTTGGGCTGTTTTCAGAACAATCGTCCTGAAAACTCAGGGCGATCGCCAATGTGTCAAGTGGGCGTTTGCAATGAGGGCCGTTGTTCTTCCATGGCGATTGGGCTATGAAATCATGGCAAATGGGTGTTCAATGAGGCGTGTACCATGCCGTGGTGCCACACGGTGGTGCATTTTGAGGTGAAAATAAGCCGTTTTGAGCCATGTTTCAGGACGATCGTCCTGACAGTGGTGGCACGTCTACAAAGCAAGGGGTCTTTCTTCAACGGTGATCTCCAATGCGTTACGCAAAACTAGGACCCGGCTCGGTCCTAGTTCGAGTCTTGATTACCGAGCTGGGTTTACCCTGTCGAGGTTTTACACCACCTTTTAGGGGCCAAGGGTGAGCAACACGTTTTAGCAGCAGCAAGCAGCAGCAGCAGCAAGCAGCAGCAGCAGCAGGCGGTCCAAAAGTCCTTGCGACCACACCGCGGCTCAAAACCGGCATCCAAGTAGCTCAAAACGACCGGGGAGCCAAGGCGCATCACCACAAACAACTTTGGTTGCATTTCGAGCCGTCTCGCCCGTTCTGCGGCCGATTTAGCGTCCAAAAATGGCCGTTTTTGGGCTGTTTTCGGCTGTTTTCAGGACGATCGTCCTGAAAGTTCAGGACGATCGCCGCTACGCCAAGCAGGTGTTTCCGATGAGGGCCATTGTTCTTTCATGGCGATTGGGCTATCAAAGGATGGCAAATGGGTGTTCAATAAGGCGTGTACCACACCGTGGTGCCACGCGGTGGTCCATTTTGAGGTGAAAACAAGCCGTTTTTGAGCCGTGTTTCAGGACAATCGTCGTAACCATGGAGGCACATCTCGAAAGCAAGCAGTGTTTCCTCAACGGTGATCTCCAATGCGTTACGCAAGACTAGGACCCAGCTCGGTCCTAGTTCGAGTCTTGATTACCGAGCTGGGTTTACCCTGTCGAGGTTTTACACCACCTTTTAGGGTCCAAGGCTGAGCAACACGTTTTAGCAGCAGCAAGCAGCAAGCAGCAGCAACAGCAAGCAGGCGGTTAAAAAGTCCTTGCGACCACACCGTGGGTCAAAACCGGCATCCAAGTAGCTCAAAACGACCGGTGAGCAAATGCGCATCACCACAAACAGGTTTCGTTGCGTTTTGAGCCGTCTAGCCTGTTCTACGGCCGATTTACTGTCCAAAAATGGCCGTTTTTGGGCTGTTTTCAGAACAATCGTCCTGAAAACTCAGGGCGATCGCCAATGTGTCAAGTGGGCGTTTGCAATGAGGGCCGTTGTTCTTCCATGGCGATTGGGCTATGAAATCATGGCAAATGGGTGTTCAATGAGGCGTGTACCATGCCGTGGTGCCACACGGTGGTGCATTTTGAGGTGAAAATAAGCCGTTTTGAGCCATGTTTCAGGACGATCGTCCTGACAGTGGTGGCACGTCTACAAAGCAAGGGGTCTTTCTTCAACGGTGATCTCCAATGCGTTACGCAAAACTAGGACCCGGCTCGGTCCTAGTTCGAGTCTTGATTACCGAGCTGGGTTTACCCTGTCGAGGTTTTACACCACCTTTTAGGGGCCAAGGGTGAGCAACACGTTTTAGCAGCAGCAAGCAGCAGCAGCAGCAAGCAGCAGCAGCAGCAGGCGGTCCAAAAGTCCTTGCGACCACACCGCGGCTCAAAACCGGCATCCAAGTAGCTCAAAACGACCGGGGAGCCAAGGCGCATCACCACAAACAACTTTGGTTGCATTTCGAGCCGTCTCGCCCGTTCTGCGGCCGATTTAGCGTCCAAAAATGGCCGTTTTTGGGCTGTTTTCGGCTGTTTTCAGGACGATCGTCCTGAAAGTTCAGGACGATCGCCGCTACGCCAAGCAGGTGTTTCCGATGAGGGCCATTGTTCTTTCATGGCGATTGGGCTATCAAAGGATGGCAAATGGGTGTTCAATAAGGCGTGTACCACACCGTGGTGCCACGCGGTGGTCCATTTTGAGGTGAAAACAAGCCGTTTTTGAGCCGTGTTTCAGGACAATCGTCGTAACCATGGAGGCACATCTCGAAAGCAAGCAGTGTTTCCTCAACGGTGATCTCCAATGCGTTACGCAAGACTAGGACCCAGCTCGGTCCTAGTTCGAGTCTTGATTACCGAGCTGGGTTTACCCTGTCGAGGTTTTACACCACCTTTTAGGGTCCAAGGCTGAGCAACACGTTTTAGCAGCAGCAAGCAGCAAGCAGCAGCAACAGCAAGCAGGCGGTTAAAAAGTCCTTGCGACCACACCGTGGGTCAAAACCGGCATCCAAGTAGCTCAAAACGACCGGTGAGCAAATGCGCATCACCACAAACAGGTTTCGTTGCGTTTTGAGCCGTCTAGCCTGTTCTACGGCCGATTTACTGTCCAAAAATGGCCGTTTTTGGGCTGTTTTCAGAACAATCGTCCTGAAAACTCAGGGCGATCGCCAATGTGTCAAGTGGGCGTTTGCAATGAGGGCCGTTGTTCTTCCATGGCGATTGGGCTATGAAATCATGGCAAATGGGTGTTCAATGAGGCGTGTACCATGCCGTGGTGCCACACGGTGGTGCATTTTGAGGTGAAAATAAGCCGTTTTGAGCCATGTTTCAGGACGATCGTCCTGACAGTGGTGGCACGTCTACAAAGCAAGGGGTCTTTCTTCAACGGTGATCTCCAATGCGTTACGCAAAACTAGGACCCAGCTCGGTCCTAGTTCGAGTCTTGATTACCGAGCTGGGTTTACCCTGTTGAGGTTTTACACCACCTTTTAGGGGCCAAGGGTGAGCAACACGTTTTAGCAACAGCAGCAAGCAGTAGCAGCAAGCAGGCGCTTGAAAAGTCCTTGCGACCACACCGCGGCTCAAAACCGGCATCCAAGTAGCTCAAAACGACCGGGGAGCCAAGGCGCATCACCACAAACAACTTTGGTTGCATTTCGAGCCGTCTCGCCCGTTCTGCGGCCGATTTAGCGTCCAAAAATGGCCGTTTTTGGGCTGTTTTCGGCTGTTTTCAGGACGATCGTCCTGAAAGTTCAGGACGATCGCCGCTACGCCAAGCAGGTGTTTCCGATGAGGGCCGTTGTTCTTTCATGGCGATTGGGCTATCAAAGGATGGCAAATGGGTGTTCAATAAGGCGTGTACCACACCGTGGTGCCACGCGGTGGTCCATTTTGAGGTGAAAACAAGCCGTTTTTGAGCCGTGTTTCAGGACAATCGTCGTAACCATGGAGGCACATCTCGAAAGCAAGAAGTCTTTCGTCAACGGTGATCTCCAATGCGTTACGCAAGACTAGGACCCAGCTCGGTCCTAGTTCGAGTCTTGATTACCGAGCTGGATTTACCCTGTCGAGGTTTTACACCACCTTTTAGGGTCCAAGGATGAGCAACACGTTTTAGCAGCAGCAAGCAGCAAGTAGCAGCAACAGCAAGCAGGCGGTTAAAAAGTCCTTGCGACTACACCGTGGGTCAAAACCGGCATCCAAGTAGCTCAAAACGACCGGGGAGCCAAGGCGCATCACCACAAACAAATTTCGTTGCATTTGGAGCCGTCTAGCCCGTTCTACGGCCGATTTAGTGTCCAAAAATGGCCGTTTTTGGGCTGTTTTCGGCTGTTTTCAGGACGATCGCCCTTCAAGTTCAGGACGATCGCCGCTACGCCAAGCAGGTGTTTCTGATGAGGGCCGTTGTTCTTCCATGGCGATTGGGCTATGAAAGGATGGCAAACGGGTGTTCAATACGGCGTGTACCGCGCCGTGGCGTCACGCGGTGGTCCATTTTGAGGTGAAAATGAGCCGTTTTCCAGCCGCGTTTCAGGACAATCGCCGTAAGCATGGAGGCACATCTCTAAAGCAAGCAGTCTTTCCTCAACGGTGATCTCCAATGCGTTACGCAAGACTAGGACCCAGGTCGGTCCTAGTTCGAGTCTTGATTACCGAGCTGGGTTTACCCTGTCGAGGTTTTACACCACCTTCTAGGGTCCAAGGATGAGCTACACGTTTTAGCAGCAGCAAGCAGGCGGTTAAAAAGTCCTTGCGACCACACCGTGGGTCAAAACCAGCATCCAAGTAGCTCAAAACGACCGGTGAGCAAATGCGCATCACCACAAACAGGTTTCGTTGCGTTTTGAGCCGTCTAGCCTGTTCTACGGCCGATTTAGTGTCCAAAAATGGCCGTTTTTGGGCTGTTTTCAGAACAATCGTCCTGAAAACTCAGGGCGATCGCCAATGTGTCAAGTGGGCGTTTGCAATGAGGGCCGTTGTTCTTCCATGGCGATTGGGCTATGAAATCATGGCAAATGGGTGTTCAATGAGGCGTGTACCATGCCGTGGTGCCACACGGTGGTGCATTTTGAGGTGAAAATAAGCCGTTTTTGAGCCATGTTTCAGGACGATCGTCCTCACAGTGGTGGCACGTCTACAAAGCAAGGGGTCTTTCTTCAACGGTGATCTCCAATGCGTTACGCAAAACTAGGACCCAGCTCGGTCCTAGTTCGAGTCTTGATTACCGAGCTGGGTTTACCCTGTCGAGGTTTTACACCACCTTTTAGGGTCCAAGGGTGAGCAACACGTTTTAGCAGCAGCAAGCAGCAGCAGCAGCAAGCAACGGCAGCAGCAGGCGGTCCAAAAGTCCTTGCGACCACACCGCGGCTCAAAACCGGCATCCAAGTAGCTCAAAACGACCGGGGAGCCAAGGCGCATCACCGCAAACAACTTTGGTTGCATTTCGAGCCGTCTCGCCCGTTCTGCGGCCGATTTAGCGTCCAAAAATGGCCGTTTTTGGGCTGTTTTCGGCTGTTTTCAGGACGATCGTCCTGAAAGTTCAGGACGATCGCCGCTACGCCAAGCAGGTGTTTCCGATGAGGGCCGTTGTTCTTTCATGGCGATTGGGCTATCAAAGGATGGCAAATGGGTGTTCAATAAGGCGTGTACCACACCGTGGTGCCACGCGGTGGTCCATTTTGAGGTGAAAACGAACCGTTTTTGAGCCGTGTTTCAGGACGAACATCCTGATTGTGGAGGCAAATCTGCACAGCAAGCGGTCTTTCACCCGCAGTGATCTCCAATGCGTTACGCAAGACTAGGACCCAGCTCGGTCCTAGTTCGAGTCTTGATTACCGAGCTGGGTTTACCCTGTCGAGGTTTTACACCACCTTTTAGGGTCCAAGGCTGAGCAACACGTTTTAGCAGCAGCAAGCAGCAAGCAGCAGCAACAGCAAGCAGGCGGTTAAAAAGTCCTTGCGACCACACCGTGGGTCAAAACCGGCATCCAAGTAGCTCAAAACGACCGGTGAGCAAATGCGCATCACCACAAACAGGTTTCGTTGCGTTTTGAGCCGTCTAGCCTGTTCTACGGCCGATTTAGTGTCCAAAAATGGCCGTTTTTGGGCTGTTTTCAGAACAATCGTCCTGAAAACTCAGGGCGATCGCCAATGTGTCAAGTGGGCGTTTGCAATGAGGGCCGTTGTTCTTCCATGGCGATTGGGCTATGAAATCATGGCAAATGGGTGTTCAATGAGGCGTGTACCATGCCGTGGTGCCACACGGTGGTGCATTTTGAGGTGAAAATAAGCCGTTTTGAGCCATGTTTCAGGACGATCGTCCTGACAGTGGTGGCACGTCTACAAAGCAAGGGGTCTTTCTTCAACGGTGATCTCCAATGCGTTACGCAAAACTAGGACCCAGCTCGGTCCTAGTTCGAGTCTTGATTACCGAGCTGGGTTTACCCTGTTGAGGTTTTACACCACCTTTTAGGGGCCAAGGGTGAGCAACACGTTTTAGCAACAGCAGCAAGCAGTAGCAGCAAGCAGGCGCTTGAAAAGTCCTTGCGACCACACCGCGGCTCAAAACCGGCATCCAAGTAGCTCAAAACGACCGGGGAGCCAAGGCGCATCACCACAAACAACTTTGGTTGCATTTCGAGCCGTCTCGCCCGTTCTGCGGCCGATTTAGCGTCCAAAAATGGCCGTTTTTGGGCTGTTTTCGGCCGTTTTCAGGACGATCGTCCTGAAAGTTCAGGACGATCGCCGCTACGCCAAGCAGGTGTTTCCGATGAGGGCCGTTGTTCTTTCATGGCGATTGGGCTATCAAAGGATGGCAAATGGGTGTTCAATAAGGCGTGTACCACACCGTGGTGCCACGCGGTGGTCCATTTTGAGGTGAAAACAAGCCGTTTTTGAGCCGTGTTTCAGGACAATCGTCGTAACCATGGAGGCACATCTCGAAAGCAAGAAGTCTTTCGTCAACGGTGATCTCCAATGCGTTACGCAAGACTAGGACCCAGCTCGGTCCTAGTTCGAGTCTTGATTACCGAGCTGGATTTACCCTGTCGAGGTTTTACACCACCTTTTAGGGTCCAAGGATGAGCAACACGTTTTAGCAGCAGCAAGCAGCAAGCAGCAGCAACAGCAAGCAGGCGGTTAAAAAGTCCTTGCGACTACACCGTGGGTCAAAACCGGCATCCAAGTAGCTCAAAACGACCGGGGAGCCAAGGCGCATCACCACAAACAAATTTCGTTGCATTTGGAGCCGTCTAGCCCGTTCTACGGCCGATTTAGTGTCCAAAAATGGCCGTTTTTGGGCTGTTTTCGGCTGTTTTCAGGACGATCGCCCTTCAAGTTCAGGACGATCGCCGCTACGCCAAGCAGGTGTTTCTGATGAGGGCCGTTGTTCTTCCATGGCGATTGGGCTATGAAAGGATGGCAAACGGGTGTTCAATACGGCGTGTACCGCGCCGTGGCGTCACGCGGTGGTCCATTTTGAGGTGAAAATGAGCCGTTTTCCAGCCGCGTTTCAGGACAATCGCCGTAAGCATGGAGGCACATCTCTAAAGCAAGCAGTCTTTCCTCAACGGTGATCTCCAATGCGTTACGCAAGACTAGGACCCAGGTCGGTCCTAGTTCGAGTCTTGATTACCGAGCTGGGTTTACCCTGTCGAGGTTTTACACCACCTTCTAGGGTCCAAGGATGAGCTACACGTTTTAGCAGCAGCAAGCAGGCGGTTAAAAAGTCCTTGCGACCACACCGTGGGTCAAAACCGGCATCCAAGTAGCTCAAAACGACCGGTGAGCAAATGCGCATCACCACAAACAGGTTTCGTTGCGTTTTGAGCCGTCTAGCCTGTTCTACGGCCGATTTAGTGTCCAAAAATGGCCGTTTTTGGGCTGTTTTCAGAACAATCGTCCTGAAAACTCAGGGCGATCGCCAATGTGTCAAGTGGGCGTTTGCAATGAGGGCCGTTGTTCTTCCATGGCGATTGGGCTATGAAATCATGGCAAATGGGTGTTCAATGAGGCGTGTACCATGCCGTGGTGCCACACGGTGGTGCATTTTGAGGTGAAAATAAGCCGTTTTTGAGCCATGTTTCAGGACGATCGTCCTCACAGTGGTGGCACGTCTACAAAGCAAGGGGTCTTTCTTCAACGGTGATCTCCAATGCGTTACGCAAAACTAGGACCCAGCTCGGTCCTAGTTCGAGTCTTGATTACCGAGCTGGGTTTACCCTGTCGAGGTTTTACACCACCTTTTAGGGTCCAAGGGTGAGCAACACGTTTTAGCAGCAGCAAGCAGCAGCAGCAGCAAGCAGCGGCAGCAGCAGGCGGTCCAAAAGTCCTTGCGACCACACCGCGGCTCAAAACCGGCATCCAAGTAGCTCAAAACGACCGGGGAGCCAAGGCGCATCACCGCAAACAACTTTGGTTGCATTTCGAGCCGTCTCGCCCGTTCTGCGGCCGATTTAGCGTCCAAAAATGGCCGTTTTTGGGCTGTTTTCGGCTGTTTTCAGGACGATCGTCCTGAAAGTTCAGGACGATCGCCGCTACGCCAAGCAGGTGTTTCCGATGAGGGCCGTTGTTCTTTCATGGCGATTGGGCTATCAAAGGATGGCAAATGGGTGTTCAATAAGGCGTGTACCACACCGTGGTGCCACGCGGTGGTCCATTTTGAGGTGAAAACGAACCGTTTTTGAGCCGTGTTTTAGGACGAACATCCTGATTGTGGAGGCAAATCTGCACAGCAAGCGGTCTTTCACCCGCAGTGATCTCCAATGCGTTACGCAAGACTAGGACCCAGCTCGGTCCTAGTTCGAGTCTTGATTACCGAGCTGGGTTTACCCTGTCGAGGTTTTACACCACCTTTTAGGGTCCAAGGCTGAGCAACACGTTTTAGCAGCAGCAAGCAGCAAGCAGCAGCAACAGCAAGCAGGCGGTTAAAAAGTCCTTGCGACCACACCGTGGGTCAAAACCGGCATCCAAGTAGCTCAAAACGACCGGTGAGCAAATGCGCATCACCACAAACAGGTTTCGTTGCGTTTTGAGCCGTCTAGCCTGTTCTACGGCCGATTTAGTGTCCAAAAATGGCCGTTTTTGGGCTGTTTTCAGAACAATCGTCCTGAAAACTCAGGGCGATCGCCAATGTGTCAAGTGGGCGTTTGCAATGAGGGCCGTTGTTCTTCCATGGCGATTGGGCTATGAAATCATGGCAAATGGGTGTTCAATGAGGCGTGTACCATGCCGTGGTGCCACACGGTGGTGCATTTTGAGGTGAAAATAAGCCGTTTTGAGCCATGTTTCAGGACGATCGTCCTGACAGTGGTGGCACGTCTACAAAGCAAGGGGTCTTTCTTCAACGGTGATCTCCAATGCGTTACGCAAAACTAGGACCCAGCTCGGTCCTAGTTCGAGTCTTGATTACCGAGCTGGGTTTACCCTGTTGAGGTTTTACACCACCTTTTAGGGGCCAAGGGTGAGCAACACGTTTTAGCAACAGCAGCAAGCAGTAGCAGCAAGCAGGCGCTTGAAAAGTCCTTGCGACCACACCGCGGCTCAAAACCGGCATCCAAGTAGCTCAAAACGACCGGGGAGCCAAGGCGCATCACCACAAACAACTTTGGTTGCATTTCGAGCCGTCTCGCCCGTTCTGCGGCCGATTTAGCGTCCAAAAATGGCCGTTTTTGGGCTGTTTTCGGCTGTTTTCAGGACGATCGTCCTGAAAGTTCAGGACGATCGCCGCTACGCCAAGCAGGTGTTTCCGATGAGGGCCGTTGTTCTTTCATGGCGATTGGGCTATCAAAGGATGGCAAATGGGTGTTCAATAAGGCGTGTACCACACCGTGGTGCCACGCGGTGGTCCATTTTGAGGTGAAAACAAGCCGTTTTTGAGCCGTGTTTCAGGACAATCGTCGTAACCATGGAGGCACATCTCGAAAGCAAGAAGTCTTTCGTCAACGGTGATCTCCAATGCGTTACGCAAGACTAGGACCCAGCTCGGTCCTAGTTCGAGTCTTGATTACCGAGCTGGATTTACCCTGTCGAGGTTTTACACCACCTTTTAGGGTCCAAGGATGAGCAACACGTTTTAGCAGCAGCAAGCAGCAAGCAGCAGCAACAGCAAGCAGGCGGTTAAAAAGTCCTTGCGACTACACCGTGGGTCAAAACCGGCATCCAAGTAGCTCAAAACGACCGGGGAGCCAAGGCGCATCACCACAAACAAATTTCGTTGCATTTGGAGCCGTCTAGCCCGTTCTACGGCCGATTTAGTGTCCAAAAATGGCCGTTTTTGGGCTGTTTTCGGCTGTTTTCAGGACGATCGCCCTTCAAGTTCAGGACGATCGCCGCTACGCCAAGCAGGTGTTTCTGATGAGGGCCGTTGTTCTTCCATGGCGATTGGGCTATGAAAGGATGGCAAACGGGTGTTCAATACGGCGTGTACCGCGCCGTGGCGTCACGCGGTGGTCCATTTTGAGGTGAAAATGAGCCGTTTTCCAGCCGCGTTTCAGGACAATCGCCGTAAGCATGGAGGCACATCTCTAAAGCAAGCAGTCTTTCCTCAACGGTGATCTCCAATGCGTTACGCAAGACTAGGACCCAGGTCGGTCCTAGTTCGAGTCTTGATTACCGAGCTGGGTTTACCCTGTCGAGGTTTTACACCACCTTCTAGGGTCCAAGGATGAGCTACACGTTTTAGCAGCAGCAAGCAGGCGGTTAAAAAGTCCTTGCGACCACACCGTGGGTCAAAACCGGCATCCAAGTAGCTCAAAACGACCGGTGAGCAAATGCGCATCACCACAAACAGGTTTCGTTGCGTTTTGAGCCGTCTAGCCTGTTCTACGGCCGATTTAGTGTCCAAAAATGGCCGTTTTTGGGCTGTTTTCAGAACAAACGTCCTGAAAACTCAGGGCGATCGCCAATGTGTCAAGTGGGCGTTTGCAATGAGGGCCGTTGTTCTTCCATGGCGATTGGGCTATGAAATCATGGCAAATGGGTGTTCAATGAGGCGTGTACCATGCCGTGGTGCCACACGGTGGTGCATTTTGAGGTGAAAATAAGCCGTTTTTGAGCCATGTTTCAGGACGATCGTCCTCACAGTGGTGGCACGTCTACAAAGCAAGGGGTCTTTCTTCAACGGTGATCTCCAATGCGTTACGCAAAACTAGGACCCAGCTCGGTCCTAGTTCGAGTCTTGATTACCGAGCTGGGTTTACCCTGTCGAGGTTTTACACCACCTTTTAGGGTCCAAGGGTGAGCAACACGTTTTAGCAGCAGCAAGCAGCAGCAGCAGCAAGCAGCGGCAGCAGCAGGCGGTCCAAAAGTCCTTGCGACCACACCGCGGCTCAAAACCGGCATCCAAGTAGCTCAAAACGACCGGGGAGCCAAGGCGCATCACCGCAAACAACTTTGGTTGCATTTCGAGCCGTCTCGCCCGTTCTGCGGCCGATTTAGCGTCCAAAAATGGCCGTTTTTGGGCTGTTTTCGGCTGTTTTCAGGACGATCGTCCTGAAAGTTCAGGACGATCGCCGCTACGCCAAGCAGGTGTTTCCGATGAGGGCCGTTGTTCTTTCATGGCGATTGGGCTATCAAAGGATGGCAAATGGGTGTTCAATAAGGCGTGTACCACACCGTGGTGCCACGCGGTGGTCCATTTTGAGGTGAAAACGAACCGTTTTTGAGCCGTGTTTCAGGACGAACATCCTGATTGTGGAGGCAAATCTGCACAGCAAGCGGTCTTTCACCCGCAGTGATCTCCAATGCGTTACGCAAGACTAGGACCCAGCTCGGTCCTAGTTCGAGTCTTGATTACCGAGCTGGGTTTACCCTGTCGAGGTTTTACACCACCTTTTAGGGTCCAAGGCTGAGCAACACGTTTTAGCAGCAGCAGCAAGCAGTAGCAGCAGCAGCAGCAAGCAGCAGCAGGCGCATAAAAAGTCCTTGGGACCACACCACGATCGTTGGTTTGTCCACACTGCGGCTCAAAACCGGCATCCAAGTAGCTCAAAACGACCGGGGAGCCAAGGCGCATCACCACAAACAAGTTTGGTTGCATTTCGAGCCGTCTAGCCCGTTCTACGGCCGATTTAGTGTCCAAAAATGGCTGTTTTTGGGCTGCTTTCGGCTGTTTTCAGGACGATCGTCCTGAAAGTTTAGGACGATCGCCGCTACGCCAAGCAGGTGTTTCCGATGAGGGCCGTTCTTCTTTCATGGCGATTGGGCTATCAAAGGATGGCAAATGGGTGTTCAATAAGGCGTGTACCACTCCGTGGTGCCACGCGGTGGTCCATTTTGAGGTGAAAACAAGCCGTTTTTGAGCCGTGTTTCAGGACAATCGTCGTAACCATGGAGGCACATCTCGAAAGCAAGCAGTCTTTCCTCAACGGTGATCTCCAATGCGTTACGCAAGACTAGGACCCAGCTCGGTCCTAGTTCGAGTCTTGATTACCGAGCTGGATTTACCCTGTCGAGGTTTTACACCACCTTTTAGGGTCCAAGGATGAGCAACACGTTTTAGCAAGCAGCAGCAAGCAGCAGCAGCAAGCAGGCGCTTAAAAAGTCCTTGCGACCACACCGTGGGTCAAAACCGGCATCCAAGTAGCTCAAAACGACCGGGGAGCCAAGGCGCATCACCACAAACAAGTTTCGTTGCGTTTTGAGCCGTCTAGCCCGTTCTACGGCCGATTTAGTGTCCAAAAATGGCCGTTTTTGGGCCGTTTTTGGGCTGTTTTCAGGACGATCGCCCTTCAAGTTCAGGACGATCGCCGCTACGCCAAGCAGGTGTTTCTGATGAGGGCCGTTGTTCTTCCATGGCGATTGGGCTATGAAAGGATGGCAAACGGGTGTTCAATACGGCGTGTACCGCGCCGTGGCGTCACGCGGTGGTCCATTTTGAGGTGAAAATGAGCCGTTTTCCAGCCGCGTTTGGGGACAATCGCCGTAAGCATGGAGGCACATCTCTAAAGCAAGCAGTCTTTCCTCAACGGTGATCTCCAATGCGTTACGCAAGACTAGGACCCAGCTCGGTCCTAGTTCGAGTCTTGATTACCGAGCTGGGTTTACCCTGTCGAGGTTTTACACCACCTTTTAGGGTCCAAGGATGAGCAACACGTTTTAGCAGCAGCAAGCAGCAAGCAGCAGCAACAGCAAGCAGGCGGTTAAAAAGTCCTTGCGACTACACCGTGGGTCAAAACCGGCATCCAAGTAGCTCAAAACGACCGGGGAGCAAATGCGCATCACCACAAACAGGTTTCGTTGCGTTTTGAGCCGTCTAGCCTGTTCTACGGCCGATTTAGTGTCCAAAAATGGCCGTTTTTGGGCTGTTTTCAGAACAATCGTCCTGAAAACTCAGGGCGATCGCCAATGTGTCAAGTGGGCGTTTGCAATGAGGGCCGTTGTTCTTCCATGGCGATTGGGCTATGAAATCATGGCAAATGGGTGTTCAATGAGGCGTGTACCATGCCGTGGTGCCACACGGTGGTGCATTTTGAGGTGAAAATAAGCCGTTTTGAGCCATGTTTCAGGACGATCGTCCTCACAGTGGTGGCACGTCTACAAAGCAAGGGGTCTTTCTTCAACGGTGATCTCCAATGCGTTACGCAAAACTAGGACCCAGCTCGGTCCTAGTTCGAGTCTTGATTACCGAGCTGGGTTTACCCTGTCGAGGTTTTACACCACCTTTTAGGGTCCAAGGGTGAGCAACACGTTTTAGCAGCAGCAAGCAGCAGCAGCAGCAAGCAGCGGCAGCAGCAGGCGGTCCAAAAGTCCTTGCGACCACACCGCGGCTCAAAACCGGCATCCAAGTAGCTCAAAACGACCGGGGAGCCAAGGCGCATCACCACAAACAACTTTGGTTGCATTTCGAGCCGTCTCGCCCGTTCTGCGGCCGATTTAGCGTCCAAAAATGGCCGCTTTTGGGCTGTTTTCGGCTGTTTTCAGGACGATCGTCCTGAAAGTTCAGGACGATCGCCGCTACGCCAAGCAGGTGTTTCCGATGAGGGCCGTTGTTCTTTCATGGCGATTGGGCTATCAAAGGATGGCAAATGGGTGTTCAATAAGGCGTGTACCACACCGTGGTGCCACGCGGTGGTCCATTTTGAGGTGAAAACGAACCGTTTTTGAGCCGTGTTTCAGGACGAACATCCTGATTGTGGAGGCAAATCTGCACAGCAAGCGGTCTTTCACCCGCAGTGATCTCCAATGCGTTACGCAAGACTAGGACCCAGCTCGGTCCTAGTTCGAGTCTTGATTACCGAGCTGGGTTTACCCTGTCGAGGTTTTACACCACCTTTTAGGGTCCAAGGCTGAGCAACACGTTTTAGCAGCAGCAGCAAGCAGTAGCAGCAGCAGCAGCAAGCAGCAGCAGGCGCATGAAAAGTCCTTGGGACCACACCACGATCGTTGGTTTGTCCACCTTGCGGCTCAAAACCGGCATCCAAGTAGCTCAAAACGACCGGGGAGCCAAGGCGCATCACCACAAACAAGTTTGGTTGCATTTCGAGCCGTCTAGCCCGTTCTACGGCCGATTTAGTGTCCAAAGATGGCTGTTTTTGGGCTGTTTTCGGCTGTTTTCAGGACGATCGTCCTGAAAGTTTAGGACGATCGCCGCTACGCCAAGCAGGTGTTTCCGATGAGGGCCGTTCTTCTTTCATGGCGATTGGGCTATCAAAGGATGGCAAATGGGTGTTCAATAAGGCGTGTACCACTCCGTGGTGCCACGCGGTGGTCCATTTTGAGGTGAAAACAAGCCGTTTTTGAGCCGTGTTTCAGGACAATCGTCGTAACCATGGAGGCACATCTCGAAAGCAAGCAGTCTTTCCTCAACGGTGATCTCCAATGCGTTACGCAAGACTAGGACCCAGCTCGGTCCTAGTTCGAGTCTTGATTACCGAGCTGGATTTACCCTGTCGAGGTTTTACACCACCTTTTAGGGTCCAAGGATGAGCCACACGTTTTAGCAAGCAGCAGCAAGCAGCAGCACCAAGCAGGCGGTTAAAAAGTCCTTGCGACCACACCGCGGCTCAAAACGGGCATCCAAGTAGCTCAAAACGACCGGGGAGCCAAGGCGCATCACCACAAACAAGTTTCGTTGCATTTGGAGCCGTCTAGCCCGTTCTACGGCCGATTTAGTGTCCAAAAATGGCCGTTTTTGGGCCGTTTTTGGGCTGTTTTCAGGACGATCGCCCTTCAAGTTCAGGACGATCGCCGCTACGCCAAGCAGGTGTTTCTAATGAGGGCCGTTGTTCTTCCATGGCGATTGGGCTATGAAAGGATGGCAAACGGGTGTTCAATACGGCGTGTACCGCGCCGTGGCGTCACGCGGTGGTCCATTTTGAGGTGAAAATGAGCCGTTTTCCAGCCGCGTTTGGGGACAATCGCCGTAAGCATGGAGGCACATCTCGAAAGCAAGCAGTCTTTCCTCAACGGTGATCTCCAATGCGTTACGCAAGACTAGGACCCAGCTCGGTCCTAGTTCGAGTCTTGATTACCGAGCTGGGTTTACCCTGTCGAGGTTTTACACCACCTTTTAGGGTCCAAGGATGAGCAACACGTTTTAGCAGCAGCAAGCAGCAAGCAGCAGCAAGCAGCAGCACCAAGCAGGCGGTTAAAAAGTCCTTGCGACTACACCGTGGGTCAAAACCGGCATCCAAGTAGCTCAAAACGACCGGTGAGCAAATGCGCATCACCACAAACAGGTTTCGTTGCGTTTTGAGCCGTCTAGCCTGTTCTACGGCCGATTTAGTGTCCAAAAATGGCCGTTTTTGGGCTGTTTTCAGAACAATCGTCCTGAAAACTCAGGGCGATCGCCAATGTGTCAAGTGGGCGTTTGCAATGAGGACAGTTGTTCTTCCATGGCGATTGGGCTATGAAATCATGGCAAATGGGTGTTCAATGAGGCGTGTACCATGCCGTGGTGCCACACGGTGGTGCATTTTGAGGTGAAAATAAGCCGTTTTTGAGCCATGTTTCAGGACGATCGTCCTGACAGTGGTGGCACGTCTACAAAGCAAGGGGTCTTTCTTCAACGGTGATCTCCAATGCGTTACGCAAAACTAGGACCCAGCTCGGTCCTAGTTCGAGTCTTGATTACCGAGCTGGGTTTACCCTGTCGAGGTTTTACACCACCTTTTAGGGTCCAAGGGTGAGCAACACGTTTTAGCAGCAGCAAGCAGCAGCAGCAGCAAGCAGCAGCAGCAGCAGGCGGTCCAAAAGTCCTTGCGACCACACCGCGGCTCAAAACCGGCATCCAAGTAGCTCAAAACGACCGGGGAGCCAAGGCGCATCACCGCAAACAACTTTGGTTGCATTTCGAGCCGTCTCGCCCGTTCTGCGGCCGATTTAGCGTCCAAAAATGGCCGTTTTTGGGCTGTTTTTCGGCTGTTTTCAGGACGATCGTCCTGAAAGTTCAGGACGATCGCCGCTACGCCAAGCAAGTGTTTCCGATGAGGGCCGTTGTTCTTTCATGGCGATTGGGCTATCAAAGGATGGCAAATGGGTGTTCAATAAGGCGTGTACCACACCGTGGTGCCACGCGGTGGTCCATTTTGAGGTGGGAACAAGCCGTTTTTGAGCCGTGTTTCAGGACGAACATCCTGATTGTGGAGGCAAATCTGCACAGCAAGCGGTCTTTCACCCGCAGTGATCTCCAATGCGTTACGCAAGACTAGGACCCAGCTCGGTCCTAGTTCGAGTCTTGATTACCGAGCTGGGTTTACCCTGTCGAGGTTTTACACCACCTTTTAGGGTCCAAGGCTGAGCAACACGTTTTAGCAGCAGCAGCAAGCAGTAGCAGCAGCAGCAGCAAGCAGCAGCAGGCGCATAAAAAGTCCTTGGGACCACACCACGATCGTTGGTTTGTCCACACTGCGGCTCAAAACCGGCATCCAAGTAGCTCAAAACGACCGGGGAGCCAAGGCGCATCACCACAAACAAGTTTGGTTGCATTTCGAGCCGTCTCGCCCGTTCTGCGGCCGATTTTGTGTCCAAAAATGGCTGTTTTTGGGCTGTTTTCGGCTGTTTTCAGGACGATCGTCCTGAAAGTTTAGGACGATCGCCGCTACGCCAAGCAGGTGTTTCCGATGAAGGCCGTTCTTCTTTCATGGCGATTGGGCTATCAAAGGATGGCAAATGGGTGTTCAATAAGGCGTGTACCACTCCGTGGTGCCACGCGGTGGTGCATTTTGAGGTGAAAACAAGCCGTTTTTGAGCCGTGTTTCAGGACAATCGTCGTAACCATGGAGGCACATCTCGAAAGCAAGCAGTCTTTCCTCAACGGTGATTTCCAATGCGTTACGCAAGACTAGGACCCAGCTCGGTCCTAGTTCGAGTCTTGATTACCGAGCTGGATTTACCCTGTCGAGGTTTTACACCACCTTTTAGGGTCCAAGGCTGAGCAACACGTTTTAGCAGTAGCAAGCAGCAAGCAGCAGCAAGCAGCAGCAGCAAGCAGGCGCTTAAAAAGTCCTTGCGACCACACCGCGGCTCAAAACCGGCATCCAAGTAGCTCAAAACGACCGGGGAGCAAACGCGCATCACCACAAACAGGTTTCGTTGCGTTTTGAGCCGCCTAGCCCGTTCTACGGCCCATTTAGTGTCCAAAAATGGCCGTTTTTGGGCTGTTTTCAGGACGATCGTCCTAAAAACTCAGGACGATCGCCGGTGTGTCCAGTGGGCGTTTGCAATGAGGGCCGTTGTTCTTCCATGGCGATTGGCCTATCAAATGATGGCAAATGGGTGTTCAATGTGGCATGTACCATGCCGTGGTGCCACACGGTGGTGCATTCTGAGGTCAAAATGAGCCGCTTTTGAGCCGTGTTTCAGGACGATCGTCCTAACCGTGGAGGCACATCTGCAAAGCAAGGGGTCTTTCTTCAACGGTGATCTCCAATGCGTTAGGCAAGACTAGGACCCAGCTCGGTCCTAGTTCGAGTCTTGATAAAACCAAGACTGGTTCCACCAGCTCGGTGACCCTAACCCTAGCTTGTGCTGTTTTTAACAGTAGGCACCCGGCGTTTTGTGCGTGAAGCGGTGCGCCGAGCCAGGCATCGGTGGCAGCGAGTAGGTTTTGTGATTAGCCCGAAATCTGTCACGGAGCCCTCACGTAAACTAGATTTTGCAGGAAAAGTTTTTGACCTCAGCAATGGCACACTGGAGAATCGCCCAGGGATGCTGAGGGGACTGGTGCGGCTGTGGTTGCTGTTGGTGTTGGGTTTATTGAATCGGAAAGGAATGGAAAGGCTCTTGGGACGGCTGAAGTTGGCCTTAAGGCCATCCCTTTTCTGGCTAGGGCATACTGTTGGCAGCATGCAGGGGGTAGTAGGGTCCCGCGTGCTCTGCTACGTCCACTGCTAACCGCCATTTGTTTTGCTTTTGTACCACAGAGGTATGCGGTGAAAGCCAGAGTACAGGCAAAACCCCCAACCTGCTGGGGCGCCTATGTTTTGTTTGCTGATGCCGCCCCAGTGGGGCCAGATGCGTTCTCTGTCGGGTTGTACCTGTCGTCGGGGGGCGTGCGCATGTTTCAATGCCCCTGCTGGGTGAGTACCTTGCAAGCGGCGGAGTTATGGGGCTGGGTGCAGGGAGTTCGCCTGGCGATATATATGAAGTGGCCCCGGGTATGTGTAGGCAGTGACAGTACGGTGGCACAATGCCAAATCCAGGGACAGAGAGGTGCTGTTTTTTGCTCTGGCCAGCAACGTATCCTGCGGGCCTTCTGGCTTCGTCGTTGGTCTGGGGTACCCATTGCGGGTTTTTTTGTTCCGTCTGAACGTAACCCAGCAGATCCGCCTAGCAGGGTACATGATTTTGACTCGGTGAGGTCTTGCTTGAGGTCTGCCCGTGAGAGGTACTAGCAATGGCACTCGTCCCCCTTCCCCTACCAGGACTTCTTTAGCCCCTTTCCTGTGGGTGAGTGCGCCACGTGACAGCCCTGATTGCCCCTCTAGCCTTTTGGCTGTTGACGGGCCATGAGGGGCGCAACAGGGGAGGACGCCTCCGCTTCCCCCGCTTGGGTGGGGGGGGTGCCAAAGCCATGACCCAGTTCGCCTTGTTTCCTTTGTTATCTGCCAGGGGGCGTAGTGGATTGGCGCTTTGGTTTGACACGTGTGCCAGTCATGCTTGCTCCTGTCCGTTATAAGTAGTGCAGGCGTCAGGAGATTACCTGGCCCGGCTGTCAGCTGGGTGCACGCACAGCATGTCAGTTTATGCTTCGACGGCATGTTCGGTCTATGTTTTTCTGCAGTAGGGCCATGAGGAACATCCTTTCCTCTCTGAACAGGGCCCCGAGTGGACCGGCATCTGTTTTGTTTTGCACGCATTGCATAGAGGAAGGGAGTGGAAACTGTAGTTTCCGTCGAAGCTGAAGTTTAATGCATTCCCTGGATCTGCCGATGTTTGTGCATTTATGCAGCATGCATATGACTTTCCGTTCACGCTTAGTCGATTTTCATAATCGAGATGGAGGGTCCCACCCACCCACCCATGAGATGGAGGGTCCCACCCACCCACCCATGAGATGGAGGGTCCCACCCACCCACCCATCGGACAGTGTCTACCCCTTGAGATGAGGGATTTTGAACTCGACCAGCGGCGCTACGAAAAGGGCTGCGGGCCCCGAGTGGACCAGCATCCGTTTTGTTTTGCATGCATTGCACAGAGGAAGGGAGTGTAAACCCAGTCTGGTGTCGGCAAAAAAAATTGGTAGCACCGACTGTCGTGCACTCTTTTTCACAGAACCACTTGATCGACCTTCCTAGGAGGCATCCTTACAAACTTGCAAAAAAGACGTGTACGTGGGGCAGACATGGGGTTGTTCAAGTAGACTTTGTGCTTCTCAAAAAGCGTTCCTGGAAATTGCAGCTGTTCAATGTCCATTTGATCAGACTTCTAGCAATGTGCTTTAGAGCGCATTTAACTTTGTTCCTCGATATTGTTTTTTCCAGTGCATGGCACACCGCTGTTTCACTCAGCCTTCAGTCTTTCTTGTGCTTCAGTAGCGCACACTGGGATGCCTACGGGCATGGCATGGCAGTTTCCACTGCATGTCTTGGTATTAGGACCAGCTTATCCTCACTCCATGTCATGTCTGCTACCACATCACCACACATGTGGAATAATCGTAGCATCGGACCTTTCTGGAACCAGCTGCATGCTCTGGGGTATCCCCATTGCTCCTTCTGAGTACGGACGTTCCCAGTGGTCAATGTCCTCTCCCTAGCTACTTCCCGTATTCCCCTCGAATGAAGGGCCAAGTCCCCCAAGATTAAGGTCATACCGTACACGGGCCTGGCAACGAGACAGCGAATGAGGTCTATACAGGACACCACTATCGCATCAAGAGCCAGCGATGGAGCCCGTGGTACCAGCAAGAGTCTCCTCATATCGGGAACAACAAGCAAGGACATCCCTGTAGCCTGGGCTGGGGGAGAGGAGGACCCTTAGGGACATGGTCGAGTCCAGGAAACCTGCTATGCCACCGACACAACGAGAGGCGTCGTCACAGTCAACACGAGAGCGTTTCCATGAATGGTTTGGGGAGAAGAGGATGACACCGAGACAAGAGGACAAGAGGGGAGCGCGGTGGGACAGGAGATGTTGCGAACACTGTCTAGGTCTTGGAGAGAAGGAGAGCGCTACTTCAGTAAGGGTCCATTCTAGGTCAGATGATTCTGAGGACTAAGTAGTCCTAGCATCTCATTGGGATGCGTGGCCGGTAGGGCATACCCTGATGTTTACATGTACCACTACTGGGAATCTGAGGGATCATTTTGTCAAGCACCCCAGACAGACCAGCATGTACAACTGTTATGGACCGTGGTGTTGCCATGATTCCGCTCCCCAGATGGGGCCGTACCGAGGACTGGCGGATGCGCAAAAAAAAAAAATCGTGGCATCGGACAGCTCTGACCCTTGATTCCGAGAGATTTCTCGAGTGCCTGCTAGTGAGTGGGCTTCCTCAGCTTGCCATGGCCTAACCCTCCCCAAAAAAAACAACTGACAATGTGCTCTTTAGAGCGCATTTCTCTCCAACTCCCACACCCAATACCACTTGATTGTGATTCCATTGTACAAAAAATTGCGACAGTAGAATATGTGGCATGAGGTGACATGTGCTGGGTTTTTTGTATGCCTGCCCAGTTTCGCATCCATGAACACCCTTCGTGCAAGCTATTTTGCCTGTTGGTTACTGCACTGTGCCTCTGCATTCTCTATGCTTCGTGCCTCAGGTCCCATTTCATGCAGGTCTGTGTCCGTGAGTAAGTCCGATGGGTTCTGTTAAGCATGCGTGTAGTCCGCGCATGGGCCCCATGAGGCCACCCATACCTTCTTGAATGGGCCATCCCATTTCAGGCACTGAATGAGGGGTTTATGCACCCGCAGATTCATCTTTCACCACACACATAACTCCCCCATTTTCCAGCCCTGGGTAGGAGTGGCCTGTGGGGAGGGCGCAGCATGCATTGCAGTTGTTTAAGCCTTGCAGCCGCATGCCCCCTCCCATGAGGACCGCAGGTAGGGGGTAGGGCTGACAATGTACTGTCTGAGACAATGAGTGTGAAGCTTCGGAACAATCTTCAACGGTTGCTGATGGTACTGGACAGTCCAAAGAACAGTGAACCCATAATAGGGCTTACTCATTTTGCGTGTGTCTGTTTGTTTTCCCTTCTAGAGATGGTCACTCTCTGAGTGTCCATTTGTTTTGACTTCCAGAGATGACCACTTTCTGAGTAGAGCTGGCCACATTCTGAGTGTCTATTTGTGCTTCTCGAAATAGTCAGTTTCTGAGTGTCTATTTGTTTTAGCTTCTAGAAATGGCCACTTTCTGAGTGTCCATTTGTTTTGCCTTCTAGAGATGGTCACTGTCTGATTGTCTATTTGTTTTCGTTTCTAGAAGTGGCCTTTTTTTGAGTGTCCATTTGTTTTGGCTTCTGGAAATGGGTCACTTTCTGAGTGTCCATTTGTTTTCGCTTCTAGAGATGGCCCATTTCTGAGTATCTGTAGAAATGGCCAGTTTCTGAGTGTCCATTTGTTTTGGCTTCGAGAGATGGTCACCTTTTGAGTCCATTTGTTTTCGCTTCTGGAGATAGCCACTTTCTGAGTCCATTTATTTTTGCTTCTAGAAATGGCCAGTTTCTCAGTGTCTATTTGCTGTAGCTTCTAGAAGTGGCCTTTTTCTGAGTGTCCATTTGTTTTCGCTTCTAGAGATGGCCACCTTCTGAGTGTCCATCTGTTTTGCCTTCTAGAGATGGCCACCTTCTGAGTGTCCATCTGTTTTGCCTTCTAGAGATGGCCACCTTCTGAGTGTCCATTTGTTTTAGCTTCTAGAGATGGTCACTTTCTGAGTGTCCATTTGTTTTGGCTTCTAGAGATGGCCACTTTCTGAGTGCCTATTTATTTCCGCTTCTAGAGATGGCCACCGAGTGGCACAAAGGACAGCTGAAGGTCCGCATTGTCAGCGTGGCCAACCTCAGGGCTGTGGACCATGTGCTGGTCGGGCTGCGCCTGTGGAAGGGGACTGATATGCCCACGGACCGAGACTGGATCTACAGCACCGTCCGCCACGGTGCCAACCCACACTTCAACGAGGCCTTCTCCTTCAACATCCAGAACCGCGAGCAAAGCCTCGAGGTTGCAGTCTACAGCAACACTCCCACGGGGCGCGAGTTCCTGGGTCAAAACTTCGTGTATATGGCCGAGATTGAGGCCAACCAACTCCTGCCCTTCGACATGGTCCTGATGGGCTCCGAGCACTCGCAGGGCCAGAGCTCCGTGCTGCTGGAGCTCTACTTGTCGGCGGACCTCACCAAGGGCCCCAGCGGCGCCCTCCTGCCCGCACCCCCCTCCCGGCCCGCCGCCGCCGCCGGCACCGTCGTGCCCCCACCGCTGGCCCCTGCACCAGTGCCCCTCCCATGGACGGGCACCCCGGCAGAGCCGGTGGGCGGGTTCAAGCGCTTCCTATCCGACTCGGGGTCCACGCAGCCGCCGCTCCAGCCGCAGCCCCTGCGGCCCGCCTCCCCGAGCCAGTACCCCGTGCACGGCAGCTACGCCTACCCGGTGTCCCCGGGCCGTGCGGTCTCACCGCCCCGGGCGCACGCCCGGTCACCCTTCCAGCACCACCCACAGGCCCCGCACGGGTACCGTCCGCACCAGGCCTCGTACCCCGTTGGGGCCGGGACGGGCTCCGTGCTCGACGGCGCTGCGAGCCGCAGCTCCGTCGGGGGCCACAGCCACAGCCACAGCCACAGCCACAGCCACAGCCACAGCCACAGCCACCTGCGCTACAGCGGTGCGATCTCGCCCTTCCGGCGGTCCCCAGAGCGGGAGCCGGCCGTGCAGCCCTGGGGGCTGCTGCCGGCCCCCGCAGCCCCCGTGCAGACCTCTACCACCGTGTACTACTCCGACTCCGCCTCGCGGCCCCGCGCCACCAGCCCCCCTCAGGCACCCCCCCCGGGCCGCGCGCTCTACGCCCGCTACACGTCGGACTCCGACGCCGCGCTGCAGCAGCGGTACGCCAGCCCCCCGCACGCGCCGCACGGCGGCTGGGGCCCCGTGGCGTCCCTCTCCCGGTCCGGCGCCCTCTCCCCGCACCGCGCCTGGTCCCCGACCCGCGAGCCGGCGCGGCGGCCGCTGCACCCGAGCAACGCCCCGGGCCCCGCGGCGGTCTGGGCCCCGGCGGCGCGGCCCGCGGCGCCGCAGATCGCGTGGCACGGCCGCCGGTACGACTCCGACGACGACCCCGACTACGCCGGGGCTTCGGCGGCCCGCCGCCCGTTCAAGCCCGGGTCCCCCCGGCAGCGCAAGGCCCAGGAGCGCCACAGCACGAGTCAGGCGTGGTCCCGCGATGAGGGGTCGTCGGATGAGGACTCGGCACGCAGATACCCCGTGACTTCCTACAGGTCCAACATCCGTGGCCGCCGGCAGGCGGACCGCCGGGACCGGCCCTGGCACGCCAAACCCGCGCGGCGGTCCCGGTCCACCGGGGAGCTGGCGCACCGCCACGGAGGCGGGCTGCCGGAGCCGGAGGGGCGGCCGTCCCGGCAGGGCCACCGCGCACCGGAGCAGCCGCACCACGACCACAGCCTCGCGCGCCGGAGCTACAGCGGCCGTGAGCAGCAGGAATTCGATGACGGCCTGGACATGGGGCTTCCGCCCGCCAACCGCCGTCAACTGCAAGGGGCCTGGGCGGGGCAACGGGTGCGTAGCCCCGCGAGGCGCCAATCGTTTGCGGAGTCGGAGCACCGGGTGGATTCGCGGCCGACCACGCCCTCAAGCGAGGCCGACGACCATTGGCGGGGCCCAGTGCCCAACATGGGCCCGAGCCCCAGGAAGTCCTTTGGCCTGGGCAGTGAGCGGGACGACTGGCGCGAGGAGGGGCGCTACCGGGAGCGGGCGGTGAGCCCCGGCCGCGATGGCTGGCCCGAGGAGACGCGCCGCGCGCGCAGCGGCAGTGCGCGGCGGCAGGACGGGGAGGAGGAGGTGCGCCGGGGGCGCAGCGCGAGCGCCAACCGGCGGGGGGAGCGCTGGCAGCGCGGCGCGAGCGCGAGCCGGCGGGACAGCGTATCGGAGGAGCTGCGCCGGGAGACGGGCCAGTGGCGCAGCGCGAGCGCGGGCCGGCGCAACAGCCTGTCCGAAGAATTGCGCCGGGAGCGTGACCACTGGCGCGAGGAGCGGCGGGAGGAAATGCGCGCGCGGGCGGGTGGTGAAAGCAGCGGGGCGGATGATTGGCGGGAGCCCTCCCTGGGCCGGGGCAGGGAGCGCCCCTCCGGCCTCCACAATGGGCCCGCGGAACCTGCCGTACGCGTGGGCACACACGGGAATGGCCTGGAAGCTGAGAGCCGGGGCGCCTCCGAGCGGGACGGGGACGCCGGCGGGGGTGCCAGGGTGCAGGTCGTCATTCTCGGGGCCAAAGACATGCAGGCGCGCAGCAGCGCGGAGGACTTCGCGCGGGACCTGTTTGCCCGAGTGACCGTCGCGAAGCAGACGCAAGACACGAGGCCGATCCGGACGTACAACACCGCCCTGTGGGACCAGGCCTTTGAGCTCTACCTCCCCGAGGAATCCCCGTTCACGTTGCAGGTCGAGGTGTTCGAGCTCGCGAAGCTGACGCTCCCGATCGGGCGCTGCATCATCAACCTGTTCGACCTGCCGTGGCACACGCTCAGCACCCACAACCTCAACGAGCCCCTGACCAACACCAAAGGGTCGGTCAGCGTCATGGTCCAGGCCGTCGACACCCTCGAAGTGCAGCGCTGGATCCGACGCGCCGAGCGCTGGATGTTGGACCATCGCACCCGCGCCCGCAGCGGGCCCAGCGGCAGCGACACCGAGGCCCCGGGGCGGCAGAGCGCCTCGCCGCCGTCCCTCGCCCTGACCCAACCATCGGCAGCACCTGCAGCAGGGCGCTGGAACCGGCCCACGGCATCACAGCCTTACGCGGGCCCGGGCAAGCCCCGGGGCCGTTCCAGTGATGAGGAAACGGAGATTGAGGAGTACGGCACCTTCCAGAAGGCCAGTTCAAAGGTGAGTCGCGGAGTGAGCGGCTTCCAGGGGTCCCTGACCATTTCGCTGATGGTGGTGCGCTTCGTGCGGGGCCCGAAGGGGTTCTTGGACACCGCCGGCGACGTGTACATGAAGGTGTTTGCGCAACCGCTCCGTGCCCCGGGCAAGCACAGTGCGGCGTCAATGTCCGCCCACCCCCGGGCCGGAGTGCTGACCTGGACCGAGCCGCTCAGCATGGGGATATTCAGACCCCCGTGCAAAGTGGAGTTCAAGCTGATGTCGTTTGCCAATCTGGAGGACAATCTTCTGGGCGAGGGGCAGTTTGATCTCCCAACCCACTCCCACCCCAAACGGTACAAGGACATCAAACTAACGACACCCGCCGGCAGCCTCAGCAAGCGCCTGCAGACGGATGTGCATATCGAGTACAGTGTGGAGTACAATTGAGACTGCCTGAACACCATATATTCAAAACCCAGTGTAGTGCATCGTGCTGCTGAGTGTGGCACTAGCCACAGGAGCTCTCGTCATCCTAGGAGCATTCTTAGGGGGCTTGGGCTCACATCACATCATCAGCACAATTGAAAGTCATGGGCACTGGGTACATGCAGACACTTATACAGTTACGCGGCCGGCCGGGCGACTAAAATGGCCATAACTCGGTCTAGGCGCGCCAAAACGCGCGGTACTTCAGGCCATCAAATGCGGAATTTCGCGCTCTTCGATTTTGTCTCTCCCAAAATTTGCTGAAAATGCACGTAGCCCCGGGAAATCGCGATTTGTTGCCATTTCCGGCCGTTTTCGGCTTGAAAACTTCCCCGTCATATGCGCCGACTGGCTCCCATCTAACCCATTCGTCCCTTCGGGTGGCGGAGACCATCGCAACGGGTTGCAGCCACAGTCTGGCGAAGGAGCTTGGCGTCGGCACAATATGGCTGGACGACCCAGACCAATCTTTTGCGGGCAATTTCTATCCTAGAGCATTTGTGCTCTTCTGGCATTTGCTGCTCATGCATGCAGGTGGTTCCATGTTCTCTCTCGACACACGCGACCTGCCATTCAGTTGGTTACATTTGTGAGCCTCCTGGTTTCACGGGTGTCCGTACTGTAGTCGGTGTCCCACTCACACTCGGGCAATCGCAATTGCTGTGCCCTCTGCCCAGCCCTGTCACTAACGGCCTAGCTGCTACCTTGGCCTCCCCCGCCCCCCGCAACCTTAACCTTGACTAAGACCGTTCGGGCGCATGCTGCTTCAAATTTACCATTTTGAATCTGCGGCAGGAGGGTAATGAAAAATAATTCTGCAGTGGGTCTGAAGGCACGGTTCAGACCCGAAACCCAATCGGTGGGGGTGCCGAACGGCGCCTTGTTGGACAGCGGGAACCATTTGTGACGTCACCCAACGGGGTCTTGCTGGACAGCTCGGACAATGTGTGTCGCGGCTCTGCCGCACTGTTAGAATGCCAAAGTGATTCTGGAGGATGACGACCATCGTCGATCTATGGCCAAGGTAGCAGCTCGGTGTCTAGGGAAAATCAGGCAGACGTCTACAATGAAATATCTTTCGGCAAGGGGCAATAGTTGTGCTGGCAGCGGTGCAGTAGTGACCTGACGTACCTGAAGCGGGGCAGTTGTTGAGGGAGTGTTTTTCCTTTCCTGTGCCATTTTAGCATGAGGCTTTTGGTGGCAGCATTGTGGTCAATTGATGGAAGTTGACAGTTAGCCAAATGATGTTGATGTGGAACGGACTTGGGCGACCGACAGCAATCGCTGATCGGTGGTGCTTGCTTGAGGTCTTGGTATCCAGTCGATTCTTGCTTTTTCCCCATTACCCTGGGAGTCAAGTGTGGGAGTCGAGTGTGGTCTCTACCTGAGCAGAACAGTCGGTCCAGTGTTTTTGAGGCAGGATTTTTTTTGCAGTGGAAGCCTCTGCTGGGAAAGGCCATTTCAGTGCATAGATTGCATGTGTCCTGGATGGGTGGATATATTGAAGGCAGGTCTGAGTGTCAGGGATCCATTAAGTCAGCAGTAGGGTGAATATCAGGTCCACACAGGGATGCCGTTCTATGGCATTTGCGCACACCAAAGTGTCAGTATCAGGTTTGCCGCAGAGGTTTGGTTTCCCTGTGAGGTTCTGCTATGACATATGAAGACTGTATCGTTTGCCTATCTTCAGTAGCAGACCGTGGACATGCACAGGACCTACTATATATGTTCTCATTTTGGCACATGCTGCCACCGCATCGCTACACTGCACCAGAGATTGCAGTAGGAGGCATCTCAGCCCTATGCTACACCCTATCACCTCTCAACTGTTTGGCCTCAGGGTACAGGAACACCATGTGTGGACCATTGAACAGAATGTCACACTGGCTTTCCTCAGAGTACTTGGAAGGTGAACATCAGCATCAACAATTGAACGATTGCGTTGTTCTAAGCAGTGTTGCTCTCTGTGATGACCCTCCAACACATCTGGAAAGCCATAATCCTCATTTCCACAGATGCCCACCCATTGGGTCAGGAGTGAAGAAGGCAGGTTCAAAACAAAACCTGTGAGGGGTGGGCAGCCTGCTCGGCTACCTCTAACAGCCGGGGAAAATTGATTGTTCTAGATGAGAGTGTGAAAGTTGTCTTGTTACTGACATCTACTGCGTCTGCCCCTTGGTGTCCCTCTCACACAAAGTCTTTCCCAACACAGTGGAGTTTGGAGGGTGCTCACCACCACCAATGTTGGCCAACCACACCAAACCACGAGTGGAGGATTCCCTCCTCAAGGGGCGAACATGTACACACACCGGAAGTACCAACGGGCATACCCACTGAGCCTTTATGGCACCCCCCCTGCCGCCCCCCATTGCCCCCATTTTCGCGTATTTCCTCCCATTCCCCCTCCACTGTTTTCCCTCGTTTTTCTAGCGTTTTCTTTGCCTTTTTCCCGTTTCCCGTCACAACAACGGCGTGGGCGGGGGCAGTTGCTCTGGGATTGGTCGGGCTGGAGGCCTGCACCAGAAGCCTTGGACCCCACTAACTGAGAAAACCCTGGAGGTTGTTGGCATTTTACACCCAACAAGCTTCTGGAGTGGGGGTTTGTTATATTTCTGAGGGGTTGCCAATTCACTGTGGCATTTGTATGAACATGTGTATAGGTCTCTTGCAGCAGTACTACCAACGTGTATGATATTTGGGCTGCTGATTTGATCAATCTATCATTTTGAGTGACTGCAATTTCGTTGGAATGGATCAGTGATTGAATTTCAATGACCTCTTCTTATTTTTGCTCCTGTGGGATTGGTTGGGAAAAGGGGATTATCAAGGTGTTGAGTACAATTTCGACGTTCCTGAAGTACCATTTCATTTGTTTTGTTTTGCTTAAGGAGCGAGTACAAAGGGCACCATTGATTTTCTCTCCACACCGGGCCCCCGGAGACAGGAGGGGTTATGAAGCCACTCCTCCCCATGTTGGGGACCCAGAGAAGGCAGGGGTTATGTGGCCACTTTGATTTTCTCTCCATGCCGCGGCCCCCAAAGACGGCAGGGGTTATGAAGCCATTCCTTCCCACTTTGGGGACCCCAAGAAGGCAGGGGTTATGCCGCCACTTGGATTTTCTCCCTACACCTTTGTTCTCGTTTGCTTCGCTACATGCTGTTGTGGACACTAGAACAGTTGCCTTTTTTAAAAAAAAAAGAAAGACCATATGGAATTGTTTCTGCCTGGCATGCCCCCTTTTTTGACCAAAGGCTGCTCTGCCATCTCCTCTCGTGCAAGAAGATTTCGCTTTCTGGCCCCAGGTTAAAATCTTCTGAACCGCTTCCCGCCATCCACCCCCAAGTGGTCCCAACTCCACCCTACCCAATGGAGATGGCACATGAAGTAGGTATCTTTTTCTTGTCATGCTTTGTTGCTGCATCCAGTGTGCGCTGGCAAATGGCTAACCCCCCCCCCCCCCCACACCACTCTTGAAAGAATCTGTGGAGTTCTAGTGGTGCAATTACTTCTTTGAAATGCCAAAAGGGATGAGTGATACACGGATTCAGGTCTTTTGCCTGGGGCATGGACGGCAGCCGCTTTTGCACCAATGAAAGAACATCGAGCAAAGAGGATTAAGACATGTGGTAGAGAACACCAAAGGGGAGGTAATAAGGCACAACAAAGTCACGTAGTGGGTACAAACAAAATCAACACAATTAGGGCCTTTGTGTACATGCAAAAGATGAACAATGGGGTCCCATAGTGGCACACATGAAATCAACGCTGTGAGTGCCCAGACGTGCATGCAGAAGGTGAAGCAATAAGGGTAAAGCAAAGTCACATAGTGGGCACAAACAACATCAAGGCCATAAGTGCCCTAAGGTGCATGCAAAAGGTGAAGCAAGAAGGGCACAACGAAGTCTTGTAGTGGCACAAATGAATTCAAGGCCATGGGTGCCCTAACATGCATGCAAAAGGTGAGGCATTTGGTGGACAGTGAGGTCCCGTGGTGGCACAAACAAATTCAATGGCCATGAATGCCGCAACGTGCATGTAAGACGGTGAGATATTTGGTGGACAGCAAGGTATTCAAGGAATCAAAGGCTGCGAATGCCCTAACATGCAAGCAGAACGGCACGTTTCGTGGGTAGCGAGGTCCAATAAAGGCACATGAATTTCCAGGCCGTGAATGCCCTTACGTGCATGGAAAGGGGAACTTGCAGACGGGTGGTGGAGAACATTGTGATACCCCCCATGATGCGTTGAACCTTGGCCCAATGTGAATAGGCCATTCATAGTTCGGGTGTTGTGAATGCTACAGACCCTACAGAACACAATGATACCCCCAAAATGTATTGAACCTTGGTCCGTGTGAGTTGCCTGTTCAAACTATGGACTTGGTGAGTGCCTAAGACTAGTATGATACCTCTAGAATGCATTGGACACAGCACTAGAGCACTAGCAGAGGTGGGAAAACACCACGAACGGTCACAAGGCATCAACAACCACAAGTACCATTTGTGGTCGAGCTGTTGAGTGACGGCCCTCCTTCTGCCCCTCAGCCCCCTGGGCCCCCCAAACCATCATCCCCCCCAACCTAGTTGCACTCGTTGGAACTCCCTTGACCACTATGGCACCCATGGCTCCCACCACCGGCACCGTGGAGCTCTTTGTGTGGCCCCTGCATCTGACGCTTTCATTTGGTTGTTTTCTGGCGAAAGGACCATCCCTGGTACAACAGCCAGGGGAGGGCTTTCAAGGAGGGGGTGGTTTGTTAGGTGTGTTTGTATGTGTATGGGGGGGGTTATATGGCCACATACATAAATCAATGCTAGTTTGCCAATCAGGGTTTGGGGCACTTGATGGGCTTTGGATTGAGAGAGAGGATCTACAGGAGGTTGAAGTGTTGATCACGGCCCTAGCCCGTCTTTGCAAGACGCGCGGTCTGACGTGTTTATTCAAGCTTGGGCTCCTCCACCCACCCACCCACATCAGAAAATTTGGAAAAATGAAGTTTATCAAAGGGGCCTTAATGTGGAGAGGTCGATTTTAGGTGGACAACCCCCCCCCCCCTCCCCAGTGGGCGAGACACACACACAGAGAGAGAGAAGCCCACAGAGCAAAAGGCCAGAGAGAGAGAGAGAGAGAGAGAGAGACCCGCAGAGCGAGGGTTAGAGACTAACCGGCACTGTGGGAGGGTTGTGGGTGCGAGCTGACCCAGATGTACAGATGGCCAAGGCCAAAGCACAATCAAAAGCCACCTGGTGTGGTACAGAACTGGTTTGTGCTGCAGTGCAGCAGGGCAAAACACTGAACTGAGTGGTGATGACCATGCGCCTGTGACACGGGGGCGTATGCGAACCCAGTATCCGTTGCCTCATGGCCCCTCCCCAGTATATGGTGGTGCAAGGCATCACAGGCAAGGCTCAAAAATGGAAACGACACGATTGGCAGGGATAGGGGCGCAGTCAGCCACGTGGATATGTGGCAACAACTACTGGATGAGGTAGAGGCACAAGGCTCCTCAGGATGAGGTAGAGGCACAAGGCTCCTCAGTGCGGTGACTGCATGCCCTCCCACATTGGTGTACGCGGCAGCGAAAACGCCGACTTGCTGGCAGATATGGGCCGCTAGGCGCTCACTGCTCCGACGGGGGAATATGTCTCAGTATCCAGAGCAATCCTGGATATGCCAGACAGTGAACTGCAGTGAACTGCAGTCAGACCCGGAATCTGATTTAGAGGCCTATCTCATATGGGCAAAGGATGAATGAGTCAGAGACCAAGGTACCCCTCTGCCAAGTCTGCCATCTCTGTCGTTAAGGCAAGAGCAAGAGCAGCACAGCAACCCCTCCTGCGCACGCCACAGGCGGTGCACCTTGGGACACAACAACCAGAACCCTTGTTTGTGCTCAAACAATTGTTTGCCTTTTCACTTTCAGGCAGTTTTCTGTCGGCGTCTGAGTTACATGATTTGTCCTGATTTGGTGCAGTGTGTCCCCTCCACCCTTGGCAAACAAGTGACACCCCCCCCCCCCCAGAAGTGAGTCAGTCAGTCAGTCAGCAACCACCTGGTGTGGTACAGAACTGGTCTGCGCTGCAGTGCAGCAAGAAAAACACTGAACAATGTGGTTATGACCATGCGCCTGTGACACGGGGGCGTATGCGAGCCCAGTTTCCGTTGCCTCATGGCTCCCGTGTCAATGGCCCCCCCACTCGGAATGAAGAATCATCCCCCCCCCCCCCCCGTGTCAATGGCCCCCCCGGCCGGAATGAAGAATCATCCCCCCCCCCCCGTCTGACACGTCCTCACGTGCCAGAGAGCAAGAGCAAGACAGGGGCAGCATGAGCACGACCTGCAGGGCAAGGGTTAGAGGCTAACCGGCACTGTGGGAGGGTGGTGGGTGCGAGCTGACCTCAGTGTACAGATGACCAAGGCCAAAGCACAGTCAGCAACCACTTGGTGTGGTACAGAACTGGTCTGCGCTGCAGTGCAGCGAGGAAAACACTGAGCTATGTGGTTATGACCATGCGCCTGTGACACGGGGGCGTATGCGAGCCCAGTATCCGTTGCCTCATGGCCCCCCAGAAGTGCCGCTGGGGGGGGGGGGCAGACAGGAACGTCCCACACAGTCCACTCCCGGATATTGAGGGCACATGGGTGTCGCGCAGTCCCCCCCCCCCTCGGTCACAGGATGGAGCACACTGCCGTCAACATGGAGGTCAAGGGTGATCTCACGCTCACCGGTGCGGCAGCCCCCCCCCCCCCCCCCGTGTTAGTGGTTGGTGCGAGCTGACCCGGATATATAGGCAGCCAACACACAAACACAAACCACCTAGAGTGGTACTGAACAGGTCAGCGCTGCAGTGCAGCAAGGCACATTCTGAAACATTGAACTGAGTGGTGATGACCATGCGCCTGTGACACGGGGGCGTATGCGAGCCCAGTATCCGTTGCCTCATGGCCCCCGTGTTAGATCGCCCGTGCACATAATCTTCGCCTCCCCCACGTCCTCTCGCACTGAAACTGCATCTACCTATAGCACGGAGGGATCACGATGCTCCTCCACGCTGGAGCGCATGCTTTTCTCTTATTGAACACTACAATACACATGCACACACCTGTATGTCCTGGTAACCTTGAGTGTAACCTTGAATGTCTTTTGTACCCACTAGACCTTTAGCCCCAAGGACCAAACGGGGGGGGGGGGGGGCTGGAAAAAAATTTCGCCCGATTTTTTTAAACCCCCCCCCTCTAGGGGTACCCCCTGAAATAAAAACTAGCACCCCTTGTAGGAATTTTTTTGCAATGAGGGGTTTTTTTTCCAGCTACCTGAACTTGCATGTAACCTTCACTTTGCTACATTGTGCGCCAAAAGGAAATTTTGCTTGATCTGGCAGAGGGTGAAAAAATGGGTTTTCACCATGTGTCTACACTTAAAATACTCAGATTTTTCAGGAGAACTCATGGACTAACTAATGGATGAAAACGATATCGGACCAAATATCAATACCATCCCTATGCAGACATCTGTCAGAGATGGCCTATACCCTAGTGGGTAAGCAGTGCCTCTATGATGGAAAAGTCTTGGGATCCATTCCCGGGGCTTGCAATCTGAAGGACCCTAGGCAGGGTGAGGGACACAAAGGAAACTTTTTTTGTTTGTTTTTTTGTGATTTTTTGTGCTTTGATTTTGTCCCCTTTGTTGGGGACCCCCGAGAACGCAAGGGTTATGCAGCAATTCCCGCCCACTTTTGGGCCTGCCGATAAGGAGAGTACGTCAGCGTGCCGGGCACGCGCCGGGCAAAGTTTTCCCACGCTTTGGTGTGGCCCCTGGAGTTGTGGTTAGGGACTCCCACTCTTCGGTGTGGCCACTTCAGTGGTCCGTCACGCACAAGAGGGGGATTCTTTGATTTTGAGGTGGGTGGCCATGATGGGGGGTAGGGTGCATGTGATCGTCCCATTTGTTGGGCGAAAAAATGGGAAGTTATTTGATTGCCAACAGTCATACAATGTGCTTGTGCTTAGGGTTCCTGGGCTAGAGGAGGGGGTGATGTTTGGGGGCAAAGCATTGTGATGTGTGGCCGGAACATTCATTTGGATGCTGGGCGCGCCAGGCGCGCGCCGGGCAAACGTACCCTCAAAAGGCCAGAGTGGGGCCCTGCACTGCAGCCGGAACAGACCGGGGGTCTTTGTGCCCTTAAATACAATACCACCCATATCGGCTGAAACATCAATGGTGGGGTAGAGTTGAGGAAATTTCAGGTTTTGGGGTCCGGAGAAAATTTTTGCGCGAATTTTTTTATCCCCCCCCCCAACCCTCCAGGGGTACCCCCCGAAAAAAAAAACTACGCCGGTACCATGAATTTTTTTCTATCCCCCCCCCCCCCCCCTTGGGACCAAACACAAGCAGGGGGAAGGCATGGCCAAGTGGGGCCAGCAGCAGCAAATGCCCTCCTGCGGATGACCCCTGACCAGAATGTCCGCCCCTCACCCAGTATAGGAATGGCCCGAAACGCCGATCAACCAGGCACAAGGGTGTGAGCCTGGCCCAATGTTTGCACCCCATAGCCCCACAGGCGAGAGCTGACTTGGTGCAGTGGAGAAGGGAGGGGTCCTTGCCCCTGACCCCAGCCATTGAACACTTGGACAAGCGGACACCAACAGCATGGGCTGGCACACTGAACGAAGAGCAATGAAGACCACGGTGGCAGGCGTAGTTGGAGCTAATTGCGGTGAAGCAAATCTGACCCCATTGTGGCCCAGCATAGGTGAAGGTCGCCACTAAGCCGTGGCCTGGGCTGAACCCCAAACGGCACAGTCCTTGTCATGCCATTCTACCCCCCTCCCCCCCTGGCTATGACCATGCCTGTGTCACGGGGGTATATGCGAGCTCAGTATCCGTTGCTCATGGCCCCCTGGTAATGGTAAGCTGTGGCCTGGTTCAGCCAGACGCTCTCCCCATCAGTAGACAGTGTCTCCAAAGAATGAGGTGGTAGCGTACATGCCATGCTACTTCCAATGCAGTGGTGTAGTAAACCATTTCATCACAATGCTTAAAATACCTTGGAACCAGACAGGCAGGGCAACCAAGTTGACCAATCTGTGGGAGGACCGGCAAGCGCTGTCTCTGAGCTATGGCATATTGCCTATTTTTTTCCAGCTCAAGCTTCAGGCCACTTTGCCCTGGTGGTTTGTGTGTGCGCTGGGCTCCTCTTGCATGGTGCCCGTGCTTGGTTGTTTGGTCGTTGATGTTGGTTGTTGTGAGTCTGCTTTGGGTGCGTTGGTGTGAGCATTGTGGCTGGATGTCAGTTAATCGAGGCTGGCGTTTGGCCGATGGCAGGGGGCGGTCGACCAATGATCGATTTTCAGCGCCTGCCTGGTTGACCTTTACTTGACAGTGGCCGCAGATCCATTGGTGTTTGAGATCTAGATGCTGCAGAGCCTGGCATTTGTTTCTGAGGCATTTGGCACAGCTGGGAAACAGATGCGGATTGTGCGTGATCACCTTGTGGATGTGCTGGGTCTTTTCCCTGTCCAGTGTGCACGCCTCTTTGCAGCACAAAAGCACAATGTATTCAAGACCCTCCGAGCAACAATGGGGTTCGCCAGCCTTTGGGATGTTGGGCATTGCCATCCTCGCTTGCGTTGCCACTGTATCATACCAATGGTCCCTCTACCCCTTTTGCGTTCAGCTCCCTTCCACTCTTGGCACGAGGCAATTTCCACATCAATAAGCAGGACTGCACCCGGGTTAACCCCCAGCCGCTGATGGGCAGCCCCCAACCGCCGACAGTTGATGGCCAACCGATGCTAGGTGGGGTAGGGGGTATATGGGCTAGAAATTCTGTTGCATGAAATGTGACGGAAAATTTCTGACGCAACCTTCACACCCATTGTTAAGGTCTTGTACATATATTTTTGGCAGTCAGGCGGTGGAAGAAAGCGGCACTGTGACAGTTTCATGGACCCAAGATCCAACAGCGTGCTTGTCTACATGCATAGTGCGTCCTATGCACTGCATTCCACCATTGCAACAGCTCCATTCCTTTCTTGCCCCACGATTTCTAGCTCATCTGATGCCGTCCAGGCAGAGTTGAAAACTGCAGCACAACAACCACTGGAATTGTATGGTGGTGCCTACTGTGAAATCCCCTGAGTGACCGTTGCGTCAGACCAAGACTACAGGGAACCAACACTGCATCTTGCTGAGTATCATGTGGGGTTCTAGCTGCAACTGGGGGAGTGGCTACGCACGGTGCACCAGGAAATAGCAAACATCACATCGGATGGGGGCGTCATGGTAAATACGCCATACCCCCCCCCCCCCCCAAGTCTGCTGTCTGCCCACAAGGACACCCCTGCGCCCCAAAATCAGAGCAACACGGTGATCAGTGCCAGCAAAACCCTACCCCCCGCCCCCGAGTGTCCTCTTCAGGGGCCGCCTCTTCAAGGGCGGCACGTCAGCGAGGCGGGGAAGAGGTAGGGAGGCACAACACTCGGAATTATGCACGCACAGGCGTGTTTCGGCCGCGGGGCACACCCCACAGGCAACCCTATGGCAAAATGCGTCAAACTGCAGTGCGCCACTTGTCGGTTGCTTTGGAGAGTGTTGGTGCACGGTGCGCGCACCGCGTCCGCACCGTGGCACCTATCAGTAGTCAAACACCGGTGCACCATTCCAAGATGCACCCACCCCAAACAGCCCATAGGACCCCAGAAAGGCTTCGTTGCAAGCACAAGACCTGTCTTCGTAGTTTTGATTTGGTTACCAATCAATCCCCGAGGCCTGTGGGTAGTGTTTGTTCTTTCCTGGAGGCCTCTTGATGGTTGCAATCATCACCGGGAGGGGCCCCAGATATACCCAGAGTTTGCACTGCGCGTGCACCGCGGCAAGAGCGCCCCTTTGGAGTCCAGTCCTGTCTAAGTCCTTTGCCTCTCAGGGGAGCTGCTGCTGGAGCCCGGGCTACCCAAATGAACGTCGCGGCCACCACCCGGCTCTCCCCTGGACTGGCGACCCCCATGGCCCGTGAGGCGTTCTTGACCCCTGTGTCCCACCCCGTTACAAGCCCCAGGACACCCCTGGCTCCCTTGAAGCTCTTCGGAGGCCTCTTCGGCGGAGACGCCGGTGAGCCCGTGCCCGAGGACCCGGATTTCGCCAAATATGTCTCAATGGAGGTCCCCCCTTCCCGCCTGTACCCTGCGCTCCCATGCCCCATACCCATTCTTTGGGATCCCCTAGGCGCCCTTTGTTTCTTTTTTTTTTTTGCCTTAGGACCCTGATCCCGCCCCACACCCCTCCTCTCCAGACCTTGCGCTGTTGTCTTGGTGACCATGAGCACAATGCCCTTGCAATGGTCCCTGGAAGAGGTACGGCAAAGTAGGGGTGCAGAACTTGGAAAGCAGGGTATGAAGTACGTCTGGGACATGGGGGGGGGCGTCTCCTCAGTTCGGGTACGCGACTCCCCCCCCCCCCCCTCCCTGCCCTCCGGGCCCACTTAGTTACCGGGGGTCAATAGGTGCCGGCCATACATATGGTGGCGCCGAAGGCGCCCGAAAATTTTTTCCCTTGCCCACGTAGCACCCCTCCCCGCCCAGGCGGTGGAGCACCCCAACGCTATCCTTGAACCCAACCTTGACTCCTTAACGCCATCCCAACCCTTAGCCTGCTCCTAATCAAGACTGAATATTGGGACCGAGCTGGTGGGGGAGGGAACATTAGCTATGACTGGTGAGGGACATCAAGAATGATTCACACATTGATGGCTCTTGACAAAGTGAAATCAGCTTGCAAGTGAACCCCATCACCACAAAGCCCACTTTCAAGGCTTTTTGGACTTCTGAGGGGCCAAAATGCCCCAAAATGGGCTCAAAATGGGCTCATTTCACATGTTTGTGCACCCCAAATGGTCTAGGATGAGGTTTTGAAAAATGTGTTTTTGACCCATTTTTGACCCATTTTTGGTCCCGAAACAGCCCATTTTCAAGGCATTTTGGGTTTTTCGGACGACCAAAATGGGCCACCACAAGCTCAAAACGGTCCAAAAACACTTGTTTTAGCGTCGAACATGGTCTAGGATCATTTTTGAGAAAAGTCATCTTTTTGCCCCTACTGGACCCTGTTGACCCATTTGGGCACCCACCTGTTCGGGCTTGAGCTTGCAGCTTGCCGCAGCCTAGTGGGCCTAGGTAGTGGGGTCTAGGCGTCCGTTTGGGCAATTCTGAGGGGTGGAAACCACAAAAAGTGGGGGGTTGCGGGTGGAGTAGGTGCCCTGGGAATCGCATTTTGAGCTATGTAGCCAAAGATATGGCCTATTCTTGGTTTGTGGCTGTCGGCATTTGGAGCTTCTGGGGACCTTTTTGGGCCGTTTCCGGGACATGTCATGGAGTTAGAGGGCCGCAAACGGCTCTTTGACACGGGGAAGTCAAGCCGCACGTGAAGTGTACCCACCGTTTCCCTTCGTTTGGCCGTTTTGAATGTGTTCCAAGGCTTTTTTTGCCCAAAAATGGCTGTTTTTGGCCCTAAACTGCAATTTTTGAAACTGAGGTCCGCCACCACCGTGGAGTTTCTTGCTCAAACTTTGTGTGATTGTACTTCACACCCATAGGTATCATCCACCATAATTTCACCCGAATCTGAAGCACCACGACGGAGATCTGATTTTTAGCCATTTCGCGCGTGCTGCTGCTTGCTGCTCGTGCTTGCTGCTTGCTGCTTGCTGCTGCTGCTAAACTTGGTAGGTCCACCCTAGACACTAAAAAGGGTTATAAAACCAAGACTGGTTCCACCAGCTCGGTGACCCTAACCCTAGCCCAAGCTCTCACCCTAGGCTCGGGTTAGAGTGAGTATCGGGGTCCAAAATGGAGAGCAATGATGTGGCAAAAGCATCCATGAATGATATTTTGGTGGATGAAGTTCAGCTCAACCTTGTGCCAACCCCCGCCCTGCCACCACCCCAAATTGCCCCACCTGGACCCCCCCCCCCCCCTCCAACCGACCCTCCCGACTGCCCCCCCCCCCCCCTTGCCCCTCCCTGAAACCCCCCCCCCCCCCTCCAATGCCCCCCCCCCCACCCCCCCCTGGGGGCCTTTGGCCCACTTCTACTAGGGGGGAGTCGCGTACCCCAGCCAGGAGACGGCCCCCCCGTGGTCTGGGATTTGTGGTCCCTAGACTGGCTGCCCTTGAAGGCAGAAGGCAGGCTTTTTGTTTTACCTACCCATCTATTTAGTGGGGAGGGGAGGCCGCCTGCGTTGCATACTCGACACCAAAACGCATCAAGGGTCTCGAGACGCCCCCTTTGAAAACACTCTCATTGGAATTGTACAATTTGCAATTAATACGAACCCCCCCGCCCCCCGGGCTCGCTTGTACCCCGGCTTCCAAGCGATCGTGGCTTTCAATGAGTGGTGGGACTTGTGCCACTCGATGGCGGTTCAGGGCGCCATCCCGCTCCCCAAGGGATCATCCGCGCACGTGCGGCACTAGGCAGGTGCTTTTTGTCGACCTCTCAATGACCCCACCCCAGTACAGGCAGGGCGCTAGCGATGATGATGCGTGGCTTGCCTCGCCGTCGCTGGATACAGCGTCCACAATCACATGCAGCACGGAAGGATCGCTGCTGCACTCATTGCACTTTTCCACACCCTAATGCCCCCCCCCCCCCCCTTTTGCTCTCACCCCGATGTTAGTGGTTGTATGTTTTGACCTGCAGAAAACCTGTACCCACTGGGGTTTTTCAATCCTAAGGACCACCAAAACTACGGTCAGGGTTGGGGGCAGCGACCGACTGGGTTGACCTTTGACCTGCACCCCGCACCCTCGGTGCCCCGGAAGCAACCAAATGAATGGTGTGTAGCCGAATGGGGCCAGCATACGCAAGCGCGCCGGACAGACGGACGTAGCCAACACAGAACACCAGCAAAGCCACGGCCCCAACACAGACCATTGAATGCAAGGCAGGCTCTAATGCCCGGAACCCGAAACTGTGAACGACCTCTAGCCCCAACAGGGAGGAGAGGGAGTATCACATTGGACTGAACTGAAACCCGCAGATGAACAATGATACTGATGTGGCGATGAAGGCCGTGAGAGGCAGGCGCGGCTGGAGCTAAGTGGCGGGTCCACACCTGACCTTTTGCAGCCCCCTTCGGCGCGGCCCCCACTGGCTTGCGCTTGAACGCAGGTAGCCATATCCCCCCCCCCCCCGCCGCCCTTTGGGGTGATGCCTCACCCTGAGAACTGATAACTGGAATTGTCCAAAGGCAGGAGCATTCAATCTATCAGTACTGATCTCAATTGTGACTTCTGGGGTGACGGTCAGCCCTGCCAACCTCATCCGTCCGCCCCCAAATTGTCCTCCAACCACCCGAAATTCCCTCTCAACCGCTTTTGCAACTGCGGACAACCGCTTTTGCGTGCAACCACTCTTGAACCCCCCCCCCCCCCAATCCACGTACACAGATCTCTCTCTTTTGCATGATTTCTTTTCTGCAGGCAGGATGATCATCATCAGACACGGCACACACATCAGAGCATGACAGACAGCAGAACACGTGCAGCATGGTTTATGACTGACTGAGGTCGTGGGAGGGGGAAGAGCTGCCCAGGACAGCCCAAGAATTCGATAGCCACCTCGGGCGGTGAACGCAAGGCACCATTCGGCACTGGTCTGGTTTGCGCTGCAGTGGCAGCACAGCAACACCGAGGTTTAAACACCAGTAAGCTACAGTTTAGGCCACTTGCGCGCGCGCCCTCTCTCTCTGTCAGGGGTTGTTCAGTGGGCGCTGGTGGCAGCGACGCACGCAGGCCCGCCCGAAAACTGATCAGTGTGCAGAGACGTGGACGAAGGAGTTGTGCATGCACAGGGACGCAGCAGGCAGGGAGACAAGAGGGGGGGGGAGGGGGCACAGTAGGGGTACACCCTAAACAATCTGTGGACATCGAACTGCGTAAGCCTGGCAGGAGGCCAGGGTCCTGCGGGTTATTTCAAACCTTGACGACATGGCCCCGCCAGGGCGGTCGCCATCATGACACGTCGACACGAGCAGCCGTGGCCGGGTTCATCCGAGGCTGTAGTGGAACGTGCCCCGGTGATGACCCTCTGAGGCATTGCTCGGGGCATGTACCCCGCCCCTTCACAACAAAACAGCTACACCGACAAGCGGGGCATGCGACAGACATGGCACTGGACGCTGGGTGCACAACATGCTACCCAACGCTCGGGACGCCCACGATGGTAGAGGTGATGAAGTCAGTTTGCCCACAGGATGATAGGGGAGATGTAGCCACTTTGCCCGCATGTGGCCCCCAGCGAAGGCAGGGGTGACGTAGCCAATTGGAACTCAACCCAACAATAAGCATTTGGGATCTGCAAGCCGGCAGGGAGGCGCAGCCATCTTGCCCATATATAGACCTCCGAGATATTACGGGTGAAGCAACTATTTCTAATTTTGTCCCCACGATGAGCGTTGGGGACCCCAAGACGGCAGGGGTGCACTTTGCCCATATGTGGGCCGCCTAGACAGCAAGGGTGAAGTGGTGAATGGTGACTTTGTTCATGCGCCGGGCATTGGGGAACGCCAATGTGGCAAGGGCGATGTCGCAATTTTGCCCATTTGTGCGCACCCGAGGCGGCATGGGTGAAGCAACTATTTTTGATTTATTTTCATTTTTCTTCCCATGACGAGCATTGACGGGCCCCAAGACGGCATGGGTCATGTAGCTATTTGGCCCACATGTGGGCTTCCTAGGGGGCAAGTTTGAAGTAACCATGTGTGACTTTGTTTTCACGCCAAGCTTTTGGGAGCCCGAAGACGGTAGGGTTATATTATTAGATGGCAAATGTGTTGGCATCATCGTAGAGGTGATGTCACCCGTTTGCTCACATGTGGGCTCCTTAGGCCGTGGGGGTTATGTCACCATTTTTGATGTTCTGTCTGCACCAAGCCTTGGTGCCCTCCTAGGTGTCACCAATGATGTAGCCACATTGCTCATAGGGGCCCCCAAAAGAGTCTGCCGCGAAGTAGCTGTTTGCCACCAATTTTAGCGTCGGGAACCTCCATGCAATAGAGGTTGCTACAGCCACCTTGCCCACCCTTTGGCCCCCGAAACATTGGGATTAGTACACGATTGCTAGTTTTCTCCCCCTGCCACGTGTTGGTGGCCTTGAAGATGTCGTGAGTCATGTAGCCACTTCGCCCACACACAGGCCTTTAAGATGGGGGCCGTGAAGTAGGTATTTGCCACCGATTCGAATGTTTTGGGCCCTTCAATACGGCAAGCCCCTTTGCCCCAGAGCCGAGGTAGCCATTTTGGATTTCATCCTAGCGATGAGCGTTGGGGACCCATACCACATAAGGTGTGGTGTAGCCGCTTTGCCCTCATGTGGGCCTTCAACACGGTAGGTGTGAAGCAGCCATTTATGATTGGTCCCCTCAAGGAACACCGGCCTCCCCAAAGACGGCACGTGCAGCCACTTTGCCCACATATTGGCACCTGAGAAGGTAGGGGTCAAGTAGCCATTTTGAACCAGTCCCCATGACGAGGTTGGGGACCCCTAAGACGGCAAGGGTGATGTGCCCACTTTGCCGATTTGCATGCTCTTGATAAGGAAAGAGTGTGTAAGCCAATTAGAATTCATCCCTTCATTCGGTGTTGGGGAACCTCAAGACGGCAAGTGTGAGATAGCCACTTTGCGCACATGTGGGCCTTCGACTGCAGGTGTGAAGCAACCATTGGTAATTTGGCCCCACGAGGAACATTTGGGACCCTTGACACGGCAGAGGTGCAGAGGTGATATAGTCACCTTGCCTACATGTGGGCACATGAGACGGCAAATGTGAATCCGCCATTCTTGAATTCATCCCTGCGCCGTGCGCTGGGGACCCCCAAGACGGCTAGGGTGATGTCGCCATTTTGCCCACATGTGGGCCCTTGAGAAGGCATGGGTGAAGTAGCCATTTTTGAATTTGGCCCCGCAACGAGTGTTGGGGACCCCCAATAAAGTAGGGGTGTTGTAGCCACTTTGTGTTCGAGCCTGCATGTGTCAATATGTCATGATACGAAGCACATGAGTTTTCTGTCGTACATAGCAACGTTTGTTGTGGCATGTTATTGGAGTTGATAAGTGTTAGTGCATTCTTCATTGCTGCAAGTGTATCTTTCGTTGTCATCTCAACGTGCCCTACGCCGCATGACGAAGTGTGCGATCACCTGTGCATCATAGTGGTACTACCGTGCGAATCCTAACTATTTGCGGAAATAATTAATTCCCGGTCCAACGTGTTGTTTTGTCGCAAAAAAAAATACGCAAAAAATATTAATTTTTGGCTTTGTGCCCTTCGCAAAAATGGGTTCCGAAAAAAAAATCGCAAAAATAAAAATATTTTTTGCCCCTGCCCCCCTTTGCAGAAATACCACAATTGCGGGACGGATGCTGTGTTTGCCCCACTGCTTGTTGCCCCACCCCCCCACCCTTCTGTTTCCCAGAGTTCAAATGATCAACATTTGTATGCCTGTGTAGGATTGGAGTGCAATCCCAGAGTCCAAGGTACCCCAGGCCCTTCGCAAAAATGGGTTCCGCAAAAAAAACGCAAAAATAAAGAAATTTTTCGTCTCACTACGCTCCGCAAAAATGGGTTCTGCAGAAAAAAATCGCAAAAAAATTTATTTTTTCCCCTGTTTTAAGTGTTGCCGCAAAATTTTGCTTAAATAAAATTCGAAAATCCCAACGCAAAACTTAGGATTTCGCAAGTAGTTAGGATTCGCACGGTATAGAGTTATAAAATTTTGCTGGCAAATGCCGCATGTTGAGAGCGGGTACGTGTGTTTTTCTCCCCTTCCAATGCACATCTGCATCCATCTCTCGCACATGCAGGCCTCATCGCTGATGGGATGTTAATGCAACACGTCTGCATGGGGCATTTCGCAACTCTCCTCCCCGATCTGTCCATCAGATGTAGGTGCGCGTAGCTACAAATTACCGAATGTGCACCATAAACGGCCCTCGGTCAATCACCACCTGCTGTTGCTTATGTGCAAGCCTTTGTTTGTTATCGAATTCCTACGACGAAGGTTGTTTTGTATTGCTCATTGGGTTCTGTTTTTTTTTGCATTTAACAAGGTGCTGTCAGGGTGCTATGTGCACACCACACCACATCCCGTCCACTGGCTACACGCCCACACACAACGCAAGGGGTCCCGGCATTGTTCGTGGAATTCAATGAATAGCGCCACTTTGCTCACGGACTTGTAAACTTGCGATGCAAGTGTGTAGAGGGATGGCAGTAGGACTCCAAAAATAACAGTTGGAGTTTGAGCATTGGAAATCGAAAACAAATTTGGGTATGAATAGCACAAATCAGAAACAGGTCGAGGTCACTAAGATACCGGTTTCCACTTCTTCTCCACAGCGATGATCGTAGCCGACGCTTCTCGCTAGTCTGTTCGGACATACACTATAAACAATGAGCGCATTCCATTCACCTCCCCAACCCCTTGACCAGTATAACATATGCATAACACGGGGTGGGTCAAAGGCCCTCAATGTGACCCTAAGATCCTTGCATATCCGCTAGAGATGATTTTGCCGTGACTCAGGTGGTTACACAGAGATGCGGAGAAACATGAAACTAGCCCGCTCAGGTGTCCCTAGAGTGCAATAGGGTCCCGTTTGAGCAAATTTTTGGTCTGTCAGTTACGTTAGAACAGTGGGGGGAGGAGATAGATTTCTTGGAAGCACATATAGGAGATGTCAGTGGAACCCAGCCCTTATGAACTAAGTACACGCAATGGGATCATCACCTGGGCGCATCTACACTACGGAGTTACAACACACATGCTCAACATCACAGCACCAAATGCGAGAGGAATGACTCCATCCATGGTGCCCAACGAAGTCAAGAAACGTAGCCGGTACAGATTGAACAAGCAGCTGATCCCCACTGATCTAACAGCCCCCCTCCCCCTTAAATGCACGAAACACCAATCAATCCGCCCCTCACCCGTCAGAGCACAAGACATTAATTCCTATACCGCCTTCCTTGAGTGCATAGCACACAAATGAATCTACCCAACCCATTCATTGCAGAGTTACAATTCCACGTTCTCTTCTATTTGTGGTGCTCTTTGCTGTATGGGGCGCGCAGTGTAATGTGCGGAGACCGTCCTGGACCGCCCCCCCCTCCGCACCATCGCCCCACAGAGCCCCTCCCCGCCTGGGTATCGAGTCTGGCATGACGTCAGGATCATGCTGGCTAACTCAAAACCTGACATCCCGGCCTGGCCGCACAACGAAGCGGTTAATTCAAAACCTGACATCCCGGCCTGGCCGCACACCGAAGCGGTTAATTCAAAACCTGACATCCCGGCCTGGCCGCACACCGAAGCGAATCCGTTGTCTGTTTGGGTCACTGCCACCCCGACCCCTGCCATCGCAGGTCCTGAAGGCGGGCTACGGGAACGAGCTGCCCATCCAGGGGAAGAACGTGGAGGTGGAGTACGTGGGCACTCTGGAGAACGGGAAGGAGTTTGACAAGGGCAGCATCACATTCCCCATCGGGGTCGGGCGGGTGATCAAGGGCTGGGACCAGGCCGTCAGCAAGATGCGCGCGGGGGAGCGCGCGCGCATCACCATCCAGCCCGAGTGGGGCTACGGCAGCAAGGGCAGCGGCGGGAGCATCCCCCCGGACTCGGTCCTGGTCTTTGAGGTCGAGATGGTGGACATGAATTTCTGATGTGGAGACGCTGTCAATGTTGTAATGGGGGGGGGGGCGGGCGGGGGCAAGGCAGCTCCCTTTTTGGGGCCCATTGATAAATTTCATCCCCCCCCCCCCCCCCGAGGAAACATTTTCTGATGTGGGGGGGTGGGGGGGTCAGGCCGAGGAGCCCAGGCTGCCATTCCGCCCCCCCAGCCCCCCTGGCCTGGTTGGTGGTGGGAGGGCGGGGGTCCAGCACTTCCCTATTGCCCACGACGCACCTGAACGTAGGTAATTTCACTTGGGCAAACAGTAACGTTGTTTGTGCCAGGGTTCAAGGTCGCTCAGAATGTGATGGTACAGAAGCCCCCCGCCCCCCCTTCGGGGAACTGTTGGCTGCTGCTTCCCGGGGGTTTATTGTTATTTTGGGGCCATCGTGCAGTGTTTGGGGGTGAACACACGGCGGAGGGGGGAATTCCAGCGGAACCGAGACAACCCTCTGCATTGTGCCAGCGGAACCGAGACAACCCCCCTGAAATGGGTGGGCGAAACCGAGACAACCCCCTGCATTGTGCCAGTGGGCGAAATCGAGACAACCCCCTGAAATGGGTGGGCGAAACCGAGACAACCCCCCTGAAATGGGTGGGCGAAACCGAGACAACCCCCTGCATTGTGCCAGTGGGCGGAACCGAGACAACCCCCTGAAATGGGTGGGCGAAACCGAGACAACCCCCTGAAATGGGTGGGCGGAACCGAGACAACCCCCTGCATTGTGCCAGTGGGCGGAACCGAGACAACCCCCTGAAATGGGTGGGCGAAACCGAGACAACCCCCTGAAATGGGTGGGCGGAACCGAGACAACCCCCTGCATTGTGCCAGTGGGCGAAACCGAGACAACCCCCTGAAATGGGTGGGCGAAACCGAGACAACCCCCTGAAATGGGTGGGCGAAACCGAGACAACCCCCTGCATTGTGCCAGTGGGCGGAACCGAGACAACCCCCTGAAATGGGTGGGCGAAACCGAGACAACCCCCTGAAATGGGTGGGCGGAACCGAGACAACCCCCTGCATTGTGCCAGTGGGCGAAACCGAGACAACCCCCTGAAATGGGTGGGCGAAACCGAGACAACCCCCTGAAATGGGTGGGCGAAACCGAGACAACCCCCTGCATTGTGCCAGTGGGCGGAACCGAGACAACCCCCTGCATTGTGCCAGTGGGCGGAACCGAGACAACCCCCTGAAATGGGTGGGCGGAACCGAGACAACCCCCTGCATTGTGCCAGTGGGCGGAACCGAGACAACCCCCTGAAATGGGTGGGCAAAACCGCGACAACCTCCTGCACTGTGCCAGTGGAACCAATGAGCCCCGTGCACTGTGCCAGGGGGCGGAACCGAGACAACCCCTTGAACGGGGCGGGCAGAACCGAGCCTATCAAGGTTGCAGTGGAAGGCAATCTGTCCACTGTTTGGGGATCTTGCAAATTGCCGCAAGTTGCCCCAAGTTCAATGCTTTTTGACATATTGGGACACACTGTCGGCATTTTGTAGGGGGCTTTTGAACACCGCACAAGGACAAAACACGTATCCAACTCCAACCCATGCCAATGAACAACTGCCTGCCAGGTTCTTTTCTGTGCAGTCCAATTTACACATGTGATGTGATAGTTCTGCGCAATCAATGGATAGGCCCGTGGCACAGTGAGGGAATCCTGCTATGCAGGGCACGCGCAGAGCACGCAGGGGACTTTTTGGGCACTTTTTGCATGACAGGACACATCGCTATGTTACAAAGCGGGACCGTAGGAAACCACATTCTACTACATATTACTCCACAGTTTGTGTACCGCCTATTGCAGACCATTCATGTTTTCTTCAAACACCCTTGTGCAGTACATGCGCTTCACTGGTAATGCTGTGATTATGATTTTTGGGCCTTCACCACATGGGAATGAGTCCTAGCACAAATAGATGTATCACTGATTTTCTGCGGAACCGATATCTCTCTGGGACATCTGTTATATGCCAATGCGGAGCAAAATCGCACTTTTTCAGGGGTTTCTCAAGTTTTGGTCCAATGCACCAAAATTTCGTGCCCTGGGGTGGGGGTTATCTGTATACTTTTTTGAAATCTGTGAGAGAAGGCTGTTTCAGAAATGTATGGGTTAGAGGGGGGTAGGTGGTCACATTTTTTAGCACAGAGCTGCAAATGGGATGATGCACAGGGCAGAGCAATGCTCAAGGGACCACTGATTATTCTGAATTGGAGTCGTCGTCATTGTTGCCCCTCTCCAGACTGCTCCAAATCAACGTCAATGCACATCGCCAGAAATTCATGCTGGAAAGCCTTGTGGGGGTGCCCTTTACTATCTCAAAACTGGGCTGCAAAAGGAGTAGCCTCAGCAGTGGACAAAATCTGGTGTTCCTTGTGGGGGCATGCAGGTTGCTGTGAACTGGTTGCTCGACTTTTTTGGCCTGCCTGCCAGGCTCCCGGGTCACCTTCACCCAATTTGCACCCCCAGAGCGCGCTCTTTTGCGCACCAAAGGTTTCTGTGGTGCATCAGGGGAAGCAACAGTATGTTGCATGAATTTGTATGCAGACATGGTGGCGGCCTGTTGACAAAAGGAGGTAGCAAGCAACAGAGGCACTGTCCGAAAAGGACGAATATCTCAAACATGCCGTCAGTACAGCATGCAAACCCGTGGTGCCCCAAATAGCATTTTTCAAGGGCTTTCCGAATATGCCACCCCCCCCCCCTTTGGGACACTCAGCGGGCACAAATGAGGCAACAACAGCACCAACCCCTGAAAACGCTCCGTGTTGGCATAACACCCGATGACCCCGAAAGATATGGAAGGATATGGTTACGGCCGCGATCCAACCCCCTGAATAGGGTGGACGGAACCGAGACAACCCCCTGGGGCTTGCAGAACAGAGGACCCCCCCCCCCCTGCCCCTCCTTGGAAGCAGGCTGTGAAACCAACACAGCTCCCCAAACCAGGCCCAGAACCAAGACAACTCGCCCGGGCGGCCCTGCGTAAGCAACACCCTGAACCAAACCACGGAATGGAAACCACCTGTTGAACTATGGAACCGACCGTGCTTCTGCTCTGGGACATCATACACCAACGCCAACACATCAGAGTGTCGCCTGCCTGCCGCGTTTCTGGCAAGAAAGGCTGACGGTGTGTATGCCAAAGACCAAGCACCGAAGGGTGCGTGCTGGGTCAAAAACAGTCACAGGTTCAGGGATTTTCAACCCCGTTTTCGTGGCATCAAGCGTTGCGTTGTTCGTGCCAAACCTTCGCCCATGGCAGTCGCTCTGCGGCAGCACCCATGAGCACACAGGCCAGTGCAGGTTGGAGCCACTGGCCACATCAGTTTGTCATATGACCATATCAATGGTAATCAGGCCATTGGCACTGTTCGATAGAGGAACATGTCTCCATGTATCCCGCGTTTCTCCAGGGTGCTGATGGATGATTTATTTAAAGCACTTGTGTCTTGCACTGGGTGCGGTTGTGCTTGTCCCTGACGGAGGTTGCCCTGCCGCCCGCCATGGTTGTCGAAAATCACTATCGGGAGAGTGCACACTGTGTGCTGGTAACAGGCATGACAATAACAGGTGCAACGCAGAGGGCAAATGGACCCCAAAGAGCATAGATCTTACCTCAAATTCGCTATTCTGGAGTTGGATTTTGAGCTGACACAACTCACCTCGATTTTTGGAGTTGGAGTTTGAGCTGACAACATTCTGCCTTCATGGGTGGCAATGACCCCACAGAGTGCTCATGCTTTTTTGGTCATTTTAGGTTGAAAACTGCCCGTGTTGCTTGCTGAAATCACACTATAGCCGTTTGCCCCGCCCTTTAACTGAACCATGAACGGTGCAACTCACATCAGTTTTTCTGTTGCATTGTGCTGCATTGTGGCAGGGAATGGTAATGCCCCCTTTGCTTCGATACCAAAAAATTAACCAAAAAAAGTTAACCAAAAAAAGGGCTCCGTTGGCTAATTTTGACCTTTGGTAATTTTTGCCTTACGTGTGGCAAGAAGAAGCTGGCAGATCGGGAAGACCTGGATGTCGTCAAGTTAAGCGCTTTTGCCTTTCAGCCCTGGTAGTCATGGGTGCCCAAAGGGTTTTCTTTCCAACAGAGTGGCAGAGTTGAGATGGCAGTGCATCAGAGCCAATGTGCCTTTGCTGGCCAAAGCAGTGGCCACACAGCAGATCCCCATTCAGCCAGAGCAAGCCTTGGATATGGTGGCTTGGGAGGAGATAACAGACACAAGGTACCCTTCTCTTGCGCAATAACTGCCCCCAAGGATGTAAGAGAATGGCTGACAACCATAGGACGACCCCCCCCCCCCTGCCCCTGTTCTCTTCTATTGCATCTTTGACCACCTCTTGGTAAAATGGCGGTGTCCCCGACACTACTTTTTTTCACAGCATTATGTTTTGACGGCTGTGGGACGAGTTGTGGTTGGTTTAGGACCCAAACTTAGGCATGTAGGACAAATTTTGATGCATGTTAGATTACACCACCTGAGGCACCAAAATTGACGATTTCACCAAGTGGTGGTGACTGCATTCCGAATGGGCAAAATGGGACACAGTTTAAGGCAAGCTCATCCAAAATGCATGCAATATCCGGTCCAGACTCGCCAGTGTTTCTGGGGTTGCCAGAAGCCAACAAGAACTCAGTCTGAGCAGGTGATATGTCTTAAACGCCTATTTACTGGCACCACTCGAAAACACACGTTCTGAAAATGACGGTTTCACCAGGTAGTGGTGGCTGCACAATGTGGTGCTTGCACAAGGGGTGGGGGGTGTACTTAATTTGTACAATGTCCGACCGAGCACCAGGTTCCAAAATAGTGGCTGCAACAAGAGTGTCATAAGCACGCCAATAACAAACATCTTCACTGGCAGTGAACGTGGGAATGCCAAAAATGCAGAAACAAAGAGCGCTCGGCAATTACATTGCACCTCCATCAAATTCTGTACTACCAATTTTTGTCTGTCTTTTTCAGCCTGCAGTCATTGTGCCTCATGCACACTGGGAAGCCTACGGGCGTGGCAGTCTCCCACTGCATTACCTGGTTTCAGACTCAGCTAATCCTCACTGTGTGGCAGATCCGCTACCACAGCCACTGTGGGATCATCGTACAACTGGGCAGCTCTGAAACTTGATTCCGAGAGGCCATGTCGGATACCCCCAGACCTTGCTTTGCCTGGACAGCATTTATGTATTCAATGGAGTTGGGATGGGTACAAAAATGGAGGAACCACAAGTGGCACTGGGAGTCAGGCCCTGTGCACCATGTTGACCTCCGCCAAAATTAATTCTGGGCAGGCGCTCCGCGAAAATTAGTTCCCGGGCGTGCACTCCACCAGGATGAATTCCTGGGAGGGGCCAGGCGCTCCGCCAAAATTGATTCCCGGCCGGGCGCTCTCATAAAATGAATTTCCGGGCACGCGCCCTGCCAAAATCAGTTCCGGGGTGGACCCTCCGCCAAAATGAATTCCTGTGTGCACTTGTGACCAAAGGCAATGCCCTAACGCCAGCCAGGGAGGTCAGGGTACGAACTCTTGCAGACACTGTCCCCTGGAATTCTGAGCGAAGATGGTTTGAACTGAGATGTGAAGGCCGTGTGAAGGCAAGTGGGCTGGAGCACAGCGGCGGGTCCAATCCTGACCTTTTGAGGCCCTGAGGCCAGCAGAAAACAAATAAAGGGCAACTTTGAAGACAGGTCTGATGCAACACAGCATTTTTTTGTATCCAATTTGCAGAGTAAGCCAATTGCGATGCAATGTGAGAAAAGGCTGGCATACATGGCGGAGAAACACAGTCCTCCGTTGCGATAGGTTGGTGCACTTGTGGGATGGGATTACGACAAGGAAACATGCGCTTCGATAAGGATAGGACGGTGGTCTGAGTTGAAGCTGCTTTGAGGGTCGTCACTCTATGGTATCCCCCCCCCCCCCCCCGGCCCGCTGAGGTTACTGGCTGAAAGTGTCTTTGGCGGGGACATTCAGTCGATCAGCACCGACCATTGATCCCCTGAAGTTACTGAACCGGTAGTGCGCCTTTTTCCATCTTGTACCATGCAAACCTCCCGGGGTTGACAAAATAAGGCCCATATGTACATAAGCGACAGCAATCGAGTGTGTAGCATAGCAATTCAGTGGCCCTGGCCACACGTTGTGGAACTGCCTCCACATTGCTGCATATGCATACCAGGAGTGCATGTGTGGAGCGCTTTATGACCTGCGTATGGCCCTGGCCCGCCCTATGTCCATCCCTGGTGGGGGGGGGGGGGGGGGGCTGGACAAAGGGGGGGGGGGTAGGACTCTGAGAACTCGTGGTGCATTGAGCGTTCTACCGGAATCGGAAACCACAAATGATCATACATCGAAGCTTGAACTGTCCTGCTGCCTTCCGCTGCCCTGTTTCCTGCGTCCCCAGCACATACAATGACTCAGCGCATTCAATTGACATCGTTTATCGAGCAGCCGGAAATCGCCGCCGGCGCTGCGCAGAACCTGCTTGTCATGGCGAGCCTCAGGGCCCCTGACATTGCCAAGTTCCAGGGCCACGTGCAGGCGCGGGCCCCGGTCTCGGTCTCGGCGGTCATTGACCGGTCCTCATCAATGAAGGTGCCATCCTTGTCGGGCTGGGGCTGTTGTCCTCCCTCCCGAGAGTTCATTCCTGGAACTGTGGGTCCAGGAGCCCCCCCCACCCCCCCCCCAAGCATGGACTCGGAGCGTGCATCTGGATGCACCTGGTCAACGGCACGGGCAACAGCCCGACTGCGGGACAGCCGACCCCCGGAGTAGTCAAACAGGACACGTCATCCAGGGGCTCCGTTGACACAACTAAAACATGTTCGGGCCCACAGAGGGTCAGAATGAGCAGTGGCGAGATGCCAATAGGCGCCGCCAAAGGCAAACAATCAGATGCCGAGGCCTTGTGCCAAACCCCCCCCTTGTGCACGTGCAGGAGGTCAGTTGGTCACGAGGTCCGTCTTGCCTCCCCAATCCAGGGGAACGCATGGCTGGCATGGCACGCATGGAACGCATGGCATGGTTTGGTATGGCGTGTGTTCCGGTTATCATCTGTTTCATCAAATTGGAAGCCCTTTTCTCTAAATGGGTCCGAAACCAATGCTTCAAATTCGGTGTGCAGGTGCCTCTTTGGGAACGGAGGTGTAATGTTGAAAACAAGAGGGCAACTTTGTGATTCAGTTTTGAGAAGGCGAGGCATGTTTGGATGGTTGTGTGTGGTGGGGGCATGCCTTGGAGGGGTTGGATGCAGCATCTGTCACCACACACGTGTGTGCACTGCTCACCTCGCCATGCCAAGCCAAGGCATGGCTGGCATTGCGTGGCATGGTTTGCCCCCCCGACCCCCTGTTTCGAATGCCCCTGTCATTAATTTCGGCCAGCACGGCGCGGAACTTTCTGGGGGTCGGTGCATGGGCGGGAGGGGGTCGTTCTATTTGACATGGGGGGCGCACCGTGCGCTGTGCGCGCGGGGTCCCAGGGTCCTAAATTCTGCACCCTACAGCCCCGCTGGTACACCAGGGATTTATTGTTTTAGTCTGATGCTTGCCACGGGTCCCAGGGTCCTGAATTCTGCACCCCCGATGCTGTTTTGAATGGATCATGCACGCTTCTGTTGGTGGGTGGTTTTCAGTGGTGTTCCCGGGATAAACAACGTAATCATTGGCGCTGTGCCCGCGCTGTGCGAAAACGCCCCCATGTGTCTGCCATTTGTGTGCATTGTGGAGGGCAGGCGTAAGCATTCCGTCTTTGCTTGGGGCACAGGTCTGAGAATGGGTCTGTTTATTGTGTTGGCATGCCCCAGCGACTAGAAGGGGTCGTTGTATTTGAGGGGGTCGTTGCAGTGGAGGGGGGGTCGGTCTAAATGGGGGGGGGGGGTTATGGCGTGCGTTCTGGCCATACATCATGGCCCCCTTGTGCACGTCAGTTTTCATGTCACTAGCATGGTCTGGCAAGGGGTTAGGACCATGCTGGTTGCAGATATACCTGACACCATGGCCCCGTGCGCATCCATACGCACGGGGACATTGTCTGACCGTCGTTTTCCGGTTTTTTTTTCGGACCACAATTTTCATGGTCAGCAATTTACCATGACGTGGTTGTGTGCCGACTGTAGGGGGAGAGAGGGGCCGGGTCCTGCCTGTGGTGGGGGAGGGGGGGGGTCAATAGAGCCCCCAAAATTTGGACATCAGGAAAAGGGCTCAATTAACCAATAATCAGTTATTATGAACTCTGGCCCCAAAGGTGCCGAAAATGGTGCCGAAAAAAGTGTTGACAACGGTCAATTTTGTTTCACCAAATACATGGCAAATGATGATTTTCCTGAAACCCCTCGATGCGCTGATCCCAAAAATCGTATTTTCACTTTTCGCCGAATTTTTTGGTCCGGGACACCTTCGGGGCCTGGGGGTCGTCAGTCTTGCTGGGATTTTGGGGGGCCCGTCCATTGAGCACCATTGAGTGGCTAGCCAGAGGGCTGTACCGACCCCCCTCCTTCCCCAGCCCGCCCACTCACTTCCTTCTGTTTATCACAGCATTCTGGTGATGGCTCTGCCCCGGAAGTGGGCGCCACTGCGTGTAGGGCAGCTGCTGGGGTCCTGGCGCGACTGCCTGGAATCGTGCGTGGGGACCTGGATCCATGTTGTTGTGCGGAGGCACCGCCGCTGCAGACAGGCAGACAAACGAATGCCCGCGGTGGCACAGACGAGAGCTGCGGGAGGGCCCAACGAATGTTTCCTAAGGATGGGCCCGAAAGACAGCCCTCTGGCCGGCGGTTACCAGCCACGCGGGTGGTTACTCGCTTTTTTTTTTTTTGCTGAGCTGCCGTTGCGTAACTGAGCTGCTGTGAATTATACCGGGGGAGGGGGAAATTAGGAGCAGGCGAAATTTGGAATGGCAAAATTCGGCACCATAGAAGTGTGCCAAATTATGCCATGGTATTCGAAGGTCCGTAGCCGTTTTTCTAGATGTCGCTTTTAGCTCTCTTGGCACGCACATTTCCATTGTGCCCCACAGCCTGCAGGAAATAAGAGCAACCATCCAAGCAACCATTCAGAAGCCTCCAAGAAATGGCAGTAACAACCACCATTCACGGTCTTATGCTTGTTCTTGTGCCACAATCTGGGAATTTGCACCAAAGTTTGCAGTGGTGTTTTGGAATTGGTACGAATCACCCCCTCTGCGGTATCTCAGCTGCTATTTGGTAACCGCCAACTGCTATCAGTTGTGTGCCCATTCTGCGTGTTAATGATACGGAACGCCCACCCGCTCCGCCCACGTTGCTCCTTCCGGTGCTTTCCCTCCAGCACCGATTGGAGCTGACGAAAGCCGCCCTGCGGTTCGTCATCGGGCATCTGACGGACGACGACGAGTTCGGGATCGTGACGTACGCGGGCTCCATCAAGACGGCCCTGCGCCTGACCCACATGACCGCCCGCGGCCGCGCCCGCGCCATCGCGGCGCTGGACGGCATCAAGGCCCAGGGGTACACCAACCTGTCTGACGGCCTGTTGGCCGGCGTCCACCAGCTGGTGGGGTCGCGCCCGGGGTCGCGCCGCGGCAGCCTGGTGCCGCGCCGCGCCAGTGCCGCCGCGGTAGGTGACCAGCCCCTCCCGACCGCCCCCGCCCCGTCCTGCTTCGGCGGCCTTCGGCATCTGTTCCTGCCTGCGGAGGCCCCTGCGGACGTGGAGAAGGGGGAGCTGCCGGAACCCCCCGCCGCCGCCCCCCAGCGCGTGGCGGCCGTGTGGCTGTTCACCGACGGTGTGGCGACGGAGGGCATCTGCGAGACTGCGGAGCTGGTGGAGGCCACGCGGATGAAGTTGCAGGTGGCGTTGCGCGGTCCTGCTGTTCTGTAGGCAAGCCCCTCTGAGATACATGGTACGGGGATTTAGGCAGGGGAACCCTTCGGTCGGAAACTTGCGTTTTTCAGATTGGTGCCAAAATCTCCCCCCCTCGAAAATTTTGCGCAATCTGGGCCATTTCTTGCTCTCTGGGTCGGCGGCTAACATTTTTCTTCTGTGGGGCGGTACTGGTGCCCGTGTATTGCATGTCAAGATCAGTCATTATGCTACCCCCCCCCCCTTTGTAATAGCTACGCCCGTGTAATAGCTACAGTAGGCGTAGGGACCGTATTAATTTGGTACCTAATTTTAATTCGGTACAAATGTAGTGCAGCCGCATAACACATGGGTTTGGTGACAATTTTGCCAGCTACATAGGGTCATGGACACATTTGTTGTGAGTGTTTGCCCACTTGAACCCACATAGCTATGATTTGGGGGATATTTGTGTACTATACGTGGGCGGAGGTTAAGGTGCACTCATACCATGCATTCTCTCACGTGTATGTCGGTAGTTGTATGTGTCGTGCGCAAGCCACGCCCTTGTAATAGCTACAGTAGGCGTAGGGACCGTATTAATTCCGTACTTTGGCGTAGCTATTACAAAGGGGGGGGGGTAGTGCTTCTCCCCAAAACACGCTTTTTGTGTATCCTGTGTGGCCCAAAAAATGATTTTGTGCACTCAATGTGCACCCCCAAAGATTTTTTTGTGTCTCCGCTGTGTATCCCAAGGAGTGTGGTTCCCGCAGCTGTACACAAGGCACCAAAATTTGGGGGTGCCGAAAATTTCCCCGCCCAAAGCCCTCCCTCCCCCCCCCCCCTGTACAAGACCACAAGCACCTGAGAAGGACAGCAGGGGCGGAGAGGGTGGGCCGTGATGTCAGGTTTAACCAGCATGATCCTGACCTCATGTCAGACTCACTCAGTTCACCTGTGCTCAATGTAACAACTGCCATGCACTTTGCCTTGCTGCTCTGCAGCGCAAACCAGGCCTGCCCCGAATGTTGCGTTGAGGTCACCGCTGTCAGGCGGCTATCGCATGTTTCATGGGCCACCTGGCTCTTCCCCCCAAGGCTGTGGAGAGACCATCCCACACCATGGTTAGCTCTCGCCAATCCTGGCTTACCCCCAAACCAGCGCTTGTTCTACAGCAAAACGACTGGATACCCCCAACGGGAACAACCATGAAGTGCGCTTTTCCACACAACCTGCCGCCTGGCTAGGCGTTACTACTCGCAGATGGGCATAAGATTTACATCGACCATATCACCAAGCGCACGAGCCGAGACTCGAACCTGCCCCTCTAGGCCGCGGGATGAGGTGTGTGGCCACTCTACTATGGCGATGTTGGGTTTACAACCAGTGGCACTCACTTGGTAGGAAACTGTTATGACGATGGCCAGTAACCGACTCCCCCAGCACCACTCCCCCACAATCATCCCTGGCCCCGGCACGTGCCTGAGACCGGTATACACATGGTGGGACCTCGCAGTGTGGGTCGGATGGGGCAGGGCTCCAGCGCATTGGTGGGCTGGGACCATGGCAGCAGCGTGGGGCTGGAATGGACTGTGGGCGACGACGGCCATGCAGAGTTGGAGCGAGCACGTGCCCAGGACAACAATGGCAGTTGTATGCTTGTCCCAGGTTGTCCCACACAACAATGATGCGTATATCTACATACACAGCGCTGAGTGGTGGGTGGGCCAGACGCCAAAAAAAAGTTGGTGTGCCTACAATCAGTGTCCAATTTCGTGCCTCCTGAGCAAGTTTCACTTTTTTCCCCGAGGAAACTGGTTCTTGCTGATGTGGGGTGGTGGGTCGGCCACAGCTGACCAGGGGCCCCCAATCCCCCCGCAATGAAGGCAGTGTGAAGGCAGGCGCAGCAGGACCACAGTGGTGGGTCCACACTTGCCCTTTTGAGCCCCCCCGGAAGTCCATAAGCAATGGCCCTGCACATACACGTATTCTCTCTATCTTGGGCGCTGTTGTGACGGTCTGTACGCTAGTGCGGCGTGGCGGCCCAATACGTTGCCGCGGGTCTCCCAACATGGGGAACGCTCGTCCCCGCTGGTCCTGCCAAGCGCTAGCGCTAAGTCCGCAGCCGTCGTGTGGCAAGCGCAACTCGGGCCTCATGCGGACATGGCACCCGGACCCATTTGCAGCCCCGATCTCTGTCTTTGCCCCCCCCCCCCCCCCGTGCTCGCTATGGTAGCACATTTGTATCATACCAATGATCTTGTGGAACTGCCGGACATTGCTGCATATGCATACCAGGACGTGCATGTGTAGAGCGCTTTGAGACCTGCTTGCGCCCTGTGCTCGCAGGACCTGACGACCCCCTGCAGCCTCTTCTGCTTCGGCCTCGGCACCGGAGTTGATGCGCGGACGCTGCGGGAGCTGGCGGGCGTCGGCAATGGCATGTACTACCACATCAAGAGCTCTCAGGAGATCGCCCCGGCCTTCGCCGACTGCCTCGGGGGGCTGCTGTCCGTCGTGGCGCAGGACGTCCGGCTGACGCTGGAGGTTCGCAAGGGCTGTGCCCTCCGCAAGCTCTGGACGCCGTACGCAAACCACCTGACTACCTCGTCCGCCTGGGTCCAGATCCCGGACCTGTACAGTGAAGAGGAGCGCGACATCCTCGTGGAGATCGCGGTCGCTGCGCTAGAGCCGGGCGTGGTTGTCCCGGAGGCCAAGCCCATCGTGGAGTGGAGCGTGCAGTACGTCAACGCGGTCACCGGGCAGACTGATGCTGTGCAGGCGCCGGCGCTGCTCAGCCGCCCGGTGGTCGCCCGCGTCCAACCGCGGCCAGTGGAGCTGGACGAGCAGCGGAACCGCGTATTATGTGCAGGGCACCTGGAGTCGGCACGCTCGCTGGCGGACTCCGGCAAACTGGATGAGGCAAGGGCGGTGCTGGAGGCGGCGGCGGCGGCCATCGAGAGCTCCCCGAGCGCCTCTGAGGCGTACTGCGTTGGCCTGCGCGACGACCTGAAGGAGTGCATCAGCCAAATGTCGGACAATGTCACGTACACGACGACCGGGACGCATACAATGTCGAACCTCGACTCCTGCCACTCATACCAGCGGAGCTGCGGCGTGGGGGACAGGTACGTGGGGTACAGACCTTTGCGTGTCTGAGGGTGGCTGGCTGTGTTGGCCCCGTTTTTCTAGAGAGCTGGGTCCTAGGCTTGCTCAGTGCATACGGAATCGCTGTGGAAGAAGAACGACCCTTATTGGAGATGCCTAAATGACGCACTGGCAATGGTCCTAAACATTTAGGACACCATCCCCCAAAAAATGTTGAAAAACGGCTCATTTTTACCTCAAACTGGACCACTGCATGGCGCCATGGCATGGGAGACACCTCGTTGAACACCCATTTACAATCATTTGATAGCCCAATCGCTGTGGCACATGACACACTCGTGATTGTCTTGAACGTTTCGGACGATCATCCTGAAAATGGGCTGAAAACGGTGTTCTTGGTGACAAAATTGGCCGTCAAATGGGCTAGATGGCTCGAAATCCCACGAAATTTGGTTCAGGTGATGCACATTTGCTCTGCCATGCTGTCCCCAAAAAGAACTTTTACCTGTCTGCTGCTGCTTGCCGCTGGCTGCTGCTGCTCCTGCTGCTGCTACTTGCCACTGCTGAAATATTTTCCCCATCTTGGACCCCAAAAAGGGTTGTAAAATTTCAACTGAGAGGCTTGTAATCAAGAGTTACTAGGACCGAGCTGGGTCCTAGTCTTAGTCGTTGCATAGGAAATTGGTGTGGAAGAAGAACGGCCCTCATTGGAGATGCCTACATGACACACTGGTGGTCTTCCCCACCGTTGAGGACAATCATCCTGAAAACGGGCTGCAAAAAGGCTCATTTTTACCTCAAAATAGACCATGGCATGGCACTACGGCGTGAGAGACGCCTCATTGAACACTCCTTTGCAATCATTTGATCGCACAATTGCTATGGAAGAAGAACAGCCCTCGTTGGAGACCCCTACATGATGCACTGGTGATCGTCCTGAACTTTCAGGATGACTGTTGTGAAAACTGGCTGAAAACAAGCATTTGTGGACAAAAATCGGCCATAAAACGCCCTCGACGGCTCGAAATCAAACAACACTCATTGTAGGTGACCATTTACACATCTTACTGCAAAAAAACTTACACGGCTTGACGATTTTTTTTTTGGACGCGAGTTACATTTTTCACGGCAATCAAGATTGTCCCGGTGTGGCAAGGGGGGGGGATCAACTAAGGGCATGTTGATAATGGGGTGCGTTATGGCAGCCATTTTGGAGGGATGGAGGCGCACGTGAGCCACAAGCATGTGCAGATTCACCACCTTCTTTGAAGGGGGGGGGGGGGCGTCGTGACTAGGGCCGAAAGGGCAAGAGGGCACTGCTGAGCCACACACAAGTGCTGATGATCAGCTTCCGGGATTTGCCAACAGCCCTTCCACTCTGGGGTATTCATAAAAGGCCAAGTAGCACAGGGTTCCAAAAGCTGCGGAAACAACACCTGCTGTTGCTGTGACAAGGGCGTTGCTCTCCCATGGGGCAGGGGGGTTGGGAGGGGGAGGTTGGTATGGGTCAGGGTTGATGGTCAGCCTCTGGCATCTCAATCCAGCAAACTCTCGGTGCCAAATCTCCGACACGGACCTGTTTTTTTTGTCAGAGCAACACTTGGTGAAATTTTGGGTCTTTTAGTGTTGCTCTCGCAAGGGGTGGGGGTGTAGCCCCCCTCCCCCCTCCCCGGGCTCCAAGATAGTGCAGCAGGTTTTGATGTAGGCCTAACTGAGGGCGGAGTCTCCGAGGCCAACCACCGGCAGTCAGCTGCCAAATGGTGACATCCTGGTTTACCACCAACCGCTGTCTCGTAACTGCCAACTGCTGTCGCTCCAACTGCTATCAGGAGGCCGTCAACTGCTGTCAGTGACGCACGACCGCAGCTGGTGGCTGGCCCAGCGCTGTGGGCCAATCCTCGGCGCATGCTTTTGTTTGTTTTTTTCTTTGTGAAGCGTCACGGTACATTGTTTTTTCTTCCCTTCGGCTGGTTCCAATGGGACTTCTGCTCCCACGAACTCTGCGCCATGCAAACCACCTGCACGCACACAACCAGACACCACATCGGGTGGTGCCCAGTGCACACCCATGCCCTTCAAAGGGAAGTCGGGTTTTCAACTGGGGGGAGGGGGGGGTTTGGGAAAAGGGCTCAATGACAGGACCATTAATCAGTTTTCAATGAACTCTGGCGCCAAATGCGGGGAAATTTTTTTTGGGCATTGAATATGGTCAATTTTTTCGCCACGCAAAGGATGACTTTTCTGCACCCCCTTTTCAAGTTTTTTTTGGCCAAATTTTCGGTCGGGTCACCTCCAGGGGTCAGTCTCAGTAGCATTTTTGGGGGGGCGTCAATTGAGCCCTTATTCCGGGGGGGTCTAGCCAGAGAGCTATATCGACCCCGCCCCCTCCCCCCCCCCCCGGAAGTTGAAAGCCCGCCCACCCCATTCCTTCTCCCTCAGGTATGTCACGCGGACGAAGTCGTCCATGATCCTCGAGTCAGCAGAGGCGTGCGCGCCGCAGGGCCTCGATCCAACCAGACTGCCTCCGCCACGAAGGCCATCGGTGGTCATGAAATGTGTCCAGATGTGCCGACATATGATGCAGTCCAAAGCGGAAGGGACCCTGCACCGGGGCACCACCTCTGCCTACATCGTCCAGTCTCAGCCGCGCTAAGGGCTGCCCTGTCTCCCCCCCACCACAGCCACGAGTGCCCACTGCCGCCACCACGTGCAGCCGCCCGCTGCTGGATGCAAGAGGCAATCTCGGGCTATGTCGGATGCCAGCACACCTCATCTTTCACCGGAAATTTAGCGTATTTTCGCCGGATCCGGATCCGGAAAAAACCTATAATTCTGGGATTCCGAAATCTTGGTTCCCTCCGATTTTGAATTTTTCTCTCACGTGGTGTTCTGCTGGATCTGGTGAAAGTTATTTCCAGTCACAAATGCGGGTCCAGGCCGGCCAATTATTGTTTGTCGCTGTAGTTTAGCCCAAACCGTCCATTTGGTTTCACGCAAGCGGCTCCGGCGTATGCCAGCCAACTTTCCGAAGTTCAAGCGCGAGACCTGCCGGATCAAGAGGGAGCGTGTTACTTTGTGATACCCCCCTTGCATCCTCAAACACCCACCATCGAATGCGCACGTATCGCCCGTCGCTCACTTCAGCAACGTTCGCTGTGCCTCCTGGGCAGCCTCGAGCCCAGTGTGCTGGCGGCCGAGGCGTTGCCCTGTCTTGCCCCGTGGCTCCTCAAGGCCCCCAAGCAATCCTTTGCAATCGGCCTCACAGATTTTCCGCGTCCTCCTCCATCCCCCGCCCCCCCCGTTCATCCTCGACAAGTGGTTCTCTACATCCTGCACTGCTGTCGATACATTTTTGTACAAATTGACCTACCAATCGCATGAGCCAGGGAACTGCGGTTCATTGGCTTCATTCACTCTTCCTTTGTACACTACCACCGAGGCTACGGCTTGGAGCCCGGAGACCGCTCTATTCTCAGAACGCTATCCGCAAGCCCGGAGACCGCTCCATTCTCAGAACTCTATCTGCATATTCTGGTCCCAAGACGTACTAACCCCATGAGCCTCTGCTCTGTTGCCCTCAGGGGCCCCTACTCCGTTGCAGGCTATCAGCTGCGGGCGCAGCGCTTCGTTACTGCCGGTCGTATTGAGCGAGCCTGTCATGCGATGACCTCCTCTGAACACACGACACTTTGTGATCTGTGGGATCAGAGCGGGTGTCCCATGACCGCACGCCGCACGAACGGGTTTGCTGATTCCTGGATCCGTGTCCAAAGCCTCAGCAGAGGCGGCCCTAGACACGGGATCGGGACTGTGGCCCAGTGTTTGTTCCCTACGCCGGGCAGGGGCGTCCTGCTTCTGTTTGAGCGATGGGCACGGGCCTCCCCTGTGTTTATTCGTTGGCGTGTGGATTGCACGCCTGCGGGGCCGCTGCGTACAACTATCGTGTATTTCAGGTTTGCCTTGGTATTGTGCTTCGCTTGTGTCATGCGGGCACTGTCTGTGCCCTTGCCCATCTGCCTGAAGACGCTGGGCGCATTTCTGAGCGCCCGCGTGCCCCAGTGGCCCGGGCGCGTCCTGAACGCCTGCCGTCTGGTTGGCATAGGGGTTTGTAGGGGATGCGGAGCGTGCGGGGGGCGGATTTGGGTTGGGCTGGGTTAGGTCAATGCCTCTCTTGGTCGCCCTCGTCCCACGGTCCGGGTTGCCTTCCCTGCGGGACTCAACTCCGTGCGGTGTACCCGGGCGTCCGGTTGCAAGGCCTGCCGGACTGCTGACAGCCCCCAGACCCCGCAGTGGTACTCGTGGGTGGGAGATACCGCCGTGCCTGTGTGTGTCCTGGAAAGCGAGAACCATCCTCTGGGGCGCACCGTGCGCTGTGCAAAAAGTCAGCTGTTTTCCACCACTGGTAGCCACGCGGGTCCCAGGGTCCTGAATTCTGCACCCCCGATGCTGTTTTGAATTGATCATGCATCCTTCTGTAATTGGGTGGTTTTCAGGGGTGTTCCCGGGATGAACAATGAAATAATTGGCGCTGTGCGAAAACGCCCCCTCTTGCAGGGTACCGTCGGGTCCTGTACCCCTTGTTCTCACCTGTGCAAGAGGGCAGTGGCGAGGTAGTGGGATCTTTGGGGGGCAGCGGGGGGACATGGTGGCACACCTGCTCGCTCCACAGTTGGTTGTTGTCAGGGTTGTGTGTGCCTGGTGCTGAGCCCTCCGGGGGGGATGTGGGCCTGATTGTACAAGGGGTTGGCCGTCAAAAACCATATGTTGGGGTATGCTACGCGAACAACCCCCCAAAAGGGGGGTATACGACGCCCGCGCCTACGCTTCATCTAACAACCTCTCTTCGAGGTGAGGTCTACTGAAAGATGAGGTGTGGTGGCATCCGACATAACCCTAGGTCGCTCTACACATTGACTTCCAAGACTTCCACGTTTATGTACTGATTCATCTTTTGAGTAGGGAAACTTTTACGTGTGGATAGGTGGGTTGGTTGTCCACCTACTGGGTTGGTGGTGAAGGGGGCAGTTAAAAAAAATGCGAGAGGTGGGGAGCGCGCTCATGATGCCACCATGACAATGTCCCCATGTTGGAAGTGCCCCACCCACTGGCAGCCGGCATTTTGCCTCCCCACGGGAGAGGAGGAGGGGGAACAGCCCCCGGAACACCCCCCCCCCCCCCCACATGGAGAGGTCATTCTAGTGTGGTGCCCTCTGGCCCCCTCATCTACGCATCCACCTGCCCAGAGTACACCCCAGGCTGTGGGGAGCCGGACCCAGCCCACTTGGCAGCACCAAGTGTGCCAGATGGCAGTAAACGACTGTGGGTCCAAACCCACCCGGGTCCCGGGTCCCAACTCCGGGTACCCCCACTCGCCCCCCCCCCCCCCCCATATGGCCCCTTGCCAGTGAGGACTTAGCCGTTTTCGCGCTGGATAGGCTGTTTAGTGGCACGTGAAAGTTTTTTGAAATTCGATTTTTCATGAAACCCTTCCGTTGCCTCTAGGATTGGTTTGGGTGATCATTTGGTGACAATACGGGTACTTGAGCACCCATGGGGACCCACGTAGTGGTCGCTAGGCCTATGTAGCCCGTGCCATGGGCCCTCCGAAAGCCCCAAAATTGCTGTTGCGTAGGCTGTTTAGTGACACTTGAAAATCACCTCGCAGAGGTTGTTAGATCAAGGCTAGGCAAGCCCGTATATAGGGGGAAACACTAGATACCCCCCCTTTTGGGCCTATTTGGGGCTATTCGCGTACCCTACCTCAAGGGGTTGAACCGGTAGTTTAACCCCTTGTAAAATCATTATTTTGTCCAATAAACGCATCCCTCAATGAGTTTTTGGTCCAGACCCCCCTAGATCCCCCCCACTTGAAACCCACTTTTTTGAGGTTTTGAGGGAGGTGTGGGGGGGTCAAAAATGTTGAAAAAATGACCCCCCCCTTTTTTGGGTCGAAAATCATGAATCAGGGAATGCCATGCACGCAGTGCGCACGCAGTGCGCACGCAGTGCGCACGCAGTGCGAAGTTTTGGATGTCGGCAAATACTCGAACCCTAGTTTTGGCCCCTTTTCACAAGTTTTTTGTTCCGTACCAGGGTTTTTTTGGCTCCCCAAGCATTTAGGATGTGGCACCAAAACCTTGGTCGACTTCAAGGTGATTCTCGAACCGAGATGCTCAAGATCATCGATCGGTATGGCCGCGTCCACAACTGCAGAGAAGTCAACGTGGTCATCGTCGCTCGAAGGCTCTCGATCGCCGATACTCGATGGTGGCGAGTCGACACCAGGACCGGACAGTTCTTCTTCGACGATGCTGTTGGTTATAACTACAACCAGAAGTATCGATGGACACCTGGCCAACCCTATGGTATTGACACCTTTCAGTCTTCCCCCTATTAAACAGGTGACAAGTATTCTTGGGTGAGTATCCTAGCCTCTGCGTGCGCAATATGCACGCAGTGCGCACGCAGTGCAAACACTTAGCCTCAATTGTTTTTTTCGGTTTTGAGCCGAAAAAGTGTTTCCGGGTCCCAACTCCATGGGGTTTGTACGGGGCGAAGTGGGACGAGCGCTTGTGCAGCTTATGCACAGCCTTTTTTGCTGTGTTGGCGGTTTGGGCAACCTCGGTGACCCCGTGGTACCCACTCTGAGGGGTGTGAGTGGGGATGTTGTGACAGTATATGCCTACTAGGATACGAAAGGACGTTTTTTGCAGTCTGTAGCCTTGCAGAGGGCCGGTCAAAATCCGTGCCAAAGACGCGAAATGACTGTTTCCACCAATAATGGCTTACATGAGTGAATGGGCCGGCCCACAACCTGCTCATTGAGTTTTTCACCTTGGACAGCTCAACAATTGAATTTTCCGAAACTTATTTTTTTGATACCTTGATCACCTAAAATGACCATATGAGGTATGTAAAGCATGTTTTAGACTGTATTTATTCGTTTTTCACCCTATTTGGGTATTGGCCGCGGGGGGGGGGGGGGGGCTCCCAAGGGATTGGTGCACAACGTGCTTCTGCAGTTTTTTACCCTTGGCAGCTGGAAAATGGAAGTTTTCGAAACTTATTTTTTTTGATATTGTGATCACCTAAAATGACCATCCAAGGTATGTAAAGCATGTTTTAGGCTGTATTTATTCGTTTTTCACCCTATTTAGATATTGGGCGTGCGGGGGGGAGGGGGGGGTCTCCCAAGGGATTGGTGCACAACCTGCTTATGCAATTTTTCACCCTGGGCAGCTCAAAAATGGAAGTTTTCGAAACTTCTTTTTTTGATACCGTGATCACCTAAAATGACCATCCAAGGTATGTAAAGCATGTTTCAGGCCGTATTCATGTGTTTTTCACCCTATTTGGGTATCGGGCACGCGTGTGGGGGGGGGTCTCCCAAGGGATTGGTGCACAACCTGCTTATGCAATTTTTCACCTTGGGCAGCTCACAAATTGAAGTTTCCGAAACTTATTTTTTTGATACCTTGATCACCTGAAATGACCATCCAAGGTATGTAAAGTATGTTTGAGGCCGTATCTATGTTGTTTTTACCCTATTTTGGGTGTGTTGCTTCGGGTAGATTCTCTGCGAGGTGGACTTGCTGAAGGCAATATAACTTTTTGTGACCACTCATATTGTGACCACTCACAATGATGAAATATCCTATGTAAAGCATGTTTTAGACCCTCTTTGTGTGTTTTTCAGTCCCTCCTGGCCGCTGTGCAGGCACAGGCGGGGGGCCAGTAGGGGACGCCACGGGCGCCTGAACTCGACTTGGCCCACCTCCCCGCCCCTCTGCCTCTGTACATAGACCAGTGGACGTTAATCGACGAATGCCCTCTTTGTGTGTTTTTCACCCTATTTGCGTGTTGGGGGGCGGGGGGGGGGGGGGGGGGGCTCCCAAGGGGGATGGGGCACAACCTGCTTATGCAATTTTCCAGCCTCGGCAGGTCAAAAATGGAAATTTCGGAAACTGATTTTTTTGATATTATGACCATCCAAAATGATGAAATATCCTATGTAAAGCATGTTTTAGCCCCTTGAGATTAAGGTTTGTACGTGTTCAACCTCTTATTATACATGTTTCTACATGTTTTTTGTGTGTTGGTGTACCAATTCGTTGGTTAGTCATTGACTTAGTCAGTCATTGTCTCAAGGTAACTAGCTGTGTGACAGCCATCCTACACCGTTTTCGTTTTGAATGGTCCTCATACATTACGTATTGCAACTGGCATGACAACTGTATGTTCAAAGTCCTAAAATCCGGCTTCAACAGATTCGGCGAAAAACAATAGTTGTGGGGAATGATTGTCGGTGAAGTACCAACGGGCATACCTTTTTAGCCTTTATGGCACACACACCCCTCCCCAGCCCCTTGTGTCCACACAATAGCCTGTGCAAACATCATCAGGCTGTTGTTTCCACGATTTGTTTGGGGACCATCGGCGGTTCCTTACTCTGGCTATATACCGCAGCCATTGATGGTGTAGTGCATGTTCTGCCGGTGATTACAGTGGCACCTTGTACTTGATGAGGGAATCAGTGGATGACACATGCAGTCTGGCTTCCCTAGTTTCCCCACAGCGAACCCCAAGGCCAGTCCGTGTGCTCTTGTACTGCACATGTCCAAAATCCCTGAAATGGTCTGTAGTGTGTGGACTGTGGTCTCTAGTCTGTGGACTGTGGTCTGTGGACTATGGGCTGTGGTTTGTGGTTTGTGGTCTGTGACCTGTGGTGGGTGATCTGTGTTCAGTAGTTGGTGGTGCCCTGTGGTCTGCGGTCTGCGACCTGTGGTCTGTAGTCTGTGGTCTGTGGTCTGAGTTCTGTGTGCCATGGCACTGAAGGTGAACGCCTGGGCAGCTGCGCACAGGCACTGCAACGACAGACCGACAGCGACAGGGGTGGGGACTGCCCTGTGTTCTCCGTTGTCTGTTTCCCAGGAACAGAATGTCCCTCTCCAGCCACACTTCTTTGGCCAAAGCAATGATTGTGCTGCTCCTGCTGGGATTGACCCTCTACCCTTCCCTCTCCCAAGCGGTGCTGCTCAAGGGCCAGCTGTCCATCTCGATCAAGTCTGGGTCCTTCAAAGGGCCGAATGATCTGAGGATCCACGTGTTCCTTGATGGGCAGGAGGTTGGGAGGACGGATCAGAGCGACGGCTTTTCCCCGTCTTGGGACGCAACCATTCAGCGTGCAGTGGACGGCGACTACAAGACGCTGACGTTCGCCGCAATGGACGAAGACACATTTTCGTGGGACGACAAACTGGGGTCCTCCGACTTGGCCCTTGACAACCTCCCGTACAGCGGAGACCTTGACATGGTCGACAGCCAGGGGGCCTCCATCGGACGCCTCAGCGTCGCCGTGACGCTTGGGCCCTCCATCTGACGCCTCAGCGTCGCCGTGACGCTGCAAAGCGATGCTTGAGCTGCGCCAAATTACTACGTCTGCCCACATGCAGAGCTGAGGGGAAAGCGGTGCACCGCTGCTAGCAGCAGCAGTACACAGCAGTCACACAACTTAGTGATATGTAGCAGTACGCAGCATTTTGTGCAAAGTCCTACACAACTCTTCAAACGATGTGATTTGTGGCCCCTGATGTGGCTTGGGTACTTGGCGGGCTGGTCACGCCCCAACTGACCCCCATTGCATGTCACGTTTTGCATATATACGCCTCAACCCTTGCCCCAACCCCTACCCCTACTCCCAACCCACCTTCACCACCTGTCCCCATTCCCAGCCCCTCCCCTATCCCCATCCCCCCGTTCCGGCCCAACCCCCCACCCTGTCCCTACCCCCAACCCCCGCCCCAACCTGCACCCAACCCCCTCGTGCCATGGGCGTATGCCAGGCTGTCAAAGGGGACTCCAGTCAACTTAGGGATGCTACAGACAAGGTTCCCGCTTCTGCTGCAACACCCCTCGCGCCCTTCCTCCCCTCGGGCCTCACCTGCGATCCCCACGATTCTTTCCTGCGTCTGCGGTTGGCTGCTGTTGCGGAGGCCCGGACCATTGAGAGCCGCAGTGATGTCTGTGCCATGCCTTGGTGAATGACATTTTTGTGGAAGATAATGTCAATGGTGTTCAGCCTCCTTTTTGCGTCTTTTGTGACGTGTGTGATCCCAAGAGTGTGCGTTTGGAGTACTATGCCCTTGCGTTCATGCACAACACACGCTCGAGTTGGTCAAACTGCTTTGAAATGTGCGCGAATGCATGAAAGTTAATGTCCTCCGTGCCCTCGCCGCCGTTTGTGCCGCACGTGACACCGCTCGCCTTTCGAAGGTCTGCACACTTTGAGCGGGTACACAGGGGTCCATTCTTTTCTGGACTCCTCCAGTGTCTACTACTGCTCTGGACACGCCGCATCCGTGCGAAGCTGTAGGTCACAAGGCAAAGACTGTACATTGCTCCTGGACTGCATGCCTATGTGCGCCGGGACAGCCCCTATTGGGGGGGGTTTCCGCACACGCCTTGCAAAGGCATGGTGTGGCACGCAAGAACGCTGATGGAGCCTTCAATGTGATTTGTGGCCAATATGTGAGTTACGCTTTGGTGACTGCCGCGCAAAGGTGTTTGGCGAAGTGGTGCTTGTGCGTGCTGCGTGCGCGCGACTTCCGGGTTCGGTTCCTGGGGGAGGGTGCACTGGTTGTATCGCGGCCAAACCGCGACAAAGGCTGGAAGGTCCGAGGACTTCCCTGTGCAGAGCGGAGGGCGAAGCCAATTTGGTGATTATCATGCGATGCCTGTGCGCGCACCACGTAGTGCCATGTGCTTCAACGAGGCAGCGCAAGCACTGACCGGAAGTGACGTCTGATCGATAAATCCGCAATTGTTATGCAACCTAACAGATCTGAGTATGTGGTATATTGTGTCTAATTGTATAGTCCTGCAGTAACGACCACAATTGAAGGGGATTGCAGGTGACACCAATGGATTCTGTGCTGATGGTGCTGATGAGCGGATGGTGTCACAAAAACAAAAAAAGCATATGGGCCCTCCATATGTCCTGCTATCAATATGAATTAGACCGTCAGGCTGGTGACAACTTGACAACGGGTATGCCGGTTGATACTTCCGGGTGTACACACGTGTTCGTCTTTTAAGGAGGAATCCTTCACTTGTTGTTGTTGGGGGAGGGGGCATAAATGCGGTGTGGGTACACTGGGGTTGGGGGTTGGGAGGGCTTTAAATTGCCTCTTGGGGGCTGTGCACAGTGCCCATTAGTTGAGTGACCCTACTGGGGGGGCGCACTGTGCACTGTGCGCACGCTGTGCCCGCGTTGTGCGATTAGTCGGCTGTTTTTCACCACCGGTAGCCACGGATCCCAGGGTCCTGAATTCTGCACCCTACACCCCCTGCTCGTGCACCAGGGATTTTATTTTTTTTGTAGTCTGATGCTTGCCACGGGTCCCAGGGTCCTGAAGTCTCATGCTTTTTTGAATTGATCGTGCATCCTTCTGTAGGTGGGTGGTTTTCAGGGGTGTTCCCGGGATAGACAACTTAATAATTGGCGCTGTGCTTGCGCTGTGCCCACGCTGTGCGAAAAGCCCCCCCTGGGACCAGCTAGAAGACCATCCAACCCCCAAATCCGGCATGCACAAGCAGCAAGTTGTGGCTAAGGAAATGCAGCCCCGGCCCCAACACAGGGCTGTCAGGGGCCCACATTTCAGAGAGCGGCACATCAAGCGCTGTGCACAAACTAGGCTGTAGTGTGAGCATTTGGTAAGACCTAGTACGCGCTCTAGTAAAATCTACGGAACAAATACGAAGGTTTTGCCAAAATATTTAATTCACAGCGCAATTGGGGTCTAATTTTGTGCAAACGCAACAAAATTAGTCACCAAAAAAAAATAATTTACGTTTCGACCAACAAGCCACAAACATGGCTGAAATTTCGCAAAATTAGACAATAAATTAATTAATTATGACCATGACTAGGGGTGTCTCATCAGTTTGTGTTGTGCCTGATCACTGTTTGTGGCACTCTTTATTTCCCGTGTCATATTCTGTTCATAGACATGTTCACTCTCCACAAAATTTTTTTTTCCATTTTTGGGGAGTAAAACCTAGTAAAAATATTTTACTAGGTTTTTTTACCAAGTTTTACTGGAAAGCCAATGGTTTTACTAGGTTTTACCAGAAAACGAAAAGAACCAAATTTTCTCCACATGCCAGTCATAGTGCAATATGTACACTTGCCGGCACCCTATAGCAACCTTAATCATGCACTTTGTGTGGCCACCAATTAGAGGGACTCAGCCTGTATGGTGGGCCGCCTATGCAAAAGATCTGGCCAATATTATAGCAGACCGAAACATTCCACCCCTTTGGCACTCAAAAAGGGTGGGAATCTCCTGGCACGATGGCCAGCAGGGAGGCCCACGGCGCCTATGCCCACGCCCCCCCACATGTCCATCGGTCTGCCACCATGGGCCATCCCTACCCCCTCGGAGCAGCCCAGCTGTGTCCATTGCGGTGGATTTTTGGGCAGTTGACGCTGGATTGCGATGGATTTGAAAAGTGTGACACTGGATTTACTTCTGCCCCTATGGAGTTTGCTATTGTATTGGCCTTTGATACAGGGCCTGTCATTGCGCATTGTCTTTATGTAACCACGGCCGTGGTGGGGCGGGATGGGCTCCACTAGGGACGGGGACAGCGCCTGATCAGCCTGGTGGGTCCGGGAAGAGGTGGTTCCCAGGTCCCGCAGCACAGGCCCGGGCAAGGGTGGAAGGAAGCGGTGCAGCCCCCTCCCCAAACTGGGGTGCAGAACGAGGTCAGTGATAGCTCCACTCCCGGACACCGGCCAGGCAGGGGGGCTCAGGTCTCACTGGCGCTGGGTGGCTGCCTGTGGGACATGGGGGAGCAGATAAATTCCAACAGGTGATCCCTGCCCCGGATCTCCCAAATCCCCATTCTGCATGTTAGCCTGGGGTGGCCACCACACCGCACCCCCAGTTTCACCACCACACTGTAGTGAGGTACGCACAGCATAGCGCAACACAGCACAACACAGCACAGCACACTACAGCACATTACAACAGCACAGCACATTACAACAGCACAGCACAGCACAGCACAGCACAGCACAGCATAGTACAGCACAGCACAGCACAAAATAGGCACAGCACGAGCACGATCGTTGTTTCCACCCTCTCCTTGGGCGACCCGTGGTCCCCTCACCTCGGCTTCTCTGTGCCTTGCCCGTGCCTCCTTCCTCAAGGCTAGCTCCTGTGACCCAGTACTCTGCACACTCTACCCCACCCGTTCTCTCTCCTCACATCTCCTCACTCAACTTGCGGAAACACTGCAACAAACCAAACAGCTCAGGGGAGGCAGTGAACCATAAAACAAATGGATGAAACATGGGCATAGGCAAGCACCAGTTACTGAATGACCTGCAAGGCTCCACAACCCATTCCACAGCTGTACATACGTGACAAGTATGGATGTATGGGAAACAAACAAGGGAAAGGAGAAAAGGGGGTCAGGGCCCAAGGATGACGTGTGGCAGCACCTTTGGCCCCGCTCCATTTTCAATTGTCTGAGTGTGGGTGAGAGTGTGCATTGTTGTCGAAACAGAGAAGCCTAGGGAAATGTGGGGAACAAGGGGGGGGGGTGGCAAGTAGTAACTGGATGGAATGGAATTGGAGGGGAGGGGGGGTAGAACTGGATTGCTTTGTGCAAAAGGTCTCTTGCATTGGCCGGCAGTAAGGACTGCGTGCTCCACGTGACCTATTTGCCAGCAAGGAATATGTTGATGGGGGGGCGGCTCCTATGATAGCTTTCTGTCGGATTGGATTAAGTTTCTCTCTCTTGGGGCAGCCCTTGGCATGGTGGGCGCACAGTGCAACTATTTGGGTGTGTGGCCCTACTAGAAACCCATACTTTGTGATACTAGGGGCATAATTGGTGTTTCACAATAGGTTTTTGGTGTGTCTTGTGCATTGTGATATGGTGATTCTAGATTTCCACCCAATTTTCACCCATTTTCACCGACTTTCACCCTTTTTTCACACACTTTCCCTCATTTTAGTTGCATTTTCTGTGATTTCTGTCCACTACCGGTATGTTTGCATGCCTGTACCCCCCCCCCCCTCTTGTATAAGCCACGCCCTTGTCCAAGCTACAGTAGGCGTAGGGACCGTATTAATTTGGGACCTACTTTTAATTCGGTACCAAACGTAGTGCAGCCACATAAGACATGGGTTTGGTGACGGATTTGCGAGTCACATAGAGTCATGGACACATTTGTTGTGAGTGTTTGTCCACTTGACCCAGATAGCTCTGATTTTGGGGATGTTTGTGCATTATATGCCCCTTTTTGCACCAGCTCACCATGCAATCCTCTCTTTTTGAACGTGAGGTCCGGTGTTGGTAGTTGTATGTGTCGCGCGCAAGCTACGCCCGTGTCCAAGCTACAGTAGGCGTAGGGACCGTATTAATTTGGGATTTTGGCGTAGCTTATACAAGGGGGGAGCGGGGTAAGGGATGCTCTAACCTCATGATCCAACAAACCCAAAAGTTGGCAAGCTTTGGAAGTTAGCATTTGAGGGCATGTTTAGAGTGGTAAGTGGGCTTTCAGTTGATGCCGAACAAAGGATGTCAAGAAGTTGGCATTGAAGGACCTACAAGAAGGCTTGTTCAGAATTGGCAAGTGGGCTTTCCTTTGCTCCCAAACAAAGGATGTGACGAAGGTTCATGGCCTTTTCCATTTTGCATGATGTCTTATGGGAAGGGAAGGTGTCTTGCAACTGTGGCCAGCTAGGGTAGCTCAAGTGGCATCATTTTGACGGCGTTCAGAAAGGGTGCCTATGGCTCTTCACAAGAGGGGTTTTAGTCTAAAAGTAGCACACAGTGCAAGGGTTCCCCCTCTCGTGCAAGGGTTCCCCCTCTGTTAGTCGTATGGGAACCCCTCCTCAAGTTTGCAGACGTATTCTTACAGTTTCATCAGGCACTAGCTAATCTCCTTACTCCTCCCAAACCGTAACTTCCCAGGCATTTCTTTTCATATGACATTGCACATTTAAGAGAGGGCGATGACTCCGAATCCTCCAAAGCCGAAAGAGTTCAAGGGCCACACAGACCGTGTCTGCAGCATCTGCGTCGCAGGGGAGGCCGAGGCTGCATTACTGTACACCGGAAGCGAAGATGGCACCGTGCGTTCGTGGAATATCGACACATGCGAAATGAAGAAGGAGTACAAGGGACACAAAGGTGCCGTCAGCAGCATTTTTGTCTCTGAGGACAACCTTTTGAGTGCCTCTGCTGACAAAACTGTAATCCACTGGAACTTGGCTGGAGAAGTGCAGAAGGTGCCCCTAGGGATGCGTTTGAGGGGGCGGGAGGCTGAAGGGTGTCAAAAGAGGTTGCCCAAGTGCCGCTGGTGGGTGGAGGGGTCTGCCGGCATGACAACTTGGTTGATGCACTGTCACCGTTGTGCTGTGCTCCAGATATAGATGCTTTCTGGTGTCACTTGTTCTCAGCAGTGCCCCTCTGATGAGCGACACTATCCCTTGCTGTTCACAAGATACCACAGATTTGGACGATACCACGGGTGTTTGAGCTGCTCAAGCAGACTGCGCACCATGCCCTTATGCCCCGGGCACTCACTGGCCAAGTAGGTCACAGCTTAAGGTACCCCCCCCCCCCTTGTATAAGCCACGCCCTTGTCCAAGCTACAGTAGGCGTAGGGACCGTATTAATTTGGGACCTAATTTTAATTCGGTACCAAACGTAGTGCAATCACATAAGACATGGGTTTGGTGACGGATTTGCGAGTCACATAGAGTCATGGACACATTTGTTGTGAGTGTTTGTCCACTTGACCCAGATAGCTCTGATTTTGGGGATGTTTGTGCATTATATGCCCCTTTTTGCACCAGCTCACCATGCAATCCTCTCTTTTTGAACGTGGGTGCCCGGTGTTGGTAGTTGTATGTGTCGCGCGCAAGCTACGCCCGTGTCCAAGCTACAGTAGGCGTAGGGGCCGTATTAATTTGGGATTTTGGCGTAGCTTATACAAGGGGGGGGCGGGGTACCTGAAGGTGGAAACCACAGCCCAGAACTGCTGGGCACAATGGTGAATTGCCATGGGCATCAAAGAACTGCCACAGAGCGAAGTGACATCATCTGCGGCGGGGCAATTGGCAATTGGCGCGCGCACGCACACACACTGTAGGACAGTGAAGTCATGGTTTCGCAGATGATGCAGGAGCCGAGGCTGTTGGACCTCGCAGTTGGCGCATGATTTGAAGGTTTTGGGCGTCACACACACGCAAACACACACACACACACACAGGTGCATGTCTTCTGTCGTGTTGAAAGGGAGGAAAGGCCGCAGAGAGGTGACGTATGTTAACGAATGCTTTGGAGTCGTTGGAACGAAATTGGGGGTCACACACGCACGCACGCACGCACACACACACACACACACACACACCTCCTGCAGGGCGGAACACTGAACTCATGGTGTGCAGTAGTGCTAGGAACGTAGGCCTGTTGAATCTCGCAGTTTGAGCATGAATGGAATGAATACCCTGGCACACACACATCCGGATTGTTGAACCTCGCAGTTTGTGCATGATTGGAATTGTTACCTTGGCACACACGTCCGGTAGCAATAGCTGGCCCCAACCCGGCGGCAGATTGTTTTCCTTTTCTTTTTTTCGAAAGGGCTTCGTGACCCGGTGCAATCCCCTCCCCTTCCCTCGTGTCTCCTGTCGGGAGAGTGTCGTGGCCGGTCTGTGGGGAGCGGTTGGGCACGCGCACATTCAATGTGTGTCTTGTTGCCCTGTGTTGAGGTTGGGGGTACGGAAGCCATGGTGTTTCAGCAGCAGTTGTATATACGGAGGTTGACAGCCCATCAGGGCAGCCCCTGCTGGGCTGGACAATGGACTCATGTTTTGCATTAGTGGTATGAAATAGGCCTGTTGAACCTCGCAGTTTGAGCATGAATGGAATTGTCCCCTTGGCACACGGACACACAAACCCCTCATCCGCCCTCACCACCAGCCCCTGTGCCACAGGGATTGATGGACGGCGAACAGGACGACACTAGGCGGGCGCTTTTTCAGCCTTGCCATGGTCGAGCATCCACAGAGCATACCTGATGTGCCCCTCAGCCTTGAGGTTCTGAATCTACTCTGCAGAAGGGAAGGGCACTGGAGGCAAAGAGGTGGTCTGTCATCAGAACCAAATGTGCCCTCTACCCACAACCCCTCTTTTTGATCGTCAGAATTTCACGCCATTCCTCCTGGTGTTACGCTTTGCAGGTCCCCACCCACCCCACCCCCGGTTATATTATGGAACTACAGGTGTGCTATCAAAGTCCAAAGGAGCCCTTGCACACACAGTTCAGGCTGCGAGATTCAAACATCGGTGCTGTCTAGACAGAGCCATAGATAGCCACTGTTCAGGTTCCAATATGTCAGGGCGTAACACAGAGCATCAAGGCACAGAACATTGGTATTGTCACGATTGCGTTCAATTGAACTGAGTGAGTTGGTCATGAGGTCACGATCATGCTGGTTATTTCAAAACCTGATATCATGGCCCGTGGGAACAACTCCTTGTCAGACCAACAGTAGGGGTTGTTTCTGCAACTTCTGGAACTTTACCAACGTTCATGCAAGGGGGAGGGAGGTTGCAGGCCTGCCTCACCCTACACTTGCGGCAAAAGTCATGTTAGCTATACCACTCTAGTTTGAGTCCCATGTGGCCCTCGGTCACACCTCCGTCTCAGGTCTACACCGACTTCTATGACGCGCCGCGCAGCGTCTGCACGTCCGGCGAGACGATGGTGGTGGGGGGCGTGGACGGGCTGCTGAAGGTCTTCACCCTCGGGGGCGAGGGCACCGCGACGTCGGAGATTGAGGCCCACCATGACGTCGTCTCCTGCGTCGTGTACAACGCCAGCGAAGAGGGTGGCTCGCAGCTGTTCTCCGGCTCCTACGACAAGACCATCAAGAGCTGGGACGTGGGCGCAGGCACCGTGGGGCAGGTAATGTGAACGGTGCGGGACGGAGGGAGCCCTGTGCGTGGGGCAGGAGGCTGTCGGCGTTGAGGGCATACAGGCAGCAAAGCCGCCCCCTGCAGCGACAGTCTAGGGATGGAGGGGGGCGAACCATCACTTGCCCTGAAAGCCCACGGCGCCGAAGAAATTTTTCCTCTGGTTACACTGGAGTGGCACCCCCTCCTTGTGCAACCTCCGGTTTGCATTTGTCTGTTTTTTAATTAGGCCTCAATCCCCCTTGTCCAAGCAATGCCTAGTGCAAGGCGTTGCTTCCGTCAATTGTCGCACCGCGGATTTTGGCGGTGCATTTTTTAATTGGTCCTACTGTGTGGCTATGTGTACTGTCTACTACCTCGGCTTTGACATGCGTGATGCTCATGTTTTGTGTCAAGGAAGCTGATTGGGATATGATGGCCTTTGTAGCATATTTTGCAATCAGTACAACCGTGTGTACCCCAAATGTTCAAGGCCATGAAGTTCCCAATCTTGGGACTTCACCGAGACACTATCTCAACAGTGTGCCGATTGAGGAAAAATGGGGGGAAATGGGGATTGGATTGGGATTTTTTTTTACAATTTATGTGGAAACATGGGGAAAACATGGTGTGAAAACCCCCAAAAAAGCCACTTTTGTTTGACAGGTTGGGGTGGGGTGGGGGCTGGCCAATGGGCACCACAAGGGGAGTAACAATGGGGAGAAATGGGGGGGGGGGAATGGGGATGAAACGGCGGGAAATGGGGAAATCTGGGGCAAGATCATGTGCCATTGTGTAGTTAATTCGGAAAACAGAGGTTCGGTTGATGTACCCCCCCCCCCCCGTGTCCAAGAACCACCTTGCGCAAGAACCAACCCCTGGTTCCGCGGTCGAATTCTCGCATCACTTTTTTTACCAGGGTAGTGGGTTTTTCATGTTTCTGGTGGATGTAGGACAGCGATTCAGGTGTGCAGGACATCATTTCATGTGTGTTACTACGGGTCCCCCAATCAGGGGGGACCCTATCAGTCACTCACAGGCGCACATACCCCTTAAACCCCTCCCCCCTGCTCTCGACCCCTTCCCCCAAGGGGCAGCACAGACAGGAATTCAGGATGGTGTATCACAGGAAGAAGGGTTTCACGTCTCAGCCAGTTGAACAGTAGATCATCCCATGCACGTTGGAAGGCACACTACAGCCCAGTCAGCTGAGATTCACTCCTTTGGTGTTCATTTGTCAACGTGGTTAACTGTGGGAAAGGAGAGGGCACGCATTTTTTTCCGCGGTACGGGGTTGCCCACGGCCGTGCGCAAGAACCAACCCCTGGTTCCGCGGTCGAATTTAGGGGGAAAAGTGTGCGCAAGAACCGACCCTTGGTTCCGCGGTCAAACATTGCCGGTTCTTGGACACGGGGGGGGGGGGGTATGTTTGTGTTGTTGTGTCGTTGCCTACTTCACCCCCTTTTTCCCAGCACCAGAAGCCATGCAATCACAGGAATCACAGGTCTTGCCTCAAGGAGTATTGTGTTAGGGAGGGCAGTGACTGTGCACTGGACCCTGAAACAGTGGGCTGATTTTTGACCAAAACACCATGCCACAGACCTGGATCTCAGTTTTACACTCTAAACACACCTGCCTATTCGTTGTTGCACACCAGATTACCCATAAAGTCCCCGGTTTTTGAAAAAAAAAACAGCAAGAAGTGTGTATGCAATCCCTGAGTGAATATATGTCACAGAGAGGTCGTGGCTGAGTGGTTAATGTGCTGCACTTGTGGTGACAAGGTCCTTGGTTCAAGTTTGCCCTTTGCCCATTTTCCCCCATTTCCCCCAGTCCCCCCCCCCCCCCCCCGTTTCCCCCCATTTCCCCCCATGTGCCCCCATTTTTCCTGTTTTCCCATTTTATTTGGGAACCTTACTGGGAACCTTAAGAACAGCATGGCTGGGAATTTCATGGGCCTGAATGTTCCCAATGCTTAGCATCGGCTTCACCTGCCTGCCAGATGAGGCTCAGGACATGGGGTCTCACGACTGCCCAGTTTGTGTGGGCGATCCTCCTCTGCGCTGAAATCCATGAAGCCTCCTGACTGCAAAGTCTGTGTCGCAACCGTGTTGGATACCTCGGCATGAAGTGCACCAGGAGAAGAAGATGGTGCGGCACGGAAAGAAGAGATTGACACGTCCATGACTGAAAAAGGACACCGTAGGTGCAAAATCGGGTTGGGCAATTGATAGTAGCGTCTCCCAATGGTGAAGCTTCGTGTAGTTGTACCTTCGCAAGGTGATCATGGTGCCTTTGTCAAGAGTTTCAGGAATCTATAAGTGCTTTGTGCCATATTGCCCTTTGTTCTCTCCAGATGCCTCAGACTCTTGACAAAATTTTTTCTATTCCTGCTACACGCCCCACTCCTGCTCCAACCCGTGAGCAGGTTGTGTGGGCAGTGCTTGTGTTTCAGCACCAAGATCGCCTTGTGGGGAAGCATGTCAGTTACCGTACAACCTTGCGCAGAAGGCTGAGACGAAGCTCCATGACTCCGTGGCAGTTAGGTGATGCGGCAAGAGCCACCACTGCAAACTGTCAGTGCAGTGGCGGTTCCTACCCCATTTTCTACGTGCCATGGGGCCAATCATCAAGGGCTCATGCACCAGCACGGGTTGCAGAGCGCAGAATTTGGAACCCTAGGCCCTAGGAACCCTAAGACTAAATGTAAAAAAAAAGAAGTTCAACCCTGTTCTTATGAACCCTGTTCTGTAGGTGGGCAGCAGGTTTTGATGATAGTTCAGTTGTTGAGGTCCTACATTTCAGAGTAAATTGCACTGGGTTCAATTCTCAGTGGATGAATTTGGGATGATGAGTGAGAACCGGCATGGCATGCAGTGAAGCAACAATTGTTCAAACACCTTTGCACCAAATATGTTTAGGAGTCCTGTTGACAAGGAGGAGGGTTACCCCCTCCCCCCCCAAGACCCCCTAACCCGCCCCCCTCCCCCTCTGCTCCAATTCTCCCCTAGTAGTGGTCTCCCCGCGCCTGTCTTTGGCCTCCTTGCATGTGTGGGGCCCACGGTCTGGCCATCATATTTTCTTTTCCTTCATCGAAGTTTTTTTCATCGAAGGGCAACAAAAGATCTATCTTCTGAACACTGGAGCCCTATGCTGGTTGGTGAGAGGGGCGAGGGTGTCCGGAATAAGCTCCAATGTCTTTCCTCCCCACCCCGGAGTGCAAATCACCAGGGATGTTGCTAGATCAACCCGGCCATGGGAAAGCAACTGGGACATTCTGGGGGGTTGTGGGTTCAGTTGTGCCACTGTTTTTTGGGGGGATCTTGGACCAGTTTTTTCTCAGCACCCTCAAAATTGGGGATTCCCAAATTTTGGGCCAAAAACTCGTGGTAGGCCTGAATCCCCAAATGGCTAGGGGCTAAAAGAGACCCCCCTCCACATTGGACCTTAACCTAGAAAAGGTAACGTACTGTTTTTCAATTTTTCAATTTCGAGCCGAAAAATGGCTGTTGGTCCCAACTCTGTGGGGCTTGGTGGGGCAGCCCCTGGGATGAGCTGTGGTGCGGTTGATGGAGTTTTCAGCTTTTTTTAAGGCTTTTTTTAAAAGGCAGTTTTGGTGTCCTTAGAGACCTTGTGTGAAGCCGCCTAGAGGGGTACAATTGGGTATGTACGGATAGTAAATCCATTGTAGGGTGCAAAAGGATGTATTTCGAAGCCTCCAACCCTGTCTCGGGGCTCCAACCCTGTCTCGGGGCGGCTAGGGCCCATTTGAAAGGTGCAAACCTCGTCCACACTGCACAAAGGGTGAAAACTGCTTGTGCACACAAACTGCTTCAGCGGGTTCCCACCCTCTGCAGCTCAACACCATCTCCAATCCCGATTTTTTGATATGGTGACCACTCACAATGATCAAACATCCTATGTGACACATTTTAGGCCCTCTTTATGTTTTCCCCCTCTATTTGGGTATTGCGTGCCTTGGGGAGGGGGGCTCCCCAGGGACTGGTGCACAACGTACTGAGGCAGTTTTCACTCTCTCCAGCTCAACGATATATGATTTTCCAAACCTGTTTTTTTTTGCTGTTGTGTCACAATGATCAAACATCCTATGTAAAGGATGTTTCAGGCCCCTTTTTTGTGAATTTCACCCTGTTGGGCTTTTGGGTGGGGATGGGGGGGCTTCCGAGGGACAATTGCACAACCTGCTTCGGCAGTTTTCCGCACTCTACAGCTCAGACATGGAAATTATGAAAATTTCTAAACATGTGTTTTTTTGGTATTGTGACCTTCTTTTACTTTATGATTTGATTTGCACTCCTTCTCAGGTGTTAGTCCAAGGTAACCCTGGTAACGCTGTGGAATACAAAAACACATGTCGAGTGGCTGCTTTTATCTCATATAGGTCATCTCTTATGGCTATCATTTTCACTTGCAACAATCAACTACACTGTCCACGACGTATTGTAGTCCTCCCTTATGCATTTTCTTTTTGTTTGATCATTCACCATCCCCACCATTCTTCTTGATCGCAGCATTTTCGACATCCCCAACTCCCAACAACAAGATCCCCAACATCCCCAACAACAAGATTTGAAAATTCTAAATCTAATTTTCACAATCTGACGACTCACAATGGGTGTAAAGCATTCCCCAAAGGACCAGTGCCCAAGTTGCTTTCGCAGTTTTTCACCATCTACAGCTAGAAATGAAACATTCCAATGCCAATTTTGTTCCAATTGTGACTACTCCCAATGGACTCCCTGGTAACCTCCCTTTTATTTCTTTTTCACAAGACTTGCGATGCACACACCCCGACGCCTGACCCGACCTCACCTCGCCTCACTCTCACCATTCCATATGCTTTTGCAGGTGTTCCAGGGACATGACAACCACGTCCGCTCAATTGCCTTTGGAAGTGGCGGCACGATTTTGTTCTCTGGTGCGCGGGATGAGACCGTGCGGATGTGGAACATTGCAGATGGCCGGCCGTTGCTGGTGCTGCGGATGCCGCACATGGTGAATGCCATTACGATGGCCGGCAACAATCTGTTCTGCGGGTTCGTGGACGGGCGCGTGCGCGTTGTGCTGGTGAAGGAGGTGCAGGCGCTGCTGACCACCTTCAAGTCAGAGAACAAGAGCGTGTTCGAGGCGAAGAAGAAGGAGGTCGCCTGTCCTCTGCGCTCACTCGCCCCATCCCTCGACCCCTGTTCCTCGTGCCCCACATTCCCCTTCCGCATTGCGCTGTTCCCTGTTGCCCATCCTCCAGTTCCATATTCTCCCACGGGCCAGGGATGTGCTTATCCTTAGTTGCGTAGCTCACGAAGCAAAGTAGGTTCAGCCCACACAGCCTCCCCAGCTCCTTCCCCCCCTCCATCGAACCTTCCATCTCTCCCATGTCAGTCTCTTTTAATTTTAAGAGCGAGGGCCGCCAGGGGGACATGTCAACCACAGAGCAGCTGGACGGCGAAGGGGCATGGTCGTGGGAAAAGCTGCGGGCCCAAGACGAAAATGTGCTCGACTGGGCGTGGTGCAGCCTCATGGGGGAGCACTGGCGCGCAACGGAGGTGCCCACCGAGAGCAGGCATGGGGTACTCGACGCGGGGGTGCGATTCTGGACGAAGACGGCCAGGCTGAACACCTCCAAGCTGGCCCTGCTGTTCAATCGCACACTCAACGTGTGCCTGGTCTGCAAAAATTTTATGGCCTACAGGGATGCATTCCTGTTTGGGTTAAGCCTGGCGTGGGGCATCGAAGTCCCCGATTTGGAGTTGGCGCAGCCGCAATCAGAGGCGGCTTTTGAGCTCTGCGCGTCTCTGCAGGACCTGGAGCGAGCGGCCGCGGGAGGACACCATCACGGCGGCCACGTGGGGACAGTCGACGCGGGGCCATCAGCGGGTACGCAGCCGGGGAAGGTGCCTGCCGGAGGAGGCATCGGAGCGGACGACGAGGACGGCAAGGAGGAGCGGGGCGAACGGGACAAGTGGAACCGCCTGACGACGCGCGCGGTCCGGAGCATGCGCAGGCGGGCGGGAGCGCCCCGGTGGACTATCAAGCTGTGCAAGGCCCTGGAATCCCAGCTGCGAGAGGACGAGGAGATGGGGGCCGAGGGGCCACCACCGCTGGCAGCAAAGGTGTGGAAGATCCTGTTGGACTGTGACGTCACTGGGGCTGATGACCTAAAGGCCAAGATGAAGGAAAAGCGGCGCAAGGAGAAGAAGAAGGCGCGACGGCAGCGAAAGAAGGACCGGAAGCGAAAGGGAAAAGGGCGCGCCGGGAAAGACAACAGCAGCGACAGCGAGGACAGCAGCACGAGCGGCAGCGGCACAACGTCAAGCAGCTCTTCATCATCCGGAGGCGTAGATCGCCGCAGAGGAGTACCGCGCGCCATGCGGGCAGCAGCATAGCGGGCCGCAAGGAAGGCGAGATCTGGCGCGGGACAGGTTCCGCGGCCAACACCGAGTTCACCCTGCTGAACGGGAGGCGTCACTTCAAGTCCAAGCGCACGGGAGCGTGGGAAGATTGCACGGACCCCCCGAAGACGAAGTGTGGAGACTGTGGGCAGGCCCACTGGTATTTTGATCGCGACGAGTGGGGCTGCACGCGGGGAAAAGGGACGAGGTGAACCGCAGAGCGGGATCTGCCCATTGCCGATGGCGCCGAGCGGCTCGGGCAGGCCCTGCGTGGGGGCTGGGGAGCCGGCTACGACGCATCTGTCGTCCGAGGGCTCAGCGACACGACCCTCGAGGGGTATCTGCAGGCGCTCAGCCACCTCAGAAGGAGAGAGAGGATGCAGCCAGGATGCCACAGGCGACGGGTCCTGGAAGACGAGCTCGCCTCCCTGGTCGAGAAGGGCATGGGAGAAAGCGCAGTCAAAAAGGTTCTGTCCGCGGTGCGACTACTCGAAAAACTGGGGTGGCTGCGCCGCACTGTCCGACCGGGAGACTGGTACCTCGCGGTGGGGGCAGCAAAGGCCGCCGAAAAGGCAGGACGGACGACAGTTAAGGAGTGGGCCAGCATGGGCGCACTACAACACATGGCTGCCGCTGCAGGGTCGGCCGCGGAGTGGGAAATCGTCGCCCTTGCCGCGCTGTCTTGCTCGCACTGCCTCAGGGCCAGCGAGGCCATCACCGCCCGCGCCGACGGAGAGGAGCTGGTCTTCACGGGAACGAAGTCGCGGGCCGGAGAGCAGCGACAGAGCATGGGGCCGTGGACGGCGAGATGGGCAGGATTCCTGGCGCGGCTGCGCGCCCTCCACGGCTATCACCCGGACCGACCAGCGTGGTTCCGGGGGCGAGACGGGCTGCACGACGGGCTGCGGGGCCTCCTCGACAGGCCGGGTGGCAGCTACAAAAATACGCGCTGGCACTCGTTCCGCAGATACGGCGCTGCGCAACTGTACGGTCTCGGCCTCCCGGTGCGCTTCATTATGCTCTGGGGGGGCTGGAAGACGCCGGCGGTTGCGCAAATCTACTACACGGCGCCCCCGCGGTGGAGCTTCGTGCGTGGGGGACCCCTGGTGCAGCCGGCATGGGATGGCAGGACCCCGAAAGCGGAGATGGCGGCGGGCACCACGCTCGGCATGTGGCCCGGCTGGGTGCGGCGCGAGCTCGAAGTCCCCGCTATCCGACCTGCTGGGCCTGGGTCGCGTGGGGCTGCCGGCAGCGAGGCGGGTCGCAAGAGGACGCGGACAACGCCGCCGCGGGTCACGGTGGTCGAAGTCGAGGAGTCGCCGAAGGAGAAGCCGCAGAAGGCGCAGCGACATTCGGGGCGCTCAACGGCAAGGCCAAGGGCGCAAAGGCAGCTGCAAGTCGAGCGGCGAGAGGAGCCAACGGCCAGAGCAGTGGAGCCGGAAGGCGGAGACGGAGACCAAGTCGGTGGGCGGGGCCGCGGGGGATCCGCCAGCGGTGCTGCCGAGACACCGGCGGGTGGCAGAGGCAATAAGCCGCCTGCCAGGCGTCAAAGCAGGACGTAAGGACATGGTCAGGGGGGCGGTTCTGGGGCTGCTGGAGGCTGAGCGGGCCCTGGTGGGGGGAAGCGAGGACACAGCGGTGGGCGAAAAATCAATTTTGGAGGCGGCACTGGGGGGGGTGGCGGAAGAGGGTTTGGAGGGCGAAGAGGACGGGTATTACTCATCAGAAGAGGAGGGGGACATCCCGGAGGGGGCGGCTGCGGCGGGTCTGGGGGAGGCGGGGGAAGTCACAGTGCACCAGTCCCTGTGGGACAGGCTCGTACCGCGGGGGCTGGCGGCAGTGTACGCCCAGTCGCAGGGGGGGGGGGGGGTTAGAATCGCGCTGCTCAAAGCTGCCACTGATGATGCGAGCCATCCGGGCAGATACGAAGGGGGTAAAGCGCACAAGGCTGCGCCCCACCGCCCAAGCGTTTTTACGCCCGAAAAAATCGGGAGAAATGTCGTATGATTTTAGACGCCACCCCAATAAATGAGGCCGACGCGCGCAGCCCGGCGAAATTCCGGCTGCCAGGCCTTGAGGGTCTGAGGGACTGGCTGAGGGGGGAGGTGGGGGGGGGTAAAGCCCCCTGGCTGGCGAAATTAGACATTCAGAACGCATTCTGGAGCATAAAGCTGCCGCGCCTGTGGCGCCGCGTTTTCGTCTTACGCTCCGCGGACGGCAGGGCGTACAGGTACACGCGTCTGCCCTTCGGCTGGCGCTACTCGCCACTGGTGTGCCAGACCTTGGTCCGCAGTATCGTCGCAGGGGCCCTTCGGGGGACCTCGGCAAGGGCCTGGGTCTACATTGATGATATATTGTTCTGTGCAGGCAGCAAAAGGGAGCTGAGGAGTGCGGTCCGCAGAGTCACGAGCCGCCTGCGGCGGGCCGGTTTTATAATTAGCATTAAAAGTGAGCCCAAGCCTGTGCGTGCCATCAGCTTCATTGGAAAGCATATAGACAGCAAACAGAGAACCATACAGAACGCCAAGGGTGGAATCCAGAGCGCGCTGCGTGCGTGGGTGCGTGCCGTGGGTCGGGGTACCGTGGAGCCGCGGCGCCTCCGCAAGCTGCTGGGGCAGCTCTGCTGGCTGTCGCGGCCGGGGGCGGGGCTTTCCTGTTTTATGGCAGGCAGCTACAGGGCGCTGGAGGCAGGGTCCAGGGTTTTCACAAGAGGCATGGCGCGCGGGTTGGGCACTGTGCTGGTTTTTAGTGCAGTGGCACACACGTACCCCCCCGAACGCCCCAAGAATCCCACAGCAGAGCACTCCCCACGCACAGACGGAATCCAGTTTTTCACAGATGCGGCTGAGGAGGGACGCGGCTTCAGGGTGGGCATTGTGGGCGCGACGCTGCACAGGTCGTCGCGTTGCCCACAGTGGATCCGCACGCTTCAGCAGGCAGAATTCTATGGCGTATATATGGCGTGCAAAATGGCGGTCTATATGGGATGGAAGGTAGTGACTGTAGGAACGGACAGCGAAGTCTCCCGCTGCCAAACTATGGGGATGCGGGCAGCAGCAGGATGCCCGGTCCAGCAACGAATCCTGCGACGCATATTCTGGCTCCGACTCTGGAGCAATCTGCAAATAGGCACCTTCTGGGTCGAGTCCGCGCTGAATCCCGCGGACCCCATGAGCCGGTTAAAGTCCCTCCCGTCCCGCAAGGCGGCAATACAAGCCGCAGAAGAGCGACGCCGACAGTGGAGCGGGACTCCGCAGCGTTATAAACATCTGGAGTATCTCCCCAGGTCCCCCTGGATGCTGAGAGCGGGCGAGGGCCGATGAGGGGGGGGGGGGAGTTTCGGGGAAGAGAGAAGCTGAGAGTCCCAACGAAATTCCAGCTCGCATTCGCGAGCACACTGCGCCCGTCGGTCCATGGAGGACATCAGTGTTGTGCTCGCAGGGTGTCAGGGGAGGCGGGTGCTGAACCTTAGTTGCGTAGCCCACGAAGCAAAGTAGGTTCAGCCCACACAGCCTCCCCAGCTCCTTCCCCCCCTCCATCGAACCTTCCATCTCTCCCATGTCAGTCTCTTTTAATTTTAAGAGCGAGGGCCCGCCCGCCCGCCCAGAAGTCTATGTCCCGCAGCGCACGCGCGGGGAAGCAGGACCAGACGCCAGACAATCATGCGATCACAGTCAGGCGCCCGTCGGTCCATGGAGGACATCAGTGTTGTGCTCGCAGGGTGTCAGGGGAGGCGGGTGCTGAACCATGGGGGGTGCTATGGCGGACCTCCCCACCCCCCCAATGGCACGGGCAACAGCCTGTCTCCGGGACGGTCAACCCCTGGAGTATCCAAACAGGACAAGTCATCCGGGGGCTCCGTTGACACAATCAAAACACGTTCAGACCCACAGAGGGTCAGAATGAGCAGTGGTGAGGCCAATAGGCGCCGCCAAAGGCAAAGAATCAGATACCGAGGCCTTGTGCCAACCCCCCCCCCCAGGCCAAACCATGGACCCTGATCCCCGAAGAATGAACCGAAAAAACCCACTTGAGTGCTGTGCATGCGATGTGTTGAAGGGACATAACCTAAACCACCTGCCCATCCAAAAACGAAAAAAACGTTCCTCTGGTGAAAAATCAGTTGTTGACTTGAGACACGGGGGGCTTGCCGGGACCGGACCCTTTACGCCGACTCCCCCCCCCTCCCCCCTCCTCCCTGGAAATTGGCTGGAAAGTGCAGGACCATGGGCGCCAAAGGCGCCCTAAGGACAATTTGCTTGAACTAGTAGAGCGTGAAAAAATGGGTTTTCACCCCATGTGTCTATACTCAAAATGCTCAGTTTTTTCAGGAGAACCTTATAGGGGATGAAAACCAAATTGGACCAAATATGAATACCACCCCTGTGCAGAGGTGTGTCGGAGATGGCCCATACCCTAATGGGTAAAGCAGCAACTGAATGGTCCTGGGTTCAAAACCCCAGTGGGGGCAGTCTGCAGGACTATAGGCAGGATCAAGGACACCATGGGAAATTTTTTGTTTTTGTTTTTTTTTGTTTTTTTGTGCTTTGATTTTGTCCCCTTTGTTGGGGATCCCCGAGAAAGCAGGGGTGAGGTAGCATTTCTGCCCACTTGTGGGCCCCCCAGAAGGCAGGGTTTAGGCGGCCAATTCTGATTTTGTCCCCCTTTGTTTGGGTGTCCCCGAGAATGCAGGGGTGATGTAGCATTTCCGCCCTCTTTTGGGCCCGCTTTGATTTTGTCCCCTTTGTTGGGGACCCCCGAGAATGCAGGGGTGAAGCATTTCCGCCCTTTTTTGGGCCCCCTTTGATTTTAAACACAAGTACCACCTACCATGCCCCCCCCCCCCCCTATAGCAATTTTTTTTGCCAACATACTTCCCGCAAAAATGTCTAGCACGATGAGGGGGTCATTTTAAGCCATATATGTTGGGGTCCGGGTGCCCCCCTCCCCTTCAGCCGGCCCCAGACCCCCCCACCCGCCCCGCCCTGAAATTGGCTGGAAAGTGGGAGGGAGTCGGCGTATGGCCCGATGGTACGCCCCCCCCCGTGACTTGAGAGCCAAAAAGGAGAGGCCCATTTTCGGTCCACGACCTTTTTTCTGCCCTCATCCCCCCCCCCCCCCATCCCCACCCACCGCCCGTCCTGTAGGCCGAACACTAAGTACAACCCTGCCCTGTCTGTGCCCCCCCTCCCCCCGCCCCCAGGCGTGTGTGCTTGCACCAAAAAAAAGGAACTGACCATCGAATGCAACAAGCCTAGAAATACTGATGGGTAACACTCATCCGGAACACCCTTGCCCTGTGCTACATTTCTCACATCATGTGTGGTGGTGAGCACCCTCTGAATTTCACTGTTTTAGGAAAGACTTTGTGTGACGCATGCTGGTGCTGGCGTGGGACATCATGGGGCAGCAGCAGAGCCTGTGGAAGGACAACTGTCCCACTCTCACCGACTGATTTGTCCCCCAGTTGCTTGGAAACCCCTTTTTCGGAAGCTCTATTACAGCAAGCACCCTTGGGTGAGACAAAGGGGTTTTTCCCAATTGGACACAATTAATACCCTGGTCTTTAAGGATTGGGACGTATTACATAGCGAGGGACACCAGCATTGGTCAGCGGGGTCAATTCACAAGCAGAGTGTGCTGGTCGTGCGGCGTCTGGCAGCAGAGCCACCACAAGTTGCGGTTTCCTGTCGCTGTGTGGGTGGGTGGGTGGGTGGGTGCCTGTGTGCGTGCGGTGTGTGCGCCAAGTGCCAATTGCCCCACCACGGGGGTGTTTTTTCATGCAATCAGTTCTCGCCTGCGGCAGGTCTTTGCTTACTTGTCCAGGCCTCTGAATCGCTTTTTTCGCTGGACATCACCTTTTTCCAGGAAGCCTTCATGGCATGGCAGTCTCATCCCAATGCACCCCCCCCCCCCCCCGGGCGGTATTCATTGCCAGAGCATACACATCTGATATGGGGGCTGTGACACAGGGCAGGGGATTCCGGATCCCCATGGGTGACACGGCAGTTGTGCGCTGCATGTTCAAACATTTGGCCGATTGCGCCGAGATGCTTCTGCGGAGGAGTGCACTTTGGTGGATGATGCCCTTTGATTAACAATTGGGTAGGAGGTTGGACAAGATCCATATTATTCCGTGAAAGGATTCTGTTTTAAAAAAAAGCCTTTCACAAAGAGGATTTGTCAGACTGGTTGGCTTACACCGGCATGCACTGAGGGCAAGACATCGACAGGTGGCAAATAGAGGACAACCAGAGGCTTACTTCACATCTTAAAACTGCGGTTGATCAAACAACCTCTCTTCAAGGTGATTATGGTGGCACAAGGATTGTGAACAGGCAAACAGAGGCTCGGGAATCCTGCACAGTGGGGGGAGGGGAATTAGACAACAAATCTTCACGCCAAAATTTTCCCCTTGGAAATTTCCCCTCACCAAATTTGCATTCCAAAGTCCAAATGAGCGTCCCACCGTCGTTGACGGCTTGTGGAGTTTCCACACGGGACTTCTAAATTGTACTTTACCTGCCACACAGAACCGTCTGTCTGACTGAGCACTTGCGAGGCACACATATGTCTGAGCCCCCCCCAAAAAAACAAACAAGAATCACATTTTTCGCTGGACATTTTTCTCACCTCGCTGGTAGGCCTCAGTTGGAAACAAGAGGCTGAAGGAAACATGCAGCACCGTTGAGCAGTGGATACAGATACCACTCTTACCCACAACACTGCCCACTGAACAACCCCCCCCCCCATGCCCCCCTCCCCAAAGCCCAAACCAGTGCGTACCCCCGGAATAGGCGCTGGTGCGGACGTATCAACCAGCACATCTACTGGGCCTTTCTGGCAGCCCCTCTCCCCCATACTGCCGTAACTAACCTGCATGGAACCCCCCCCCCCCCCAAGACCGCCCTCGGGCCCGGGGTCCCCCCCCCCCCTGCCGGAACATACCCAATCCACAGGGAACAGAAAAATTATTGGAGAATGAACAACTCAGCACATGGAAATGTCATGTTGTCGGCCCTAAACAAAGGAAATTCATCATTGAATGTCAATTCAGGGGTCCCACATCTCACCAATATACAACAACTACAACAAAGCGGGACATTCACCATCTCATGCCAAATGACAATGATCTTGCTTGTCAGTCAGAATTAGACTCGCCTGAACTGGAGCCTCCATCGGTCATGGAACTGGAACTGGAACCTGATGATGATGACGAACCTGAGTCACTGCCTGAATGGGAGACATCAGACAAATTATCAAACAGTGCCTCATCATCCACTGACTCCGGATCAGAGGGTACCTTGGCTTTTTGTCTTTTATGACCGGTGATCCTATCTTTAAACCTAAAATAGAGCAGCGCGTCAATTACGTCTTCGCCTTTTGCGCGTGGCAACGGTGGGACTCGGGAGCTGAAATACACTGACAACGAGCGTTGGGGCATGGTAGTCTGGAAAACAAGGTAGATGGAGCACACATGGAGCAATATGTACATAGTGTATGGCATGCGCCGAAGGCGCCGAAAAATTTTTTCCCATGACTGAAAAATGTTCCCAAAACCCAGGTTTTTGGGTGCACTTGAGCTGAGGGGGGAGGGGGTCCAGGGGGGAGGGGTCCCTGGGGGGAACCAGTGTCCAGTGCTGTGTGCTGTGTTGGTTGTCATCTGACACTGCGTATGGCAAGCGTGCTCAACTCCTTTTCACTGACAGGTCGAGGCGAAGCTGGAGAAGCAGATCAAGCGCATGAAGAAACAGAACGAGAAGAAGATCCAGGAGATGATGCCCAAGCCAGCGGAGGGGGGAGAAGAGGGGGCGGAAAAGGCAGAGGGTGATGAGGACGAGGAGGCGGCCGCTCCAGAAGAGCCCGCAGAAGGTATGGTGCCCCCCCCCCCCCCCCCCGCCGTCCTTGAATAAAGGTGCACTTCTGCCTTACCGTGGAGTGCATTACCTCTGGTTTGCATTTATCTGTTTTTATTAGGTCTCACCCCCCAGGAGTCTTTTCCAGCCGGCAACCGGTGGGAAGCTCTTTTCGGCCATGCTGGTGATGCATGGTTTCTTTATCCGACACTGATTGCTGATGTCTGACTGACTGGTTCAACCAGGTTTGGCATAGAGAATAAAGATGCATTTATGCTTCACTGTGGAGTGCATTACCTCTGGTTTGCATTTGTCTGTTTCTTTAATTCGCTCTCCCCCCCCCCCCCCCCCGTCCTTGATGGCAATGCCCCCCTTGTCCAAGCTACACGTGTCAAGGAGCACCCAGTTCAGTACAGATTTGAGCGACACGCGGAGGGGAAAGTACGGGAGGTGGGTGCGGTGAGTATAATCAAGAGATAATCCACAGCGCCCAAAGGCCTGTGCTGAACAATCTGGACATTGCTTTGAACAATCGGTAACGGCGCCTCCGGTGCCGTATCTGTTGACAATCTGCGGCAGCGCCTCTGGCGCCGTATTCATGACAATGCACTGAGAGCATTCCCGGAGTGATTCCGGACGGTGACGACCATCGTCGCTTTAAGGCCAAGCAATGCACAGTGCAGCGGCTTTACCGCTTTTGAGAACTGAAGTACAGTGGCGTATGCCAGAGTGATTCTGAAGGGTAGCGACCCTCGCGGATTTATGGCCAAGCCACGCGCTGTCCCAATGGCGGGCATTAATGGTGCATTCATTGGGACCAAATTTGAATGCGGTCCCGATTGGCAAAGGTGAAGAAAGATGATTGATAGACGTGCAGTTTAAGTTGTTTGCGGACTGCCTTGGCTTCGACGAGCGTTGGGGGGGGGGGGGGCGTTGCTAGACGCTCACCCCTGGACTGCAACCACGTGGTCGATGTTGACTCCTCCTTCGGCGGAGTTCCCTCTCAGATATTGGCAAACAATGCAATTCACACTGCTGATGACGAATCCACAATCAGGCTATTGCTCAGTATGGCGGACACCCTAACTCCCGGGGGGTGGGTGGGTCAGAGGCTAACAAAAATGGACCTGAAATTGGTCTGAAATTTCTGGCCTCTTTAATACTAAACAGATTCTGAGCTCAGCAAGATTGACACCCGAGAAAAGGACGCGGCGCTTTTGCACTGAGATGTTTGGCGCTCGGATTGCAGGTGGCGAAGCCGAGGAAGCGCGCATCCAGGAAATGCAGGAGAAGATGCAGCAGGAGGTGGAACAGCAGGCAGAGAATATGCGCCGGCAACTGGCACTCCGGGTTGGAGACTTTGAAAAGACGCGGGATCGGGCCCTTGTCGTATCCCCTGCACTGCTGCAGGATGGGGAAAGCCGCCTGGTGCAGTTGCTGCCCTATGAAGTGCCTTCAGTATTGGCCATGTGCACAGCAGGCAAGACGTTGTTTATTGCTGCCGACAATGAAGTGATCAAGACAAATGCAAAGCTCAATGTCATCAATGTCTAACTGAACCTGTCGTTGATGAGGGGCTGTTTCTCAATTGCCATCAAACCGTTCCAATGGCCTTGCCCCAATCTGACACGAAAAGCATCCTCCCTACATCTGTGTTCTGACCTCTCTTTTGGCCCATACAGCAGTCTCGCAGTTGAGTGTCTGTGGGTGGGTGTGCGTGTGTGTGTTTAGTTATAATCAATTTACCGTTTTTTGCTCTGTGCTGATTGCCAAAGGGAAACATGCCATTCCCTCATGTGTGTACTGTCCATGTGCTTTTACCTCTGCATTTATGTTTGCAAATACCTCAATGACCACTCTTGTACCCTTGTCAAAGCTAAACAGCCCCTGGACATTCTGGACATTGTCTGCTTTGCAAATTGTGCATGAAGCATGATCTGTTCGCCCCCCCCCCCCCCCGCCGGACCCGGCCCCCCCCAGACCAAAGTGACCATCGTGGGAAAAAACGAAATTTACTGTTGGGAAAATCTTCTTGGGCCATTTTTGGTGCACAAAATTTTGGGTTTCAGAGCCCCCCCCCCCCCTTTCGCCCCCGTTCCCCCCCCCTTCTAATTTTTCCCTGGAGGGTTCATGCAGGGATTGTTTTGCATGGGAATTTTGTTTCTCAAATTGACCTCAACAGCAACTAGCAAAATCAGAAATGTGCTCCCACTGTCAAAGTTCCAACACATGTCAGGACCTGGGATCAACTGGCCATGTCGGGTTTTCACTTCCCGGGGGGGGGGGGGGGGGTCAATAGAGCCCCCCAAAACTGGGGGGGGGGGGTTGGGAAAAGGGCTCAATTGACAGGCACCATTCATCAGTCATTATGAAGTCAAAGGCGCCGAAAATTTTTTCGAGCACTAAAATTGGTCGATTTTTTTCACCAAATATATGGCAAATGATGACTTTTCTGAATCCCCTGGACGCGCTGATTCCAAAAACCCATTTTCTTTTTTTTTCCAATTTTTGGGTCTGGGTCTCCAAGGCCTGGGGGTCAGACTCGGTAGGATTTTGGGGGTCCTGTCAATTGAGCTCTTTTTGGGGGAGGGGGGGTCCGGCCGGAGGGCTCTATCGACCCCCCCCCCCCCCGGAAACGAAAACTCGGCCTCCCCTGGAGCCTCACACTGGCTATGTGTGTGGCTGTTGGGTCTAATTTGCATAGAGAGTGACACATGTGGCTTGTGTTCGAGTTGGAAGGTTCCAAGAATCACCTCGAAGAGAGGTTGTTAGATCAAGCACGGGCGCAGGCGCCATATAACCCCCCCTTTTGGGGGTTTATTTGGGTGGCATACCCCAGTGCATGATGTTGGATGTCTAACCTCTTGTAAAATCATCATTTTGGAAGACAGATTTATCCCACAATGAATTTTTGGATTTTGACCCCTGTAACCCCCGTACCTGGGCACCACTTTTTACCGGAGTGGGGGCAGGAGGGGCGCCGGGATTTCTGGATCCGAATTTCAGGTGGAGGGCAGGATTTCGATTTCTTCCACGAAATTTGATTTAACAGCATGAATGTACACAGATTTTTAAACTCTAAAATATTGTCAAGCTGATTTTTTTCGCAGATGCACGAATCTGTGATGCGTTGAACAGTTCTTGGATTTCGGTGATCAAGCAGCAAGAGAGCAAGATCTTGAGCTCAATTTTGAATTTTGCGTCAAAAACTACCCGATGATGCAATTTGAGCTGTCAAGATGCGGCTGGTGGGCCCAATTTATAAATTGTCTAATGTAGCCCGTTTTCACTGCCTCATGCTCCTCACACATTTTTCATAAGCTAGCGCGTTTTTGGGGTGGAACATGAATTCAATTCTATTGATGGCATCCATATGATAGGAAGCAGTTCAAGTCAAAGGACCAAACCAGCACATTCTACTCTGTATCTTGTGCCTTTGCCAAGTGCTACCATTGTGTCCTCTACTAGAATCGGATCTACCGACTGGTTACATCGCAGCAAAGAGGATTTTATCTAGCCTCTTTGGTGCTTGGTAGTTGACCAACCGTGTGGAGTCTTTGCACAAACTGCGCCTTTTGTACCCTACTTGCACCTCCACATGAAATGGCCCACCATGTGGGGCAATAGGGATCTGCTTTAGGGGACCGATCTTCCGGGAGGAGGTCAGACATGGGGCCCGATAACTGTGAGGGCTCTCGAAGATCCCTCGCGACACTCCATTCCTTCACACAACCGGCTCATAGGTGTTTGGTGCCCATTGCAACAAAGTTTGCCATGAATCACACCGCAATTAATAGATTTTGTGATGCGGTCTCAAGCAAAATGTTATTTCGAGAAGCAACTTCGCATTCACATGTCGTTAGCTCGTCTTTGCCACTGCCACCAGCTCAAGGACCCCTGGGTACCTTTAGACACAATTGCTTAAGACCCCTATGGACTCCAGTGGACCCCTAATCAGCCCTTAGGCCCCAAGGACCCCTGAGGATGGCTCGGCCCTTAAGAGGGAATGTTACCGCGTTGACTATACATCCGGCATCTTTTTAGGCTCAAATGCCCCCAACAATACTTTCTCAAGCGCTATCCAAGATTTCTCTGCCTTGAGGGGGCCCGATACACTAACGTTTAGGTAACCCCCCCCCCCCGATTTGTAACCGCTCTTGATAAGTAACTGGGGAGGGGGGGGGAGGGGGCAACGGGACAAAGTTTGCACTGCGGGCGCACTGTGGGCGCACTGCGGGCACATGTATCAAAGACCACCCAGAGGAGAAGGAGGGAGGAAACATCAAGCAACACATGCGGATGCGGCAACACAACAGAACAATCTGATTCTGAGATGTGTGAAACCCCTTGTTTGTCACTTTCAGTTTTCCAAATTGAATTAGAAGGTTGGATACTGAGCTTCTCCTGTGCGTTTGCTGGCTGAACAAGGCAGTGTTATTGGTGCATTGCTGTGGACTTCAAATTTCTTGCTTCCAAGGCGCTACATTGTACCCTGTATCATGCAGAACACTTGGTTTTTCGCAATTTCGGCCATGGATGTCGATCATATTGACACGCACTCAGCTGGTACTGGTGTCAATTTCTAACATTCAGGAGGCAGTGTTGTGCTTGCCAAGATTCTGGGCCCCTCAGGGCGTGGTGCTGACTCCCGGTCCATTGCATATGAGTCTCCCAAGTGGTGTTGAAGAAGACAGTGACAGTGCATCACCGAGACTGTGTGGGGAAAGAGTGCACGTGGAGTATGGGGGCTGGCAAACATTTTTGCCAACAAGAAATTGCATTTCACTTGTGATGGTGGGAAGTGGTTGATGTGTGTGCTTTGTGCTGTCAAAAGACACACTTTGTAGAGCAGAACATCACTGTGCTCAATGTATTGACCCACATGATTGTGGGGACAAAACTGAATGAAACACAATGAACGTCACATTAGTTGTGCAATTTGAATTCACCGATTTGGTATAGTGTTGTGCACTCTACAGATGGAGATTGATGTCACGGTTGGAGGGGCAGGGTGGTTCCCTGCGCTCTTTCCTGTGCAGTAGGAGGGTTTCGTTTTTGGTTTAGGTCTGGGTGTGGGTTCAGGTTACAGGGCATGGATAGAGGGAAAGAGAAGTAGAAGGTGGGGGGGGCTGAGGGGGCGAGCAGAGGGGGGAAGTGGGAGTCTCTCGTTCTCCCCCCCTTCTCCTGACTGCACTGCCTCCCATCTGCAGCTCATGCCAAGGAGCCGTCACTGGTAACACGCCGGATGATCGCATGTCCTCATGGCCCGCCTGCAGCACTGGCTGCTGATATGGTGCATGGCTGCAGCCGTTCTCTGGTGCTCAGGCGAGGCCATGCGTCGCCATCGTAGTCCTCCCTGGACGAGAGGTATGCGCATGGCACAGGGCCCCTGCAACTCTGCGTTTTTTGTGTAACACATCCGTGGAACGGGGAGGAAAGCGGGGTGGGGGGGTTATGGGCACTGCAAGGGACTGTGGAAATGCATCTCCGTGGTTCGTTTGCCTGGCGCCAGCCCAGCTCGACCGCTACTCGCCCCCAAACACCCCCGAACGCCACCCTGACTCGCTCTGACACTGCGTTTTTCTCACACCAATTTGCATCGTCCCTCCTTCCCACTCCTTTTTGAAGTTTCGTGCCTTTGAGTGGGTTGCAATGCAGTAGCTCTTGGGTGGCGGGTAACGCTGCCGAAGCATCCACCTACACCTTCGCTTGGCACACCGTAATTAGGCTCTACCCACCCCTCCAGCTCCGCCCGATACTGGCTTGGCTGTTATCCCCCCCCCCCCCCAAGGAGGGGCTAGCCAGGTGTTATGCCCTCGCAGCCTCCTTGGCTAACGGGGCTGTAGCCTGCATGTTCACGTCAAGTGAAGGTAGGGTTGTGCCAGGAAATCCCATTGAAGCTTTGTTGGAATGTGAAACTCACAAAAATGTCAATACGGGCAGGGCGCGTATCATGTTTGGTGAGCATTTTGTGGTCAGCCACCCGTCCCCCCCCCCGAAAAAAGAACGTACTTTGGGCCTGGGCAGGCGGATTCCCAGTGGATTCCCAGTGCAATGGGATAGTTTGCCACCTACCTGGACTGTGTCCAGTCCACAGAAGCAACCCGGACCCTTTCCCTGGGTGGTCCCAGGGCACGCAAGCGCTCTGCATGCCTTGGGACCCCTCCAACTGCCCGAGGCGCGTCCGCAGGCGGTGGGATGCTGGACCCCCGCCGCCATGGCAGCACCACCTGTGCCAAATCGCAGTCAAGGACAGAGTCTTCACTGGCATCCGGCAAAATTTTTCTTGGCATCTGGCGGCATCCAGCAGGGGTCAGGGCTCGCATCCGGCAGCATCCGGCAAAGTTGGAGACCTGCATCCGGCAGCGTCCCACAAACGAAATGTGCACCAGACTGACCTGTGCAAACAACATCTTTTTTCCCCTTGTGCTTTTTCCTGCACCTCAGCACGCCGCCCCTCCCTCTTTTCGTGGTGAGCCCATGTGCCGTGGCTCCGGAATTGGGCGCCAAGCCAGGTTGCGATGGCTGTCGCGATGGCGGACAGAGGGTTGGGCTTGCATCCGGCGGCATCCGGCAAAAGGGGAGGCTGACATCCGGCGGCATCCAGCATGCCGGATGCTAGTGGAAAGTCTGGTCAAGGAGTGCAGGTCCTCCCCAGTCGTGCCACGCACCGCACTGCAGCTGCCCAGGTTGCACATATCTGCAGTGGTGGATGTTTTGCCCCTTGGAAGGGGGATGTGGGAACGTTGTGTAGCCGCAACGCACTCGTTTGGGGGAACGTTTGGTAGGGGGTCCAATTGGAGGGTGTCCCGGAACAGCAGCGCGCGGCGAGCGTGCGGGGCCGGGGCTTCCCCTTGCTGCCTGGCGGCCCGTGTCACAACCGCAGTGCAGCAACCGCTGGTGCTGCCATGCGGCGGGGGCTTTTGGTGCTGCCACGGTGCTGCACGCGGATGCTGTCTTTAGTGCCGAAGATATTGCAGAAGTGGTGGAATTTTGGTTGAAACGGGGCATGTGTGTACGGGCAAGGCAGTGTCAGCGCACATGCGGTGTGCAAGATGACATCCCCAAGGGCAGCCTCTGGGCCGACGGTGAGCAGATCGATTGATTTCGACTCCAGACCCAACTCCCTTCCTCTCAGACAGGCCTCTGACGCAGGGCCCCATGCGGTCCTCCGCTGTTGTGTGTAGAATGGCGGCCGCAGGAGTAGCCCCCTGCCATCTTTCTGCTGCCATCACTTCCCCAGGGCTGGGGACAGGATGAGGGCATTGCTGAGTGGCCGGCTGAGTGGCCAGGGTGGGGTCCGGGGGCTGAGGCCACAACAGTGTTTGTGCACCAAAGATGGGCCCATTCAACAGATTTCATTTTTCCCACGACGCAAATTTTTCTGATGTGGTTGGTGGGTGGGTCGGCCAAAATCCCAGGAAGGCCAGAATCAGGGTTGTACTTCGTGTGCAGCCTACGGGACAGGAATGGGGTGGCGGAGTGGAGGGGGGGGGTATGAGGGCGAAACAAGGTTTGTGTACGCAAAATGGGCCTCTCATTTTTGGATCCCTATTCAAGAGTCCTTTCTCCCCAGAGGAAAATTTTTTTGGTTTCGGCGTGGCAGGTGGGTTGGCCTGGGGAGGGTCGAGGGGGGGGGGGGGGGGCGCCAGATCACCCCCCCCCCCGCCCCGTGGTTAAGCATACCCCTGGCTATGATATCCCCGCCCTCCAAAACTAAGCAATTTACAGAAATTCACTAAGCCGTCGGACTCTCGAAAATTGACAGTAGATCTGAAAGTGTTGTGTGCCGTTCATCTCGATTGCTCATCGCATATCTCTTCGGACACGCGAACTGATGCAGTGTGTATGGTCATTAGCACTAAGCAATCCCTGAGTCAGGGTTTTTCTTAGTGTGTGTCCTACCTTACCTGGGGGGGGGTGTCAGAATTTCTGGGTGGGTGGGTTTCCAACCGTCCTCCCCCCTCCCCGTGTAGGGTAGGCCATTGTGGGGGACTTTGGGTCAGCGCTGAAGGCGCTGGTCAAGGCATTTTGCGTGTGGTAAGGCATTTTGCCTGTGGTACCCTTTGTGGGTCTGTGGGGTTGCCAAAAATCTGGGCGGGTGGGTCCCTCAAATCATCCCCCCCGGTGGTGAAGAAAACCCATGCCCGGAGCAGGGCTGCTGCTGCGGTACATCATGACTTGGACATCCCACACACATCCGCTGCTGTCCACTCGTACTCGGCGCAGGTCAACATACATGGCGTGCCAGAGGCGACCCCGTTCCCACGACCCTCCCTCAGGCGCACCCGCCCCGCGGCAGCCCCGATGCGCCGGCGCAGCCGCCGCCGCGCGCGGACCCCCCGTCGACTCGGGGGGCGGGGCTGCGGAACGCCCGCGCCCAGTGGGACGGCGCCGGCGCCGGCCCGCGGCCCCGCCATCGCGCGGCGCGTGCGGGCGACATGCAGCAGCGCCGGACGCAGGGGGGCCGCACAGCGACGGGACAGGGGGCGGATGTGGAGCAGACGTATGCGACATCCGACGGCACCGAGCCGCCCCCGGCGCGAGACTCGGGTGGGGCCGAAGCTGAGGCGGGGACGCAGGCAGGGGCGGCACGACCAGAGCCTGCGCCACCCGGGGCCGCCGCCGCGGCTGCTCCGCACAGCCCCGCGCTGGCGGGCGTGGCTGGCCACGCCGGGGGCCGCGACGGGGTCACCCGCGACCGGCTGCAGGCGCTGCACGTGCCGGTGCTGCGGCGGCTGCTCCGCAGCTTAGGAATCACCTGCCGGCACTGTCTTGAGAAGTCGGACCTCGTGGACGCCATCCTGCAGGCAATGGTGTGCCGGTGTGACGGGGGCAGGGACGCATGAGAATTAAAAAATTGTAAGGAGGAGGCACCCCCCCCTCCCACAAACCCCCCCACGCCCCCCCGCCTCCCCTTCCAAGTCACCTGAAAAAAACTTTCTTCCGCGCCTTCAGCGCCAATGTACTGAGTGTTCCTCAGGGTCATGTTCGGGCGAGGGGGGCGGCCGGTTCGAATCCAGACACCCAAGCCCCCGCCTCCAGACCCCCCCAAGTTTTCGGACACGTCTTTCTTCAAATTGAGATCTTTGGGGAAGGTGCTGGCACCGAAGGCACCGAAATTTTTTTTTTGGCCTCCTGAGTGGGTAATTTTCTTTTTCACCCGATGTGTCTATACTCAAAATACTCAGAACTTTGTGAAGAATTCAAAAAGTGGGTGAAAAACACAAAACAAAATTTTGACCCCTGACCTGACCTCCGGGTTGGACCTTGGCTGATGGGAGCCTGAGCTGATGGGCACATTTTTTCTGAAAAAAAGTTTTACGCGCGTCCTGGGGATCATTCTGAGATATGTATGTTGGGGTAGCCATGGACCCCCCCCCACCCCCCAGGGAACCCGGCGGCTGACCGGCCGATCCACCTCACCCCCACCCCCTCTCCCGCCCCCCCCCTTCCCTTCCAGACCCCCAAAAGGTTTCGCACACGGTTGGGTGTCAAGATTCGAACAGGCCGCCCCCCTCGTGTTCAGGGGTAAGTCAGCTGTTGAATTTGAATGGTATGTCTCTATGAAAATGGATTGTCATGAATCGATACTGTCTTATTGTGGACACGGATTTTGCCACAAATTTATTGCTTTGAGTTTACCTTTGCACTGTGACTTTTGTTGACAAGGAGCAGGGTCAACCAAGTATGGGCGTTTTCTTCCGCCCCCTGCGTGCCTGGCCTGTGGGTCGGAGTGCCGCTGGTTCCGTGGCTATCCAGAAGGCCTGCCCAATGAACACGACCCGCCATCCCCCATCGGGGTATTGGCACATGCGGTCAAGCGATGGGCTTGGCCGCAGCAGCGCATGTAGGCAGGGTTCAGCAGCCTGGCCCCCTGTACTGCGCGCAGGGGGGGGGGGGGAGGTGCTTGGTGTGGCGCAAGTATTCGCACCCTGGCAAAGATGGCTACAAGGCACTGGCGGAAACCGGAGGACCAATGTCTGGAGAGGGGCAGCAACACAATCTCCGTCGTCACACCGCAGCGGGGGCGGAGGGGGGGGGGGGGGGGGCTTTCTGAGTGTCTATTTTTTTCGCGAAAGGCACCTATGGCAATGTCACTGAAGAGCTTTTTGTTCTGACTTTGTTGTATTGCAATCGTCTGCTTGCTTTAGCAGTGTAGCATTCAACTCTCGTATCCCGCAGCGGGGGGCTGAGGTTGCCTATTTCCAGTAGTAGCTCAGGGACCAGGTGCTGCCGGGATGGCGCCAGCCACGGCCCATATCACCGCTGACGCACGGCAAGTTGGTCAGTGCAGCCCCCAAACAGGACACCGGGCCCCTTGCACATTGCCTGCCCCAACAGAGAGGAGCCTGTGGTCTTGGTTTGGCCACGGACAAGCCATATTCTCTGCTTCGTATGCCGCCGCATGCTGGCGCTCCAGCATAAGCGGTCTTCTGATCAGGGTGGTGGAGGTTACGGCCATTTTAATATTTCCCTGCCCCCCAACACACAAAAGGTAGGACACACACTAACCTGACTCAGGGGATTGCTTAGTGCTGCAATGACCATTCAAACTGCATCAGTGCACGTGTCCGAAGAGATGTGCGATGAGCAATCGAGATGAACGGCAAGGGATTCATCCGTCACACAACGCTTTCAGATCTACTGTCAAATTTCGAGAGTCCGGCGGCTTAGTAAATTTCTGTAGATTGCTTAGTTTTGGAGGGCGGGGATATCATAGCCAGGGGTATGCTTAACCACGGGGCGGGGGGTGATCTGGCGCACCCCCCCGACCGCCCCCAGGTCAACCCACCCGCCACGCCAAAACCAAAAAAGTTTTCTTCTGGGGAGAAAAGAATTTTGAATAGGGATCCAAAAATGAGAGGCCCATTTTGCACACACAAACCTTGTTTTGCCCTCATACCCACCCAGCCCGCCGCTTGGACTGCTGCAAGCAGGCCTGGCATGCACGTTGCACACTGCGCTGCATGTTGTCACGGGTCTTTCAGCGCATATACAATGGACTGATCCCAGCACACACACTGCTGCAACACAGCAACACCCGGTTCACTGCTGCGGGGGGCGTGCCTCAAGGGAGACTGTGGAGTTGCAGGGTGGTTTGTCGCCCAAGGCACTGCGCACCGCCCCTCCGTCTTCACAGAAGCGGCCACCAGCCCCTGACCTGCAGTCTGCAAGTTCGCCACACAAGACGTCTCAGGTGCCCTCCCTACACCGCAGCATGCCGTGCCTGTGTCACAGCCGATGGATTTGTTGCAAGTCACTTACGGGGTGTTGCCTGGACTGTGCGCGCACCGTGCATCTTTTAGGGTATTGCTTGTTCCCCAGATCCACAATGCCTGAATCAGAGTTGCTGCAAGTCGGGTGAACATTCCAAAAAGATTGAAGCGTGCGTGCACCGTGCGACAACACCCCCTGGGACGGCGCTTGTGGGTGAACAACATGCCCGCCCGCTGCTTCAGCGCCAGCCCAAAAGGCCAAGGGCCCGGCACAGCCATAGTGTCGGGGGGGGGGGGGGCACCCGGGGGGTCCCCCTCTTTTGGCTTATTTGTATTGCTGTTTGTGCATTGTGTGGCTGCAAGGGACAGATAAATCGAAAGGAGGAGTGTCAATCCCCCCCCCCTCCTGCGGGGGTCCGACAAGAAAATTTTTCAGACCATTTTTTGTACACAAACCCTTGGGTCCTAACCCCCCCCCCCCCCACGCTCAAGCACAACGCTGAGCACAGGGGCCGCCAACGCCAAGGGGAGGGTGGGCAGGGGAGGGGGGTACGACCAGCTCTGACCTGATTCAGGGCAGGAGGGACAGGGTCAGTGGCATGATCCAATGCATCTGGAGCAGACTGCGGGTGTAAGGGGGCGCACTGTGCGCTGTGCGCACACTGTGCGAAAAGCAGGCTATTTGGGGCCCATTTTCCCCGATGGCCAAGGCAAGCGCAATGACTACTGCATCCCAAGACACAGGACTACTCAGATTCTTACTTGGTCCAAAAATTCAGATAAAGCGATGTTTCACACTGAAGTGCCGGATTGCTGTCTAAATCTGCTGTTTTGGCCCTGTGGACGTGGTGGGTGGTTTGCAGGGTGGTCATGGGGGACCTAAATTACTGATGGGTGTTGTCCCTGCACTGTGCCTGCACTGTGCAGAAATGGCCCCGAAGAGGAGGGGGCTTCCAGGTCTATGGTCACGGTGTCATGGTGGCATGTCCTCGGTACCGATTCCCCCGAATGCATCGAGTTAGGCCAGGAGGCACAACGCCGCGGTAGTGCAACTCGCCCCCAGGGGGGAGCGTCCCACAAGGAGGTGCTCATTGATGTTTGATTTTTCCCGAAGTCAAGCCGCGTCGCCGCATCGCTATTGTGAGACGGACTCAGCCCCGAGGTTGCAAAACTGGTTCGGATATGCCACTGGGTGTTGGTTTGGTTTTGGGGGAACAGGGCCTCAAGACCTTGTGTTTCTTAATTGGCACATTTGAAATAACGGGTTCCCAAGTTTTGGGCTGAAAGCCCCCCAGTCAGTAAGCCCGTCTATGGCCAAGGGTGGAAGAGGGGCAGGGGGTGGTCCGGAGCCATGGGAGGAGAACGACCGTCCCAGACCCCCCCCCTCCTCCGCCGGGCTAAACCTGCCAAAAACCACCCAGAGGGTGCAAAGTGGGCCGCACAAAATCTGTTTTGACCATCATTGGTGGTCACAACATCAAAGAAAGTACAGTCTTTGTGCCCCATTGTGGCGGGAACTGCTGGAGCATTCTCTGTTTTCACCGCATACCCTGCTTTCCGGGCCTTCAAAAATGTCACAGACGGCCCTAGACAGGGCCAGGGGGCTGCAAAACGTGCCATTTTGCATCGTAGTATGATGACACTGTAGCATAATGACATCATTAGCAACCCAACTCTCTCCGGGGGGGGGGGGGGGGGCAGGACCCTCAGCCAAAAATGGTTCAACGATTTACCATCCAAGGGTGAAAACGGAGGTCCCCTAGCCACTACCCACGCTTGCTGGCCAAAATGGGGAGAACGAAATAACAAGAGCTTTGGAGTTTTTCGATTATGCGGTAAAACGAGTTTCAGGTCCCAATCCTGCCTGCCTTGCCTGGGCCGCATGGAATGGGCACTTTTTGACCACCTTCGTTTAGACAAGGGCCGAATCTGTGTTTGCTGCCTCCAGGGACTCTGCAGCATCCCCCTACAGAGGTTGGCCTGGGGTTTTTAGGACGGTGCAACGAGGGTGCGATGCAAAAGGACATGGTTTGCACCTTCTGGCCCCGCCCAGGGGGCAGACTGTTCCAAGGGCCAAGCGTTCCAGGTGCATAGTGTTCCGGGGGCTTAGTGCTCCGGGGATTTCGTGTTTCGGCGGCCAAGTTCTCCTATCGCTGTCAAGAATCAATTTGTCTAGAATGTATTTCAATCAAAAACTGTTGTTAAATCACCTCGAAGAGAGGTTGTTAGATCAGGCGTAGGCGCGGGCATCGTATACCCCCCCCCTTTTTTGGGTTCATTCGCGTAGCATACCCCGAGGCATGATATTTGATGTCCAACCCCTTGTAAAATCATTATTTTACCCAATAAGACAATCCCCCAATGGATTTTTTGATTCTGAGGCCTCTATCCCCTAAAACTGGATAACACTTTTTTGAGGGGGGGGGGGGGTCAAAAGTTTTCGCTCTGAAGGCTCCAAGCAGTGGGGAGGCATATCGCTGGCACGTCAAACTCCGGTCAAATGGTAAAGCAGCTTGCTGCAGGGTTTTAGGTCGGTGGTTCGAATCCAGGTCGGTCGACTGCCGTCGGCGGCGCCGCCCCGCCATGTTTGCCCGACCGGGATTCGAATCGCCGACCAAAAAGTCTGCGGTCGGTTGCATTCCCATTCGGCCAAAGCTTGCCCTGAGGACGTTGGTTCACCCCACTGCTTGGAGCCGAGTCTGCCACTGACAAAAAACCCAAACTGTGTGTTTCTATCTGACCGACTGCTGGGCTGGCTAACTGACTGATTGGCTGACTGTCAGCCTCTCTTCGGGGTGCACTACCGAAGGCAATAGAATTAGTTTTAAACCCTCTTTATATGGTTTCCTCCAATTTTGACTACCAAGAGCACGGGGGGTCGAGGATTCGAACCATGGACCTCCATTTCCAATCTTCACCAAAAGTTGTATTGAGCTTCGCGCGGTGCGCATCACCCCATTACTTGGTTTAATCGGTGAGCCCCCCTGCTCCCCCAGCTTGGCCACAACAATTTGCTGTCGCACATCCTTGTATTCCACCACGCATGGACCCATGCGGCCCACAAGCAGAAGGACCCAAGCAAGCCCAACAGGGCCGCTCCCCACTCTTGGTAGCCAAAATGGGTGAAAGCCATAGAACAGGGGTTTGTTTATCATTGTTGAAGGTCAAGACATGGTATAAATTCAATCCAGAAGGTTTGGTTTTTTGTCTGCAAGGCTTAAAGTGGACGTCCCGGTTCAAGCCTTCTACTTCAGGTGGGCACTTGCACGGCATGTGCATCGTAGGCACTTCACTAGGGATTGGCGCCATTTTCCTCGTGCATGGAAAGAGCCCCGCAAGCAGGTGCACCAGCCCGGCTGGTATCACAGGTCTTAGGTGGTTCAAGCTTTCCAAGGCGCTGATGTAGGCATGTGAAAGGGGTTCCCACAGGTCCCAAGGTGACAAATGACACATGCAAAGCATTGCCCAAAACCTCTAAACCAATGGCTGCCGAGGGCCCGCCGCACTGTAACTGCCGTTGTGCTCTCCCTTGGTAGGGGGGGGGGCATACAAAGGGCATGTCGGGCTTGCAAGTGGGGGGGGGGGTCAATAGAGCCCCCCAAATCTAGGGGGGGGGTTGGGAAAAGGGCTCAATTGACAGGCACCATTCCTGCCTGGAGAAGAGGCACCACTTGGTTTCTTGTTCATGTCTCCCCGCTATGGGGAACCCCAAGAAGGCTTGTTGATGTCTCCCCGCTATGGGGAACCCCAAGAAGGCTTGTTCATGTCTTCCCGCTATGGGGAACCCCAAGAAGGCCAGGGTGATGTAGCCACTTTTGATTTTGTCCCCTCTTCTGGGGTCCTTCTGATTTTGTCCCCTTGTTTGGGGACCCCCGGGAATGCAGGGGTGAGGTAGCCACTTCTGATTTCGCTCCCCGCGCTTGGCGTTGGATCCCCAAGAATGCAGGGGTGGCGTAGCATTTCTGCCCTCCTTTGGGCCCCGGAGAAGGCAGGGGTGAGGCAGCCACTTCTGATTTTGTTCCCCTTTGTTGGGGACTACTTCTGATTTTGCTCCCCGCGCTTGGCGTTGGGGACCCCGAGAATGCAGGGGTTACGTAGCATTTTCGCCCTCTTTTGGGCCCCCGAGAGGGCAGGGCTGAGGCAGCCACTTCTGATTTTGTTCCCCTTTGTTGGGGACCCCCGAGAATGCAGGGGTGATGCAGCATTTCCGCCCTCTTTTGGGCCCCCGAGAAGGCAGGGGTGAGGTAGCCACTTCTGATTTTGTTCCCCTTTGTTGGGGATCCCCGAGAATGCAGGGGTTATCTTTCCGCCCTCTTTTGGGCCTCCGAGAAGGCAAGAGCGAGGCAGCCACTTGTGCTTTTGTTCCCCTTTGTTGTGGCCACTTGCAGCAATTTTGCAAAAGCCAAGGAGCACCTCAAACGGCGTTGTGGTATGGTTACCCGTGGAGTGAAGGGTGAGGTGGAACGTTTGCTCCGGCAAGCACGTGGTTGTTTGGGTTTGAATGGGCAATGCACTGTTGCAAATTTGAAGCGGTTTTTTGCTAACTTATTTGGACTTGAGTGCCTCCTGCCCTAACGTTGAGCTCATGCAATGCGTGTGTAATCACACCGATTCCCTTTGTACGTATATGGGTCTTCCTACGGACAGTGTATCCGTGCCCATGGCTGATGAGGACGAAGGCGAAGATGAAGACATTGTTTGTGTTTATTGCCTTAGCGGTGATGCATCCGAGGGCAATGATATCCTCATTTGTGAAGGTGCACATTCTACCACAGTTGGATGGCACCAGTTGTGCTTGACTCCGCCCTTGCACGAGGTTCCTGATGGTTGCTGGTTGTGCCCAGAGTGTGTCTTTGCACGGAGTGGTCCAGGCAGCCGCTTGGCTGACCCTGACTATACTCCTTCAAGAGCTTCAATGCAGGCATTTGCTACCTCCGGTTCTACTTCTAACTCCAACTCCGACTCAAGCTCCAACTCCGACTCCGGCTCTTCCTCCGACTAAGACTCTGGCTCCCAATCTAACTGTGGCTCTGACTCTGACTCCGACTCTGACTCTGACTCTGACCGTGACACTGACTAGGTCATGTGGTTGTCATGGAAGGCCTTGGTGGGGCATTACACACATGTGTAGCCGGAATTGACCGGGGACCAAGTGTCCTTAAACACAAATACCACCGCCATTTGAACCACGAAGGTCCCAAGGGTGGTTTTGGGGGGTCCCGTCAATTGAGCCCTTTTGGGGGGGGGTCTAGCTAGGGGGCTCTGTCGACCCCCGCCCCTCCAATTGCAAGCCCGGTTACCCAAGTGGGAGACACAACAAGTTTCCGAAGTTTTTTTTACATTTTTGATGGTCGGAATGTGAGGCAAATTCATTGTAGTCATTTTTTGACCATCCATGGCCAAAAATGGTCAAAGACGATTTTCTTTCAGAGTTTTCCTCAGACCACGTGAGATGCTCGGACAAATGTTTTGAGCCCGTTCTGAGCCCGTTTTGCCCCCCCCCCCCCCACAAAAAAAGCCCCGCAAGACTCTGGATAATATCTGAGTGAGAACTCCGTAGGGTCCCCACCAGCCCCTGGGGGGGAGGGGGGGGGGGGGGCACACTTCTGTGGCTCCTGACCACACGGCGGCAGGGTCCCAGTTCAATGGACTGGGGAGTCCACCGGGAGAGGGGGGTGCTGAGGGGAGAAGCGAGTGGTTTCTGGTGTCGCGCCTGACATAGTTGTACTGACATAGTTGTACGTATCCATGGCAAACTGTTGAGCCCTCCTGCCAGTATTTTAGTGTAAATTGTTTGTCACAAGGAAAGGCGCCTATGACAATGTCACTGAAGAACAATTGGCTCTTGGTACAACAACGGGCCCCTTTGCCTTAGCATAGTTTTGACACAAATCAATTTTCTCATAGTCAGAGAAGAAAGAGGAAACACTTATCACCCAATGTGCTATCAAAAGTTTCCTATTTCTGCCCAAGATTTTCCTTCTGAATTTGTTGCTTTGCAGCCTGTATCTTGCAGGGTAAAGGTTAGCATTCAGCATCTGCATCCCACGGCAGGGGGCTCTGATGGGGGGCAGTTGTCATAAGCCATTGCGACAACAGTGTTTGACACAGCTATCAACGTATCCGCTGGGGATTGAGTACTGATGTGCATGTAATGTGTTTGCCATGTCTGTGTCTCACACACACGTACCGATGAAATCCTCATTTTCTCAGTTCGCTCCCACCTGCAAGTGGGCAAGCATCCATGAGGGGCAGACCCCAACAGAGGCGTTGTACATCAAGAAGGACATGAGTGGGCAGGGCAGAGGGGCGTTTGCCGTGAAGGCGACGGGGTGTCCATCTGCAGTATATCGCATGAGCATTGATGACGTGGTCAAACAGGCCCAGGGCCGTTCTGAAGTGGAGACCCCGAAGTAGGGGCATGTACACCACAGGATGATGCTTTCCATGGGACATTGCCTGCGGACCTATTATCCCTAATGGACGACAAATGTTGTTCCAAATGCACGGCATGTCGGCATAGAGCAAAAGATATCTTCTTCTGGATACTGATGGTGGACCCTCCATATGCTGCTTTGAGTGTCCGTTCCGAATGCCCCAGGATGTTCGGAGGTGCTGCATCGGTGACATCATTAGTAATGAGTTGCATTGTGATGATGCGACAGAGGTCCCATGTGTGCTTCGATAATGCTGTTATGGTGCCACGCTGACGATCCAGTGATGCTGGTGTGGGCTGTGCGCGGATCTGGCAATGGTATTGTGGTAGAGCGGTTCTGCAGGCCACCAGGTCTGTCACTGGCTATTACATCAGTATCTTGTATCCCGGTGGTGCCCGGTGCTGGACTTTGCAAGTGCGCGGCGCACTGTGCCCAAGCTGAACTTGCCCGGTTGACAGAGTACTTTGGAGCCTTGCCAAGGAGGTAGTTGTGGACTGAGCTCGCGTGGCCTTTGTGCGGTTGTCCAGCAGTGAGAAAAGGATGATGTTTCTGCACAGTGCTGTGTCCCCTGGTGCCCACCAGCCCAGGTTGGGGGGGGGGGCAACACCTTGAGGAACCTGTATCACCATTGTCCACACCAGCTTCTGCTGAGCTGCATGCTGTATGGCTCTCACAGTTTGCACATTGCGTACATACTGTGGATGATTCACACTCACTTTGATTTTTAGAGCCTTTCAATTTCCTTCCTCGTTTTGCAACGTGCTATACGTGTCAATGCTGAGTCATCACTGTATTGCATGCATTACAGGGAGTGGATCGAGGTCATCAAAGTTTGGTCCCAGACCTTTTGCTGAGGCTCTTTTTGCAAGTTCCGTCCAGTTTGCCAGCCAAGTGCCATTTTGGCACCATTTGGGTATGTCGCAGGGAACCCATAATTTCAAACCTGTTTTCTCCCCCGTTTAAGCAAGCTGAAACCACCCAATTCTTTTTCACAGCGAAAACCGAAACATTTATGCGCGTCGTGCTGCGCGTGTGTGTTGCCAAAATCAGTTCTGGCAAGTTGCCCAGCCAAGGGCCATTTTGGCACCATTTGGGTCTTTCACGGGGATCACCCCACCTTGACTCATACCATTCCAAACCCACTTATTCCCCCATTTTTAAGCGAGCCGAATCCACCCAAAATTGTTACCAGCGAAAACAAAAACAATTTTGCGCGCCGCCCCGCGCGCGCGTGTTGGAAGGCCCACTTGTCCCGACAATCGCCTAGTGTTGGTTTCCACCAGGTGTGTGGGTACCCCTTCATCTGCAGATCATGGGTCACCAGATGCACATTTTCTGCAGCGTGCAGGCGCGTGGTCCTACAGTAGCCAGCATTTTTTGCAAGAATTGAATACGCCCATGCTATGACTCCCCCCATGAAGTGAACAGGCGCGCCCTATAGCTCCCCCCATGAAGTGAACAGGCGCGCCCTATAGCTCCCCCCATGAAGTGAATAGGCCCTTGCTTAGCTCCCCCCATGAAGGGAATAGGCCCACCCCATAGCCCCCCCCATGAAGTGAATAGGCCCATGCTATAGCATATGCAATAGCACGGGTCCATGCACTTCATGGGGGGGGCTATAGCACCAAACAGCACATCATGCACTTTGCTTTGGGTGTGCGTGCATCTAGATAGCCCATCAGGACTTGATGTTCAGACTCGAATTTCACGCTTTTGTCTGCAAGTCGTAAGGCAACCTGTGGTGGCTCCTGGGGAAGATGCGATTGGCATACTTCCATGTCCCCTTGGATTGTAATCCATGGGGCCCATACCCTTCCTGTTGCAAATTCAGATTATACAAAGCTTCAAATGTTCGCCGCAAAAAGGCAATCGGTGTGTGGACATATTTGATACCGTTGATGTTGTCACGGAAGCGTTTGGGCGCCACAGGCAAGTGGCTGGGGTTCAGGGGAGGCTGTTCACATAATGCAGATGGTGGCCGGGAGGGGTAAAAGTTGTGCTCGCTGGACATGCACTTCATGCTGGCTTGCTGCGATGAGCATGGGCCACCAATCGCCAATCCTTTGGTTTGTCTGAGCACTAGATTGGTAAAGACAAAAGCAACGTTGCAAAATATGTCAAATTAAACACAGCGTTTGACCTCATCCACATGCACATTGTGGAACGCGTCGCAGTGACCAGTGCCTACTCGGTCTAATTTCCCATCAATCTTATTCATGGCAAAACGAAGCGCTCCACGACGTGGGCGCTCTGTAGGGCGGGGGACGGCTGACACGCAGTCAGCAATGGCATTAAAGGCCCCCGCGCGCGCCAAGTCTCCATTTTTTGGCGTTGTTTTTGTACCCAACCCAAACAGCCCTCCTCCTTTTTCCACCGAACCCCATTTGCAGGTTTTCTTCACGATTTTGTGACATTTCGGAAGGCTGTTGGGCAGCTTGCAGGGTCGGCGAAACCGGCCGTCTCTATCTCTCCATGAGGTGAGCGTTATCCCTGCAGATGTATGGCACAGCTCCCCACATGGGTCCGGTCCCGCCTACGGATACCCCTCGGGATTGTTCGTCGTCCGCAAACGATGTTGATTGGCATCTATTTGCTCCTACTGCTGCAAATTTTCGTGACATCCCGATTCCAGCCCTTCCCTTCCTCAGCGAGCCGCTTGGCATTGCTTGAGGCCCGCGTGGGCCAAACCATCCGCTGGGCCCATGGTGTCAACACCCAGGCCGCCCTGGAGAACGCATTTGCAAGCCATGCGTCCTCCAGCAATGCGACGCAGAGCACCTTGATGTTGGAGGCTGACGTGATGCCGGCCACAGAGCAACGGCCGGACATCTTCATGTGCCATCCCCCGTGTCTCAGCGGCGGAGGACTGGCTTTCAAGGAGTGGTTGGACCGGGTGCTCAAGCTATGCACTATGTCCAACTTTTCGACGGGTACAGCTGCCGTCCCTCCTCTTGCGACGCATCCCCAACCCGCCTGTGTGTGCCTCCAACCCAGGCCTTTGCTTAGTGGCTGGTTGGTACAAAACCAGGGGCGTGGGGGGGGGGGGGGGGCAGAGGCCAAAAAAGTAATTTGTGTACCTAAACTCGACCTCCACATTCAGGCCCCTTTGATAAATTTCATTTTGTGCCTGAGGAAATATTTCCTGATGTGGGTTGGTTGGACGGATCTCAACCATAATGTCGGTCGCCTGGTCCTTGATGACTCGGTAGTATGGATCACTCATGACAAACCAGCAACTATGAGCCAAAGGGAAAGCAGCAAACACAGTGTGGGTCCTACAATTGCCTTATTGGGAGCGGCTTGGGCCTGATATCCTTCGCCGACCGGGGTGGGTCAGCCAAAATCCCGAGGGGGCCAATTTAGCCCCCCCGCACCCCCCAGTATCACTCAGCAAAGGCCTGCTCCGACCCCCACCAACCTCCACTGTGACCTCCACGAACCTCCGCCACTACCCCCACTCCACCGCAGTGCCTCTCCCACACTTGGGCATGCCATTTGCACTCACCCCTTTGCACCCCTGCACTGTTGGGGCCGCCAGCGCCGGGTGTTCCATTCGCCATCACCGTTTCGACGGACACTTGGTGGGTGGGTCGCAGTGTAGGCCCATCCGGGCATCATCCTCGCCCCCCCCCCCCCCCCCCCCGCCCCCCTTGTCCAAGCAACAAGCAATCTGTGGCGGCGGCTTCGCCGCCATATTCATGACAATGTACTGTGAATGGGTGAGCGTAGGTCTGTCGGTGGGGACCTATCGCTGGACCTTCCACCGTTCTATGGCCAAGCAACAAGTGACACTGGGCGTTGGTTCCGTCAATTTTCGCACTGTGGATTTTGGCCCTGCATTTTTCAATTGGTCCTACTGTGTGCTGTCTGATGCCTGGGTTTTGAGATGCATGATGTTCATATTTTGTGTCAAGGAAACTGATTTGGGCCTGTTGGTCTTTGTAGCGTATTCTGGCCCTTGGTGTTCAGGATATGACACCATGTCTTTCTGCATGTACCATGTATAGTGTAACGCGCAAGCAACACCCTTGTCCAAGCAACACTAGGCATTGGTTCCGTCAATTTCTGGTCATTTACCGTTGCTTGGACAGGGGGAGGGGGGGAGTCCATCAAAATGCTCTTTGCACGGCCCATCAAGACCTTTGGATTATTCACAGCCATCTTGACGACAGGGTAGACCGACACGTTTCAATGAACCGAAACTGACAATGACAATGAAGTGTGCAGCACCTCCTCAGCACCACCGCAGCGCCCGTTGCAACAGCCCCACAGCATCCCTACGCGGCACCCCGTTTGTGCGAGGGGGCAGGTGGATCCTTCGGGGTTTGGGTGCCCCCGCAATATCCGCGCAGCCGCCCAAATTGCCCCACATCTCCCAACCTACCGAACCCCTCCAGACATGCTTTAGGAATCCGCCCTGCACTCTGTACCACTCAGTAATACTCACTCCTTGCACCCAGAACGCAGGCCCTGCTGCATCCAGTGCATGGCTCAGTAGGGCCCCGCCCCCGGCTGATTGACTGACGCAAGTGGCACGCCTGACCCCGAGGATGTATTAGAACACCTGACAACCATAGGAGGAGCCCCCCGCCCCCCTACTTGCCCCCCCTCCCCAGACCAAAGTGACCTTTTGGGTCCCAGACCACCTCCCCCCCCCCCCTTTCCTCTCTTCTAATATTTCATTGCCTGACCCTTTCCATACCTTTTCAGGCATCAAGCTCGACTTCAAGCACCCGGAGGCCGCAGAGAGCGCACTGAAGCTCGTGGCCGCGCGCGCGGGCCCGGACGGCACTCTGGGTATCCCGGTGTGGCTCAACGCCGACATCCTGCAGGGCCCGGGCGGCGGGGCGCCGAAGTTCTCGGGCCAGAAGTTCCTGCAGCTCTGCCACAAGCACTACCCCAAAGGCCGGCTCTCGCTCGGGTGGGCCACGGGCATCCCCTGGCTCTTCGTGTGGCTGCAGGGGTACACCGCCACGATGGTGGACGAGATGCTCGAGCTGGTCAAGGGCGCGCACACGGCGGACATCACGTTCGCCGTCCGGGGCGAGTTCTGCCCAAACTCGTGGCCGCAGCTCCGGCGGCTCCTGGACGGCAACGCCAACCACACGCTGACGGTGTGGGGGGGCGGGGGCATGGACGAGTGGCTGCTGCTCTGGATCGAGCGCAACATGGGGGCCCTGCGGGCCAGCCTCGACCTGGACTCGACCCCGCTGTTCTGGCCGCAGGTGTTCTCGTGGGCCCTGTGGTCCGGGCTGTTGGCGCCGCTGCTGCTGATGCTGACGAAGTGGTGCCGCCCGCCGCGGCGGGCGCGGGCGGCCGCGGCGCCGCGGAACTGACGGCGCCCGGGGGATGTGCTCCGGGGGCGGGGGGCGGGGGGGGCGGGGGGTGGCCCCTGAGGCGTCCTGTGGAAATGTCTGGTTTGTCAGGAAAGGGAAGGGGCCTCTGACAAAGCCGGGGTGGGAAGAACCAGCAACCACGGCGTGGGCACGGTGTGGCACAAACCACCCCAGCCACCGCGGAGGTGTCTGCATCATCACGAGAGCGTCAGGGAGGGTTGACAGCGTCCAAACTATGCATCATCCTGGCCCTCAAGTTGGGGTGGTGGACTCCCACCCTTCGGCGTGGGCCCTGGAGTTGGGGTGGTGGACATCTACGCTTTGGGGTGGCCCCCTCAGTTGGGTTGATGGACTCCCACGCCTCGGTGCAAACAGCCTGGTTTCGCGAACATCTGCGCTGAACCCATCACTATCACTACTCTACCCCAGCCAACAAACCCCCAGCCGCGTGTCATTGATGTCTGTGCTGAACAACTCCTCGCTGTCCAGGGGTGTCGCTGGGGGGGGGGGGGCGGACGATGGGGCGAGGGTCTATTTTCAGGGCCCACCCTCAGCGAAGGTCCGCTTTGGTATTCCACGGGGTAGTATGCAGGGGACCGCTGGCACACCATCAGCCCCCGCCCCCTGGGGTTTCCCTGTCAGTTCATTCCGTCCCCACCGCTTCAGTCCGGCACCCGCCTTTCCAACCAACAGTAACCGCCCTGGCCAACCCCGTTGAAGCCCCCCCCCCCCCCACCCTTCAGTCTCCTGCACGCACCCCTGCCCCTGTGTGACATTTCTTTACGGGGCCCTGGACAGTCATCTGTTCTTCCCGTCGCATGTTGCGTCGGGTCAACATTTTCTGATGGCCGCTGCGGCCGGTGTTCCTTGTGGTGTCGTTTCCCCGTTAGCGGAGCACAGAAGTTGGTGCAGTGGGGGTTGTGCTGGTTGTTGCAGGGGTCGTTTTACGGTTTTTGCCGTTCACGTCCAGGTCGTCCACTGCATGTCTCACCGCGCTTCTGCGTGCGTGAGGCCCAATTGCCCCACCCCTCCGCGTGTTGCCCTGGTCGTCCGCCACCTGCCTCCCCAAATTGCCATGTACGTGGGGCCCAATAACTGCATCTCTGCGCGTGGTGCACGTGGGCATTGCGCGCACCTTCATGGTTTCCGCAGGTGTCGTGCGCACCTCCGCGGGTGGTGCGTGCGCCTTTGTGGCTGCGGCAGGTGTCGTGCGCGACAGGCCAGAAGAGGACCAGGGGAGAGACTGCGGCAACCTTGAAGTGGGTCCGCCTGCCATTGGTGGGCACAGGGGCCAGGGATGCAGCACTTGGTTGGCATAGTGAGGCACAAATGTGTGCGTTTTCTGTGCACACCCGTTTGGTGTTGGCACCGACCACCGCGTGGCTACTGTGGGGGCGGCGGGGGGGGGGGGGGGGGCATCGAAAGGTGGAGTTGGTTTGCCAGCGTTGGGGGGGACATTGTGCACTTGTTGGTCCAGAAACGGGGAACGTCTTCTCCAGGTACCAGCCCACCCCCCCCCATGACAATGTCCTGCGCACAGCATTTGTTTTGGCATTTTTGACAGCATGTGTATGGTGTGCCGTACAGCACATGCATTCGGAACAGGGTTGTGACCATGAAACCGCATCCGGCACACCGGACTCAATCACAACAATCATTTTGGTGGAGTGCTCACAGCCGCGCCGCCTGCAGCTCCGCTCCACACAGCGTTGAACCGGAAGTACAAGCGGCAAACCCACTCCACTTTTCTGGTTTCTTCCACCCTTGAGAGCACCCTCCAAATCTTCAGACTTGGGAAAGACTTCATTAGTATCGCTGCCAAGCCAATTTCTGGCCCGGGCCCGCCGAATATTTTTTTTCCCCTATGATTCATGGCTCATCGCTATCAGCTCTACCAGGCACCCATTTTGAGTTATATATTTTGGGCTATCCCCCCCCCCCCCCCTCTGGCCAATCTTTGACAGATAGTTGGTGGGGCTGTTCGCTGCGAAACTGGGCCCAGCAGCCCCCCCCGCCTCCCCCCGCCCGGGGTGTGCAGGCGTGTGCAGGCGTCCATGTCAAGTTCAGGACCATCGGGAAGTCTCATGGAGTTGGGTCAAGACTGCTACGGTGAAGGTCATCTTTTGTTCCACGCATTACACTGCTTCCGTTCTGGTTTCTGCCGGCAAGATTGGCAAACTGTTTTCGGAATTTTCGGGGATTTGCAGACCATAGCCCCCCCCCCCCCCACCTGGTCAACGGCGCGGGCAACAGCCCGTCTCTGGGAGCTATCCAGGGGCTCCATTGACACGACCAAACCACGTTGGGACCCACAGAGGGTCGGAATGTGCAGTGGTGAGAGGCCAATAGGCGCCGCCAAAGGCAAATAAATCAGCACCATGGCCTTGTGCCAACCCCCCCCCCCCCCGCGCGCCCCCCCTCCATCCCCAAGTGGCTGCCTTCCCTTCCATCTTTCTTGACCCCACACCGCTTACCCATATCCAACCCCCATTACGCAACCAGGGCCGGGGGGGGGGGGGGGGGCGGCAATTTGGTCCGAGGACTGGCTCGGAAGGAGGGCGGGCACCACCCATCTGCTTGTCCCCAATTTGTCATCTATGCCTGTGCAGCGTGCGATGTGACCTGCCCTGTGGCCTACCAAAGGGACCAATGCCAATTCCGACTGAGATGACATTGTGAGCAGTTTGTTGTCCTCAACAGTGGTTGCACGAGCTTCAACACCATTCTACCCACCCCTGTGTCCAACGAATGGCTTGTCCAAAGAACACTTCGTGTTCCGACCGTATCAATTTGGTACCCAAATTTATTAGGTACCGAATTCCAGGGTACATGATTTAGGCTAGACGATTGGAGGGGCTGTTGTGATGCGTCTTGCAATGATGCTTGCAAAAATTGTACAACAGGATGCAAGGTACCGGTAACCTCCAACTATAGGACCTCTATTCCCCACCATGACTGGTTCTCTACTTGCATCCGGCCGCGCGCACCGAACAGCTTGTCCAACGAACACTTGGTGTTCAGACCGTATTATTTGGGGGCTTTATTGTTCTCCGGGGCGGGGGGTACTCTCAAGGGGGTGGAAAAGTGCAGAGCGGCAAGCTGTGGAAAGTCCGGAAGTTGGCGGCCCCTGAACGCCCTCAAAGAATGTGCATTTCGGATCCCAAAAAGACACCTCATGAGCTCTGAGCGTGCCACTGCGAATTGAACAAACCGTCTGTCAACCATTTGACTCCATGCCACAGGGCTTTGCACAAGGGGCCCTCTTCCTGTGGTTCTACAACATTTGCATTATCATGAAATGGCATACCGAAATGACACCTGATTGAACACCCCAGCACTAATCCAGCGAAACAGTGTGCAAATCACAACAGTTTACCCAAGGGTTGATGTGAGGAAGCGTGTCATGAATGAAAGTGGCCAAAGGAGCTGTAGAATGAGGAGCACATAATTTGCACTTAGTACACATGCCGTCATTTGACAACTATACCGCTTCTCATAAATGAAGCACTCCATGAAGTTCAAGATGCGATGGAACAATTCAAAATGCATGTGGCCACTGCTACCACGCACTTGGTCATGGGAGACAATGCGCATGGAACCTTTTGTGCTGCTGTAAATTGAGTATCTTTGCACTTTGCAAATACGGCACATTGTGCGAGCAGGCCACGGCTTAGTGCCGACCGTGAGCTCTCCCGGGGGGTTTCAGAGACCAAAACAAAGTTTGTGCACCTAAAATGGACCTCCAATTTCGGGTCCCTTTGTTAAATTTCATTTTTTTTCCTGAGGAAAACATTTCTGAAGTGGGTTGGTGGGTGGGTCAGGGGCGGAGGCGCCCAGGCTTCCATTCCGCCACCCCGGTAACGGTATGCCGTGGCCTGTGGGGCGAAATTTCAAATTACTGCATGGAAGGAATATGAAACGGAAAAGCAACCAAAACAGGTCACACGGATTCAACATGATCTTGTTCATGCTGAAGCACCACGAATGGGTAAGACTGAACATGCCTTCCACCCAAAGAAAATTGTACCTGGTGGCGAATGGACTCGTCAAACAGTTGGTGCCATCCGCGTGGAAGTGGTGCTTGAAAGATCAAGTGGAGGCTGGAATAAGAGTCATTCACAATTGGCAGGTTTGCACCAACAAACAAGCGAGTCTTGGAGCCCAAGTATGGGCCGTCATGTCACGCTCCAATCACCCTGTGACTTTCCACTCGTCACTATGTTGCAAAACCAAATATTTCTGCGAACAATACAGAAAACAACAGAGAAAACAAAGAGAAACACATATCAACCACCATTGAAAAGTTGGTGTTCCTAAGGCAGACGGAAGTGTTAGTGAAGAATCCAAAGCCCGTGTTACCAAGAAAACAACAATACAATAAAGAGTAGCGCATTCGGCGATATGGAGGATCTTGCACCACAGGATACATTGGAAGCAGAGACGCCAGAGCCATTGCCCCATTTGTCTCCGTACCCCCCCCCCCTGTCCTAATCCTTAGGCCTTGTGCCAAGCCCCCCCCCCCCCCCCGTCCAACGAACGCTGTGGGCTGATTGATTTCTCAGGGTTGGGTGGGGAAGTATACGGATGGATCAGCCAAACAGGTTCGGGGCTGGAAGCAAGCAGGGTATGGGGTTTTCTAAAGGGACTGGTCCGACCGCAATTTTGCGATGCACATGCCTGTGACGGAGCGCCGGAGTGAGTCGCGGGGATGCCCTGTTGCAGCGCAAGCTGGGGGAGCAGCTCGTGGTGCCATTGGATTCGTTGTATGTATACAGGAGGATGGTTGACTGGTCGCCGAAGTGGCGTTGCCATGGGTGGCGCACACCAAGTGGGGAGGCGCGGCACAGGGACTTGTGGGAACAGATTCTGTGGGAGCAGGAGAGGGCAGGGGCATATCTGCAAATTCGCTGTGTGCCTTCACACTTGGGAGTGGAAGGCAACGTTGGGGCGGATTGGTTAGCGGAGCAGGGGAGACAAGCCCATCCAAATCATTCTCGACTGCTGCTGAAGAGGCCATGGACAGAACCGCAGTGGGAGGCCCTAGGGTTGGTGGAAATGTGCTCGGACGAGGAGGAGGCCCAGGGCAGTGGGCACTCTAGTGAACAAGAGTCGATGTGCAGTGAGTCATTGTCATTGGGGGCTGGAATGTTGAGCTTGGGGTTCAGTGTCAGTGACACCCGGCGGCTCAGCTCAGGGGTTAGCACAGATGTCAGTGACACGTGGCGGGTGAAGCAGATTCAGGGAGGACAGGGATAATCAAGAGCCCTTTCACAGGGCCTAATGGCCTGTGCGGTCTGCACAATGCTCTGGACAATTGGTGGCAATTGGTGGCTGCGCCTCCGGCGCCTATCTGCAGACAATCTGTGGCAGCGCCTCTGGCGCCGTATTCATGACAATGAACCGAGAGAGTTCGCGGAGTGATTCCGGAGGGTGACGACCATCGTCGTTCAATAGCCAACAAACGCTGTGTCCAACGAACACTTCTGTTTGGAGGTACTTACTTAGGCAACAGGCTTCAGACCCGAGGTTTCAGGCTAAAGGATTGGGGAAATGAGGGGTGGTTGTGGTATCTTGCAGTAATGGTGGGCATATGGGCAGGATGTGAGGGAATGGTGTTCCTCAATACGGGACCTGTGACAAGCCTAGATTTAATGGAACGGCACTTTCAAAGGGGAGTTGGACGGGGGGTACACAATGTGAGCAGAAGAAAACATCATGGCGCGGAACCAAAAAGTGGTACCAATGACGCTGATAGTGACACTGATGGGCACTGTGACATGATTTGGGCCAAGGCAGGGTGTGGGTGTGGGGTTTGTGCGTTGAGCGACTAAGTGTGAGGCTAAAGCGTGTGAGACCCCCCCCCCCGTTCCCCCAATAGAAGGGACCTGCCGCAGTTTGTTGTGCTTGCTTGCTTCAAAGACATGCGAACTAATGACTGACTTTGTATATTGGACATTCAGCATTTAGCCTATCATACCGACCACAATTGTGCCCCATGGAAAACTCCTTCCCCCTCTTGATGGGGGGACGCCTCCTGGTTGCCAACTGCCATCTGTTGACCATCCATCGCCATCCGACAATCCACACTGTCCCTCGGCGCGGTCACAAACAATACGGGGGGATTAAGGGCCACCCCACGGCGGAGGTGCAAGGCCTGGATGTATTGGGGGGACCAACGCGGAAGCCTGCCAACGGCAACAGTTGCACACGCTGTTTGGCGGATGGTCGTTGGCAGTCGACCTGCAGCAGTCGTCGCTTCGCGGTTGCAGCATGCCCTCTCAGCGGGCGGTAAATCGCCCGAGTCCCTCTTGCTTTTGTTGCTGGGGACCGCGCCCACTCCAATGATCTGCGCCCTTTCTTCCACACCGACTGCCAGGCTTGCGCTGGGACCCCCCTCCTGAGCGTTGGCGGTCGTCCCTGCTGCCCCCCCCTCTCCCCTCTTTTGCAATTCCCCCTTCCCCAAACGTCACTTCCCCCAAAGAGCATAGGCAATACTCGGCGCCAAAGGCGCCGAAGAAAATTTTTGTTGAGGTTTTTTGGGAACTGCTGCGGTTTCAGTGCTACGATTGTGTGGTGCATGGGGGGGGACTGTCATTTCACGACTGCCCCATCCCCCCCCCCTCTTGGGGGAAACTGTCACAGCATTGCCGGGGAGATTTCAATGGGGCGGCGGGGGGGGGGGGGGGGGGCTAACCGCTTCTGTGCACCAACATCGGCCCTCCGACCGATCTGTACCTGGCCCCCCACCCCCAACCGCTTTTCTAGCCCCGGTGATCGCTTTTGCAACCGCCATTCCCCTCCTCCCGCAGTGCTGTGCCCGGGCAACATGGAATCCTACGGCACGTGCGGTGCGGAGACCTACGGCTCCTCCGAGCAGCAGCCGATCCTGCAGCGCTACGCGTCGGCCAACCCGGACCTCCTGCCCCGGGGCAGGGTCCTCACGGATGTCAGCGACCCCAACCACGTGGCCAAGGTCGTGCGGTACAAGAGCACGCACCTGGCGCGCTGGGGCGTTGTCGATGTGCGCATGATCGGCAGCACCCTGTTCAGCTCCGTGGCGGTGTGGGTCAAGCTCCTGCTGTTCAGCCTCGTCGGCGCCGGGGTGTTCTGCTTTGCCGAGGTACTGTCCCCCAAGGAGAATATGTTAGCGCGCTGGGCATGCGCCGGGCGCGCCAGGCAAAGTTTTCCCACGCTTTGTTATGGCCCCTCTAGTTGGGGTTAAGGAGTGTATGTTGTAATACGTGTATTTTTTTTTTCGGTAAATGTGTGTAACAAAAAAATTGTCACGAGTTGACAATTGTTTTGTACACGCGTTTACCGCAAAATAAGATAAAATAAATTTACATGACATGACGATTTTTTGGTGCACGCATTTACCGCAAAACAAAATACTTACACGACACGACAATTTTTTTTTTATACACAATTTACCGCAACAAAAAATTTATGCAACATGACAATTTTTTTTGTACATGACTTACCGCAATTTTTTTCCACTTTTATGAAAACAAAAAAAAATGCATGCATGTAGCCACTGGGCCCATGGGCCCACTAATGGGCCAATTCTGATTTTGTCCTCGGTCTGAAGCGTTGGGGACCCCTAGACGGCAGGGGTTATGTAGCCACTGGGCCCACTTGTGGTCCCCTTCTGATTTTGTCCCCCGCGTTATTGAACCGCTTGGTGATGATTTGGAGGGCGTTCTTGAGCTTCCTTGCCGTCCTGATCCCCCCCCCTCCCCGACACCCAAGTTGAAGGGGCACTTTCGGCGCTCAAGGAGAGTGTTCCGGCCACCCACCCTCTCGAAGGCAAGTATACCACCCCCTGTTTTGAGGTCGCCCGATCGCGTGGTGACGTCCGAATTCACCGGGGGGGGGGGGGATTCTTCCAAGTTTTCGAGTTTTGGGGGGGGGGGTCCTAGGGAGATTTTTGGGCAAAATTGGGCAAAACCACCATCAAAATTGTGTCCTCCGACCCCAAATAGGGGGTAATGTGACCTTTGTTCAAAATTTTACCCGAGGAATGACCCCGCCCGAGAACGGGGATGTTTTAGGAACAGGCTGCAGGGGGGCGTTTTGACCCCCTTGTGGAAATAGGGTAAGCCAGCCTAAAACTTTGAAGTCAGGTAACCCCATACCCTATTTTGAGGTCGCTGAGTCCAAATATCATAGTGGTTTCACCCAACTTTGCGGTATTTTTTTTGAGAAAATCACCGTTTTACGTCGAAAAATGCACTCGGTAGGAATCTGCAAAACTCGTTAAGATATGCCCAAACCGTGATGTGGCACCCAGAAATTCGGAACAAGCGACTTCAAAATAGGGGGGTGGTATTCTTTGATTTCAGGATGGGTCCACAATGTTGAACTTCAATTGTGGAACGCCTGTGATGGCCCCCGACCATTGTTCCTCTCCCCCTGCTCCTGCAAGGGCGCTCACTCGCTTCCGCAACCGTGGACTCATGTCAATGATTTTTCAAAATGTGGTTACACCTCACCATGCCATTAGGGAAGAATGACACAACCAAGTAACACCAAATTACTTATTTTATGGCTAATAAAAGTGAAGCATTGGATTCCAAAGTGATTTCAACCCAAGTGTATCTGAGTGCGACAGGTTGCAAATCGGGTGGGGGGCTGAACTGCATTTCCGCTTCTGCCCAGCTTCATTTCTACCAGCCCCAAACTCCTTTTTCGCGATCTGCTTTGGCGACAGCCCTGAATTACCGTGACAACAATGGTTCCCCCGACCGCTTTGCGCAACAGCTGCCGACCATGGGGGGGTACTCCACAAGGGCGGGGGCTGCGCCCCGCGCGCCGGGAGGTGCCCGCCACGGGGGTGGCAACAGGGCCGTGAACAGCCAACCGCGCACGGGACAGTCCACGTCGTATGGAGATGTGAAATCCTCGTACGGGGGGGCAGGCGGGTGGGACAGGAGGGGTACGCGACAGGGGCACCCAGGAGCGCCAACAGACAGGGGGAGGAGCAACACAGACACACAGAACGCGGGAGCCACACCAAGAGGGACAAGGGCGGGCACAGCAGACAAGGAGGAGGGGCACAGCAAGGCAGGAGAGGCAACCAGAACAGCGGGAACAGGGAACCAGAATGGAGCGGATGGCAGAGCGTGCGCATGGGAGGCAGCGACAATAAAGGGGATGGCTTGGCCAGCTACCGGGTGCCAGGGCAACCCCTGCTCAACCGGCATCAGGTGGGGGGTGTCTCCCGCAGCCCAGATGGGCTGTTTGCGCGACAGGAGCGGGAGCCCATCAGGGGCAGACCAGCCGTGAGGGGGAAAAGGACATATGGTGGACGGCCAGCACAGCGCGTGGAGGAACAGGGCGCCTGGGCCTCACAGAAACACGGCGAGGCAGGCTATGGACGGCCTGTGGATAGAGGTGTGTGGACAGCAAAAACAGTCAAACGACCCTGGCAACAACCAGCACATCCTCAATACGCCAACTATTGGGCGCCGCTGACACGCAAACGGCACATCCCACCACATTCAGCACAGCCCCAACACACCAACTACTGGGCTCCACGAACGCGGAAACGACACCAGCAAGAGCACCGGCCACAGCGGCCAACAGAAAGCAGCAACCCAACGCAACATGCGAAGGGAAGAACGGGTGACCGTCCAGGGCCCTGTAAAGGAGCAACAACCAGACGGAATGTCACACGGGGGGGGGGGCGGTCCTTGTACCCCCGCCCCCCTTTGTCCAGCCCCCCCGTCTGTCGATCCCCCATCCCAAGGGAGGGGGGGAACAGTCACTTGGCCCATGGACAGTACGAAATTAATAGGAAATCACAGGCGCTGAAGAAAAATTTTAGTTGGGTATACTAGAATTCAGGTGACTGTTGTGTGGTGTCTGTCCCCCCCGGGGGTGGGGGGAACCGTTGTCCCTGTGGGGGGGATCGACATAGAGGGGGGGGGGGGGTATATGAACCCCCCCAGCCCCCCCCCCGTTGAACGATAGCGGTCCCGACAGTGTGAGGAGCAGGACCATAGTTGGTCTCACTTGGGCTGCAAAGCGGCCTGGAAAGTTTTCTTGTCCCAAAACAGTGAGGACGCAGGACGAACAAGCCCCCTGACCCCCCCAGCCCCGAAATTTTGAAAGATAGCTGGGCGCTGGTTCGCAGCGGGACCGGTTCTAACTGCCCCCCCCGTGCTGCCGACAGCTGCTCAAACTGCTGCGCCGGTTTTCAGTTGTTGTTCGACATCAAGCGGGTGGACGTCTCAGCGCTGACCGCGCTAACCAACGTCCTCAACGGCCTCGTGGCCTTCCTCTTGGGGCTCTATATTGGCAAGTGCCTGGACAAGTGGTGGATGGTGACGTACAACAATTTGGGTGACTTGTGGGAGGAGCTCACGGGCCTGTGCATGTTCGTGGGCACCGCGTTCCCGTGGAACACAGAGCGCGACATGGGGATCCGCCGCCGCGTGTTGAGGTGCCACCTGTGAATGGCCGACGGGCTGTGCTGTGCCCTCACTGTGTTTGTGCTGTGCCGTGATGGAGTTCTGTGCTCTTGTGTGGCCGCTGTTTTGGCTCCAGCCACCGGTGTACTCGCCATGCCTCACAATCATCCTGACGATGTACCGCATTGGGAGGGAGGGTATTGAGAGGGGAGGCAGTGAGAGGGAGGGTATTGAGAAGGGGAGGGCAGTGAGAGGGGGGGGAGGGTTCTGAGAAGGGGGGCAGTGAGAGGGAGGGCAGTGAGAGGGGGGGCCAGTGAAAGGGAGGGTACTGGGAGGGAGGGAGGCGTTGAGAAGGAGAGCCTTGAGAAGCAACAATGGAGGGGAAAGTATTGGGAAAGAGGCGTAAAGAGGCAGGGGTAGGGCAGTGGCAGAGGTGTCAGTGGGGGGTTGGGACGACCCCTTGGTTCCATATTTGACACCCCTGCCCCCGCCTCGCTCGCCTTGGGCCACACTTGGTTGCGAAAGGAAGTTGGGCTTGGGCCTGACATGCTGCAACCGATGGACTGTCTTGTCTCTGGCGGTCTCCCGCACAAATGCCCATGCCCCCCCAACCCCAACTCCAAGTACCTTGAGGCTCTGTGGTGTAGAGGGTCTAAGTTGTTGCTTACACTTGCTTGTACTGCTACTGCTACCGCTACTTCTGTTGTTGCTGCCGCAACCGCCGTCGCTTTTGCTACCCTTGGACCCGCGGAGTGCCCATGCAATGTTCAAGGGGATGCCTTTAGCGCAGTGTAGGCGCAGTGCAACTACACTTTTTTGCTCATCTCCACCATAGACTCCCACACTTTGGTGTGGCACCTTGAGTTGGGTGATGGACTTCGGTGTGGCCCCTTGAGGTGATGGGGCGAAGAATGGGAGCTGAATGATGAGGAGGTAGCGGTGGTGGACTTACAGGGTGCTGCCAGCCCTAGTGAAATGGAAGAAACTCTCCCTGACAGGAACGCCGAAGAAATGGCTAAGTGGTTCTACTTGGTGAAGTCAGTACTTCGCCATTGCTACTGTCAGGGTTGGCTACTTGGTGAAGTCAGTACTTCGCCATTGCTACTGTCAGGGTTGGCGCTTCCTTACCCTCTGGGGAGGGTATGGCGTGGATGAGGCCATTCAGGTGTCCTGCTCAGCATCTCTTTTGCCCGATGGGCGTTTGGACTCTGTTGTGGTCGAATACTTGTCCCAGAACAATCTAGGTGACCTGCTGAGGCTAGCTGAGTTGCTTGCAGAGAAAGCCTACGGATTGGCACTATTTGAGAGTCTCGCCCTAGAGACTCACTCCCTTCTCCTTTCATGTCTTTGACCTATGGTGGGTTGTGGCAAGCATTGGGCTCTGTGTGTAGGGGTGCACCCTAGGCTTTCCGCATGTTGCATAATGTCTTATGTGAAGGGAAGGTAGCTTGCATTTGTCTTCAGCTCAGCTAGTTTGGGTGACCTGAATTTAGGGGCGTTTGGAAGGAGTGTGCTTGGGGGCTCTTCGGGGAGAACCTAGTCTAACAGTAGCGCGCAGTGCAAGGACTCCCCCAGGGGAGAAGAAAGCACAAGAGATGACAGGTCTAAAAAGCAAAAGAAAACACACACGCATCTAAAATGCAATGCAAAAGCAGCTGGATTCTCGACCCGCTGAGATTTAGTGTGTTCCATCCAGCACCGCAGTTGGGATGTGGGAGTCAAAGCTGGTCCCAGTGCCCAGAAAAATGTCTCATCTTTTTTTTTTTTGCAGTGCTCCTCAACATTGCGGGGTCATCCCCCCGATTTGCCTCCTCGACTGCCTGACCCCTCCCCCTCCCGGATGGCTGGCGAGACCAACAACGACCCACAGAACCAAAACCATTTGTGCCAAGGGGTAAGTAACCCGCCCCCCCCTTTTTAAGTTTCAGAATTCTGCACCAAACCTCATGGTTTCACATTTCGCAGGTTTGCCCCCCCCCCCCCCCCCTCTGCATGCACCTTCTTCAACTGCCTGCATCGCCCAACGCCGTCCTCACCGTGCAGCCGTGCCTCCCCTTCTGCCCGTCCCTCATGCCACAGGTATTGCATCCTCGCGAACAAGCTCGTCATCCGATCGCTGCGGAGCACCGAGGAGGCGTCGCACTGGGACCCGGCCCTGCCCCACATGGACGTGGAGCAGCTCGTCCACTTCCGCTTCGATGGGGAGCTGAAGCACACCGAGGCCGAGGCCCCGCTGTTGGAGTGGGACGAGCTGGTCACCCTGCGCGACGGCAACTGCCGGCCCCAGATCATGGCGGCCTGGATCCAGGGCTTCATCGCGCACCTGAGCCATGAGCTCCGGCACGACCCGAAGGCGGGCGAGGAGCTGCTGCAGGACTGGTGTGTGTGTGTTGTGCCCCGACCGTTGCTGCACTAGCCCGGGGTACAAGCGTCCTGGGTACCAGGTACCTGAATGTCTGGATACCCTCGGATACTTTCTATGTCCCCCATTTTCCCATCCGGAAACCGGATGCGTAGTTTTGTAAAGGTAACTAATGGGAAGGTGTGCGGCCTCCGGGAAAACAGGGGAAATGGGATTGGGGAATAGGGGTATCTCGTTGCATTTCTCTCCCGTTTTTCTCTCACTACCCCCTCTCCGCCCCTTTTCGCCGTTTTCCTGCCACTTGTAGAGGTTGTCCATACAACTTCTATTGTGCTCTTCTGATGATACCCTATTCCCCCCGCATTTCCCCCCCTCTTTCCCCATTTTTCCATCTTTCCCGTTTTGCCAAGGCGTCTTCAGGGACTCGGGGACTTCGGATTCGGGTACCTACGAGCCTTGGGTGTCGGTGGGTTTACGCTGTGCCCCACAGCGACCCTCCGGCGGTGCACCCTGCTCCCGCTGTAACCCATTTTTCCCGACCTCTGGCCATGCCCCCGCCCCCCTGCTGTACGTCGTTAGGTTACTGCTATGCTCTGCTGTGATTGATGTGATGATGGCCGTTCTGCTGGGCTCCAGTCGCGTTTGTGCGCATCTCCAATTACGTTCGTGCTGTTTGCGCAGTGATCCAGTTGTGTTTATATCGAGAGAAACGTAAGCGCGGTGCGCCACGCGGTGTGTGTGGTGCGTACGCTTCTCTCATAGTGATGCAGTTGTGTTTGTGTGATGCTGCAATTCTGTTGGTGTGGTGCTGCGATTCGGTTTGTCTGGTGCTGGAAATTTATTTGTTTGGTGCTGCATTGTATTCTTCTCTTGCCCCAACCGCCGTTGTGTTGCGGGTCCTGCGTGGTGCGTCTGCTGCTTCCGCGTGCTGCTTCCGCCTCTGGTGCACTGCAGGTACCCCAATCTCATGGACCGGTCGGAGCGCATCCGCCGGTGCATCGGGAACTGCGAGCGCAGCCTCTCCACGCAGCTCCCCTTCGCCTACGTGCACCTGATCGTCTTCGTGGTGATGCTCAACAACACCGTCCTCAGCATTGTCGCGGGGCTATTCTGCGCCGCCGCGCTCAAGAACGGCGCCGTGTTCGCGGTGTCGGCGGAGGTGCTCTACTCCATCACCATTACGCTGGTGTACCAGGTCGACGCCCTGCCGTCCGAGGGAGGGCAGGCGGCTTTTAGTCCTGGGCGCTCTTGGGTTGGGAAGGGGGTGAAGTGTCACACGAGGGGAAAACGGGGGGATAAAAAGATATCAAAAAATGTATTTTTTGTTGAGTGTCACGCAAGCCACTCACGTGAGACCCGAAAAACGTAGACAAAAATTATATATTTCTATTTTTGTTGAGTGTCAACGCGAGGGTATCCCGACAAAACCAAATCAATTTGGTTTCCGGCCCCGCTGTTCGGGGTCCCTGAGACGGCGGGGGTTAGGGTTAGGGGTTACCTAAGCCCTATACCCCCCCCCCCCCGCCCGCCCCTTTGTGACCCGGCGCGACGGAAGGACCGGGCCACCGAGGGCAGGTCCTCCCCCTCTGCCCCTCCGCTGGCCCTGCCTTGGGCCAGCGGAGTTGGCCCCTGTTGGGACCCCCTGTGCGGAGGGCCGCAGCTGCGGGACGGTGGGGACATCAGGACATGCCTCGTGTGCCCCCAAGGGAATTGGGGGGCGGGGAGGGGGCTCTCAGGGGCCGGGGGCAGCGCCGGCGTCCACAGTCTGAGGGAGGGCCGTGTTGAAGGGGCCCGCCCTTCCCAAGGTACCGATTGTCCATTGAGGGCGGTTTGGGGGTGCGGGTTGTGCACGCGGGAATTCTTGTCCGGGGCCATTCTGTTGCCCCCCCTTTGGCCAGCCCGCACCCGACCTACACCCGAATCGCACGCGTCGCGTGCAGGTTGTCCCTGCAAAGGTGCATTCCAAGGGACGGGGCCTCACAAGGACCCCGGAGGCGGTTGGATGGGCGGTTGGAGGAGGTTGCCGAAGCGGTTACTGTCGGTTACAGGTACCATTGAAGCTGGCACTTGGCGTCACTGAGACGTTGCTGGGCGTAGGCTGGGCGCCCTGAAGGTGAGGGGGGGGGAACCCCCCCCACCCTCCAATGCATCCCTGAAGCACTCAACCGGAACATGGAACGGCGGTACCCTGAAGCTGGCACCAACCGATTGTAATCCTTCGATGTGGATTGCAGCATTTCCCGGGGGCATGCTCAGCTCCTCCCCTGAAGCATTCTGACTGAGGCAAATTGATCAATGCAAAATGTATGATAGATAGCGGAGGTGGAACGAGGAACGAAGCGTGAGGCGAGGGATGGGGCAGAGGAGGACTGAGCGGCAATGCAAGCAGCAGTGGACATGTGCTGCAGGGTAGTGCAGCCGGCAACCGAATGGTTTTCGCTCAGGGCACCTGGAGAATGCCGGGCAGCGGCCACCTGAGCGCTGGTCAGGGGCCCCGGAGTGCGTTGGGCCTGTTTTGAGGGGTTGCACCACAAGTAGTGGGGGGTTCTGGGTGGACGAACAAAAGTACCACCGACCATTGAAGTGTGGCATTATTTCGTAAAAAGGGGAGTGGGGCATGGTTAACCTGACAAAAACAACCAGGCACCCCACGGACAAGGACAACAAGCGCTGCGGTGCCTCGGGTGCCTCAAATACTAAGTTTGAGGGCACCTCGTCCAGTTATTTGGTAAAACTTAGTACCAGACGACGTAAAACTTAGTAAAATGTGGTGACACGAAATAAAAACAGGGTAAAACTTATGGAAAAAAATATGCAAAAAAATTGCAGAATTTTTTTCACTAGCCCCGGTCTCCAACCCGCATGCCTGCAATCTGTTGCTCGTGGCTTCTCTTGTGGCCCCAGCAGACCAGACACATTGCAAAAGGATGAACGGAACCCAAAGAATGGACGAAAAAGAGGCCTGGAATATGCAACTGCCCTGCCCCAAACAATCGGTACTGGCAATATATTTTTATAATTTTTTTGAGGGCGGGATTGTGGAGGTTATGTATTGGGACCCCCCCCGCCCCCCCTCCGCGCGCTTACTCAGCGCCGAAAGGTCGGCGTGATGGGCAGTGGGCGCGGCAGAGGGCGGGCCTTGTTACCCCACCCCATTCCACTACTTTTCATCGCCCTTGGGGACGTGTGGATCCAGTGTGCCACGCTGTTTGTTGTTGCCCTTTCCCGCTCGAGTGGGTTCTTTGGCTGTCGCCCACGCCCTGGGGCTCCTTTTAACAACTCGGCACCACTCCCCCCCCCCCGGACCCCCCCCCCTTCAAAAGATTGGCCAAACTTTCTTCCGGGCCTTCGGCCAATCAAAAATTTTCTCTGGCACCGTCGGGCGCCAATTAGTTTAGACCAAAAATTTTCTTCGGCGCCTCTAAAAACTCAGCGCGGGGTGGAGTGGGGGGGGCTGGACCCCCCCCCCCCCCCTAGACCCAGACCCACCCCAACCCCCCCTTAAAAGGAGCCCTGCCACGCCCTTCTGTCCCCTCCCTCAGAGCCTTCTGGAGCTGTGCGCCTGCCTCCTCAACCCCTTCGACCAGTCGGGGCTGGCGGCCATCCCGACGACGTACTGCTCACAGAAGCTGCAGCAGAACCTCGTGTTCTGCATGGAGAACGCCGCCACGTCCCTGACCCGGTTCGCCGGCGAGGGCCTGAGCGGGCCGTCCGCCCGGGCGCACTGGCAGGACACGGGCTCCGTCCGCGTGGCCTCCACCAACACGTCGAACTCGCAGGCGTCGTCCCCCGGCGTGCCGACCGCGGGCCACCGCAAGACGTACAGCAGCGGCACGGAGGGGCTGCTGTGAGCAGGGCATCCGTCATTACGGCAGGAGAGCCCGCGTGTCAGGCCTTGCCGGGCGTTTTGTGGTGGAGAAGTTCTTTTCTTGTTTTTTTTTTCCAGGTAATAAACGTTTATTTCCAACCGCCGTCTGTTACCCTCCAACCGCCGTCGGTTACCCTCCAACCGCCGTCGGTTACCCTCCAACCGCCGTCGGCCACCCTCCAACCGCCGTCGGTTACCCTCCAACCGCCGTCGGTTACCCTCCAACCGCCGTCGGTTACCCTCCAACCGCCGTCGGTTACCCTCCAACCGCCGTGACCAACGCAGGGCTGTCGGTTCGGAACGAGGGAATTCCTGTTTCTTCCATGAAGGACGGCCTGAGGGTTTTGGAGGCAGGAATCGCCGCACGGGCGGCAGCTGATGGTCGACCGACGCCGGCTGGTCGTCTGCTGGCGCTTCATTGAGGTCTGGGCGTCCCGGAGGGCGGCGGTCGTTGTTCCCTTTTGGGCATCGTAGACGGCCCTGGAGCAACGTGCACCAAGACTCCGCCCTGTGTCACACGACGTTACCCCCCCCATCCCCACGCGTCCGAGGTGTGTGTGGGTGAGGGATGGTGATCTGGGGCAGAGCTGTCCTTACGAAACCAGATCTTTTTTTTTTTGTTGAGGACAGCCCCCAGGGACCACCATCCGCCGACCGCCACCAACCGCCAAGCGCCAACCGCCACCAACCGCCAAGCGCCAACCGCCACCAACCGCCACCAACCGCCAACTGCCACCAACCGCCAGCCGCCAACCTTTCCCATGATCATAAACCAGAGAGCGTCCCCGTGAACATTCGTTTCTGTTCGCGCTACTTTTTCTGTTTTTTCCCCGTGAGGACAGCCCTGATCGGGGGAATGGAGGGGATATGTGCAACGATCAAACTGGGCGTTGTCTGTGGTTTGTGTGGACTGCCTCCTCAGCGTAGACAGTGGCTCCATGTCGGAGATGTGAAAAGACAATGCAGAGGAGGAGGGCTGAAGATCTCTTGCACAAAAAGGGTCCGGCAACAGTGCACAAGTGCACAACAGTTCAACAGTGCGCAGGTTGACGCCGGTCTGTCGACATTGTCTGGTACAAGTAGTGCTATTTGCAGCGACTGTTTTCATGCAGTAAACGAATTGTTTTTTAAGGTGTGAGGTGCAGAGCCGTCAGGGGGTGTGGGCGTGTGTTGGTGATTTTTGGTAGAGGAGGGAGGGGGGAGGTGTGTGTGTTTGGGGGGGGGGTGCAGTGCGCGCGCAGTTCAGGCGCAGTGCAACTATTTGAGCGTCTAGCTGTATTCGAGGCCACTCCGGAGCATTCTCATTTTGTACTTAGTTGACAATTGAACAGAAAAGAGGATATGTGTGTGGCTTTCCGCATTTTGCATGATGTCTTATGTGAGGGGACGGCAGCTTGCATTTGTCTTTAGCAAGGGTAGTTTGGGTGACCTAAATTTAGGGGCATTTGGAAGGGGTGTGCCCGGGGGTTCCTTACGGAGCACCTTGTCTAAAAGTAGCGCGCAGTGCGCGCGCAGTGCAAGGATTTTCCCTGGGCGGGTATTGTGAGGAACGTGAAGCTGTGATGGAGGTGTGGGGCATTAGTGCGGGGAGCGTTGGGGGGGAGGGGGTGTGTGTGCGTGTTTGGGGGGTGCCCTGGCGCTGGTAAGCCGCTCTGCAGACACTGGGAAATGTCCACAAAATCGCGAAGCTCCAGCCGAAAATCGGAATATGTGAACCAGTATTTCTAAACTTCAGCCACAACTCGCACTTCCTGCAGGGGCAGTCCCCACTCTTACGGGACCGGTGTGCGCCATGCAAGACTCAAACCTCCGCCGGTTGCTTATTCTTGGTCCCCACAACCCCAGGTCTCAGAACCCCCTGCCGCACAGCGCGTCTGCCCACTTGCAGGGCTCAAGAACAACACTGAAGCCGCTCGGCGCCACAAGTGGCGACCTCAAGGCAACATTCGGTGCTGGTTGACGTCAAACTGAGTGAGTCTGGCATGAGGTGAGGGTCATGCTGCTGATTCCAGACCCTGACGTCATGGCCCCAGGCTCCATTCCGTCCCAATCCCTTCCCACAGGCTTCTCCTTGGGTCGTCCACGTTTGGACACGAATCGCGCTGGCAGACTGTTCTGAGGGCGCAGGCCGACCCGAATCAACTTGTCATGGAGCACGTAAAGACGGGGGGTTTGGGGTGTTGGGACACGATGTGCTGCGTGGCATTCTGAAGTGCCGTGCCCCCCCCCCCCCCCGCCCCCGCATTTTCGTTTCCGTTTCCGTTCTCCCTCTTGATGTTATTCGACGCCTCTCGTGGCACACCCACACCCGCACGCACCCCCCCCCCCCCACACACACACATACCCGACACGACCCGCACAATCGCCGGCACAGAGATCGCATACCTCTCATTTGAGGGAGGCCCTCACGAAAGGTGAGGGGCCAGCTCCTGAGGACCCAGAGCTGGTGGCGGCTCAGCTGCCAAACAATGGACATGACCACAGAATCCGTTGGCGACGTGGCCCCGCAGACCCATGCGGGTGTCTCTCCATGACATGCGTTTCCCGGCGCGCGCGCTCACACACACACACATACCCCAAGGGCGCTCGGCGCCCAGAGCCAGTTCCACCCCCGGCGCGCGGGACGGAGGGGAGAGACACCTCCCCAGGCCGGCCCGCCGGGCAAACAAGCACGCCGGCTGGAGCGGCATGGGCGTGCCGGCACAGAGGTCTCATAACCCACAGCCACCAGAGGCTCTGGCCTAGGCGAGGGTGACGACTCTCAAGGGGGGCCAGTGCAGTCATGATGACATCCTTCTGGCACAGGGCCCCCCCCGCTGAGCGCCCACCCCTGGACCCATGCAGGCCTTCCTCTATCATATGGCATTCCCCCCGCTCACACAGACACACACACACATGTCAGCCCCATGCGAAAGGAGGTTCTCACGGAGGCGACGGGACAGACGCAGGGACCCAGATGTCTCCTTTCTGCAGTGGAACCCCCCGCCCCGAGGGAGCGCCACCATCATGGGAACTCCATAGATAGTCACCACCAACACACGCACGAGCGCACGCACACACACACACACACACACACATCAGCAAGAGCGGTTGCTGGTCAAACGGTGTTTGACTGGTTCATGCCGGCAGCCGCTGATGCCCGGCTCGTTGCTGTGCTACGTTCATAGCGATAGTTGTTTATCATATTCGCAGATATATGGATGGCCTTGCGCGCAGGTCCCAATGTGCAGACGCACGCGCTCCGATGCATCATCTGTGGGGTGTGGAACCTCGCACTTGAACGTCCGCAGGGCGCGTCGCTTCGCACTGGGCCGCGCCGCCCCGGGGTTCGCTGAGCGGCTGGCACTGCTGTGCGCATAGGGGACGGTCAGGCCCGGTCCTGTTACCAGAACCCCCCTCCCCCCCAACTCCACTTTTTCGAAACATAGTGTTCTCGCCCCGACAACGGTCCGGCAACCAGAGGCCACAGGTGCTGCATGGCTCGATATCGGGTGCCCCCCCCCCCCCCCTGCCAAACACACGTACCCCCACGATCCCCCCCTCCCCGGGGGATGCATTGGAAGGTACGGACCCCCCCCCCCCCTCCAGGGCGCCTAGCCTATGCCAAGCCACTGTCCCCCTGACAGCAAGGGCCAGCTTCAATGGCATTTGTAACCGACAGTAACCGTCTCCAACCGCTTTGGCAACCTCCTCCAACCGCCTGCCTAACCGCCTCTGGGCCTGCCTCTGAGGTCCCTCCCCTTCTAATGCACCCCCCCCCCCCCCGCCCCCGTCCCCCAAGACACCCCCGTACCCCCCGTGCCCCCGCCCCCCCCCGAGCCTCGGCCATGAAGCCTCCTGTGCCAACTCCCACCCTATATTTTCAACAGACAGTTGGTGGTGTGCGCGGTGCTGCCCCCTTTGGCTGCGTGCAGCTGTCCTCCTTCGTTCCGTGCAGCGGCTGCCTTTCTGGCACGGACCTGCATTGCACACGCTCGGTATGCCCCGGGCCCAAGGACTCCTCCGTGTGATGGAGGCGTCCGGGCCCCTCCTTCCATTTTGCCGCACGACGCCGCGTTGCCCCTGTGCAGTCGCCTGCCAACCGGCGATCGGCCTTTGCCGTTGCCAGGCCGACCGAAATCCCAGCGACCAGCGCCCGGCTCACCCCCCCCCCCCCCGCCTCTCTTGAAAGGGGGGAGTACCCCCCCCCCCCCCTCCAGGGCGCCCAGCCCATGCCCAGTCACTGTCCCCCTGACGGCATGCGCCAGCTTCAATGGCATTTGTAACCGACAGTAACCGCCCCCAACCGCTTTGGCAACCTCCTCCAACCGCCAGTCTTAACCGCTTCTGGGGCTGCCTCTGAGATCCCTCCCCTGCTAATGCATCACTCCCCCCCCCCCCCCGCCGGGCGGCTGGGTGCCAGTGCCAGTCCGCGGATGCAACCCCCGCCCCCCCCCCCCCCCCCAAGCCCTCGCTCACACATTGAATTAAGCGGTGACCAAATGGCCTGTGACGCCGGGGCGTTCGGTAGCTAAGTATCCATTGCTTCATGGGCCCAGCCCTCACTCCTGTTTGAAAGTTATTCGCCCGCTGGCTTGGGGGGGGGTTCATTTTGCCTCCCCCCAGAAGCGGTGTTTATGTTTTTCTCGCAGGGCGGGGGATCTTGGGGTGTCTCACAAACGGCCCAGTCAATTTTGATTTTTGACAAGCCAAAAGCCAAAAAGTGGGTCAACAATTGTGTTTGGGTGGGTGGGTGTCAGGGCCGAACGACCCCCTCCGTCTGAGCCGCACAGCCCCCCGCCCCGTTTGCATCCACGTATACCTCTCCGAATGATCAGGGCAACACGGCAACCCCCTGCTCCCCGTCTTTGGCGCACGCCCACCGATCATGTGTGGCCATCATATTTATGGTGCCGCCATTTCTGTGGCGCAGTATATGTGAACAGGAACGTGAGCCCATTGTGTGTGGGAGGACAAGGGAAGGGCGGGCTGCGGCGTGCGGGCAAGAGTTCTGCTCATCAGAGCATTGCGCTCTGGAGTACAAGCCATGCCAACTGGCTGTGATGTGCTTTAGTTCAGGAGCCCTGGCTCAATGTTGCCGTGCCCAACACGCGCCCCCCTTCATGCACAAGCGCGGCCTTGTCCGAGCACGGTGAGCCTGTGTTCCCGTTTTCTGGAGCCTGTGGGGAAGGGGTGTATAATGTGTGGGCAAGGTGTAGTACCCGTTCCTCCTGCCACCCCGCCATACCCGGACAGGGAAGAGGGTAGGGCACCCTTAACCTGAACTCGGGGCTGTCGCTGACCGTTGACCGACTTTGCCCTTGACCCTTGTGACTTTGTCCGCTTGGCGGACACTTGGTGGAGCTTCGGTTACGAGTAAAAAAACAATTAGGGGTGTACAACGGTTACTACAACCCCCGCCCCCAACTTTTTGACCAGTCGCGCACAAATGGAACTGAGAAGGCAATGAAGGCCGTGTGAAGGCAGGCGCGGCTGGAGCAAAGTGGCGGGTCCACACCTGACCTTTGTAGCCCCCCCCCCCCTTTTTTTCGACCAATAGTCGGTGGGGACATAGTGGAACTGGTATGGCTGCCCCCCTGTTCTTCTTTCCCCCACTCCGGTCAGCCCAACGCAAGGCTCCTGTTTCCTTTGGGACACGAATACCGCAGGATGCACGATGCGAGTCCATTTGCACCCCCATCATCACAGGAAGCGCCCCCTCCTGCTGACGCACCCACACGCACGTACACTAACGTACACAAGCATCACCCCCCCCCCCAACCCATGCTAGGGGCGTGCACTGTGCGCTGCGCGCGCACTGTGCAAAAAAGTAGGCT